>CM043883.1:5801844-6398900 GCA_024034495.1 Camelina laxa
ATTTATTTACTACAAAGGTTGGAGATAAAGCAATCCTCTGACGGATCCCATCATGTTCCTGGATTAGTAGAAGCAGATGTGAAAAATATAAATGAAGTATGGAATGTACTTCAGGCTGGAAGCAATGCAAGGGCTGTTGGATCCAATAATGTGAATGAGCATAGTAGCCGCTCTCACTGGTATATATGCCTCTCTTGCACTTGTTTGAATGTTTCCCTTTCCAACATTTTATATTACATTATGAGGGTTGTTTAATAGAGTAACTTTATCTTTGCAGCATGCTCTCGATAATGGTAAAAGCAAAGAACCTGATGAATGGTGATTGCACAAAAAGCAAGCTTTGGCTTGTAGATTTAGCCGGAAGTGAGAGGTTGGCAAAGACTGACGTGCATGGTGAGCGTCTGAAGGAAGCACAGAACATCAATAGGTCGCTTTCAGCTCTCGGGGATGTGATTTATGCATTGGCAACAAAGAGTAGTCACATTCCATACAGGTTAGTCATGCATAATTATAACGGAGAGCTTTATATACCTCGAATGCTTTTAACACTTTCCAATTACAAACTTTCAGGAACTCAAAATTAACTCATTTGCTTCAAGACTCTCTGGGTAAGAATATTTATGACTTTCTCTTAGGTACCAATGTGTAATTACACTGTGCTTTTGGTAAAAAATGGTGTGTATGTGAAAATGGTGCAGGAGGTGACTCAAAGACGCTCATGTTTGTGCAAATCAGCCCCTCTGAGCATGATGTGAGTGAGACTTTAAGTTCACTCAACTTTGCTACTCGTGTAAGAGGGGTTGAGTTGGGTCCTGCAAGGAAGCAAGTTGACACCGGTGAGATTCAGAAGATGAAAGCGATGGTATGGCCTCTGCAAATTTGTTTTTCTTCCTGGTTTGTGTCACAGCTTTTCCTTATTGCTTCTTCATAATTACTTCTATAGGTGGAGAAAGCAAGGCAAGAAAGCCGGGCTAAAGATGAATCCATAAAGAAATTGGAAGAGAACATACAGAACCTAGAATGTAAGCACAAAGGAAGAGACCACTCATACAGAAGTCTCCAGGAAAAGAACAAAGAACTTGAAAGCCAGGTTGATTTACTGAATAACCAATCAGAAAAACAAAGCGCACAGCTCCAAGAAAGACTAAAGAGCAGAGATGAAATTTGCAGCAATCTCCAGCAAAAGGTTCGTTCTCTTGTTTAATTGTGCTCAACATTTCCTCTGTTACCATTTTAAGGCTAACAGGTATCATTTTTCCCATTAAAGGTCAAGGAGCTAGAATGTAAGCTCCGGGAGAGACACCAATCAGACTCTGCAGCTTACCACCAGAAGGTTTCCTGAGCTCGATATTGAATGTTACATAAATATCATTCTGTTTTGCTGAGAGTTACCAAACTTCTTAAAACGATGCCTGCAGGTTAAAGATCTTGAGAATAAGTTGAAAGATTCTGAAGGCAATTCCCTTGTGTGGCAACAGAAGGCCAAGGATTATGAGAATAAGTTGAAAGAGTCTGAAGGCAACTCGTTTGTGTGGCAGCAGAAGGTTAGGGAAGACTAATTCAGTCTCAAGCTTATTGTCGTTTTTATTTTGAAATTCTCACCATGTCTCTCTTCTATTCTTATGGTGTCCCAGATTAAAGAGTTGGAGACAAAACACAAAGCTGAGCAAAGTCAAGAAGCAGTGTTATTACGACAGAAGGTTTGTTTCATGGATTGTCTCAGGATTTTGTAGCTTCTGATTCCCCATATCACCAGAGTGTTGGATCTATCGGTTTTGTTTTTTTTTTTTGCAGATTAAAGAACTTGAAATGAGGCTAAAGGAGCAAGATCAGCATATACAACAAATGGCAACAACTAGAGAATTCCCTGATGTTGTGAGTGCTACTCCTAAAGAAGTAAGAACCTGCTTTAAAGACGACAACTTTGGCAATGAGAATATGGAATCCAACAACAACATCCTGAGAACATCAAACCGTCTCAAGAACAAAAGACATGATTCATTAAATCTCAATGAGATGACTAGAAAGAAGAGGGCCTCGAGAAGCGGCGAAACAGAGAACAACGGTGATGATCCTCATATAAAGGAGAAACGGATCAGGAAATCAGACCCACCAAAGGTTCTCTCCAGAGTAGTCAGACCAACAAGACCAGCTTCTGGTTCATCAAACCCAGTCCCTGTGGCTCATAAGAGAGTTATTAAAAGAGAACAACCAGAAGTTCCGGTCGGGAAAGAGAGAGACTCCAAGAAGAAAATCTGGTCGAGATAAATAATATAAGTAAAGAGCATAGAGAAATTCTTAATCTCTTGTGATTCTCTATATGATTCTCTGTATAAACTACAATACTGATTCTTTTCTTAAAATTTTCAAAGGTATCCAAAGCAACATAGTTATCCGTAGTATTAGATCTAAACAGGTCATGTTGTTAATAATGATAGAGAGTGACATGGTACTCAACGATAGCATCGCCATTGGTCACGTTAACGGAGTATGTATTGAGTAGAGCCACTCCTCTAGCCATCCTAAACCTTCCTCGACCTCCCACAACGGCGACCTCCCTCTCCTTCTCCATTATCGTATTCCTCGAGAACACGGCGAAAGAACTGCCCTTAAACTTGCCGGAGGTGAATCCGAAGTCGATGTACATGGTTAACGTGGGGACATGTTTTCCAGAGGAAACGTACATTCCTCTAGCGTTCCCTATCTTTTCAGATTTCGGGTCCGGTCCTACGGTAAGAGGGTCATCAACTGCGAAAAGAGAGCCGAAGGGTGACGGAGAAGAGCTGTTGTCTCCACCGGTGAGAGTGGGTTTGGCAATGAGGACAGCTGATGCGTTTGGGGATGTGAGAGTGTCGTGAAAGAAGAAATGAAGATTGGTGACCACTTCTTGTTTTGGTGTGAATGGACGAGTTTTTGAGTAGTATTCACCGAGTGCGAAGGTGATGCATAGATAAAGACTAAACCCAACAATTCCTGCTCTCTTGCCCATTCTCTCTTGTCTATAGATCCTTTTTGTTTTACATGTAATAATGTAACATATATATAAGAACAAACAAAGATTGCAGTTGCGCTTTTGAATATACTACTCAATTGGGTCAGACTTTGGAGTGATTTGGAATCAAACCATTTATTGATTTCTTTCCCCTTCGGTATATGATATACATTAGGGGGGTATATTAAATAAGGTATTTTAATTCAATACCTTAATTAAGATTGCTAACTTCATTCAAATTTCTAGAAGAGTTTTAAAAAACAACATGTGGTATATATATATATATATATATATATATATCTCTTTTCCAGATTTTGACAGCACTCTGAAAAAAAACAGAATTTTTTTATTCTGTTTTTGTTGACTATTACTTTAGGGCATTTTTTTAATTAGTTATGTTAGTTGAAAACTTTTTAATTAATTTTATTTCTTACTAAATGACTCTTTTATTAATATAATTTTGTTGGGATATTGTAAGGTGTGATCTCTTAGCTTGGGAATTAATGAAAAATCTAAATCACATAATATGTTATTTGATTGTATATATTTAGGAAAATTTACATATATCATTTAAGGATATATCTTTGTGTATATATAGAGCCTTAACTATTGATAATAAACAAGAAAACCTTTTCCATGTTATGTTTTTTTGACAAATTTTGTTGAGGGTATGAATGTTTGCAAGTTTTAAAGAGGTTTTGGGATTACAGATTTGATTTGTAATTTTTTGTTCTTGTGTTTAAAACTTTTTAAAATTTAAAAATTTATTGAAACATAGATTTTAGTTTTTGTTTGAAAATTGAGAAAAAAAGTTAAAACCATCAAAATCTAGATATTCCCTATTTTTTTTAAAGAAAATTATTTTTTCTCATAATCTTTATTGGCTATAAGTATATTTTCCGAAAATCTAAAACTGAAAGCAACTTCAAAATCTACAACCTTTCAAGGTCTAGAAAATCTACAACTTCCAAGTCTTTAAAATAAACTGACCGATACTTACAAAAATATTTCGCTAAAATCTAAAGTTATATACATGAGTCAAAACTGAAACCAAACGTAATAAATTGATTCGATATCACTCATATATCTATTTGTTAAAAAGAAATCCTGTTTTAGTGAACTGTGAGAACAAACATGCTTCTCTAGCTATGATCAAAATGAATAATGATACGTAGTATGTGTGTATGCGTGATGGTAACGTTTTGCCTGCCCTCACATTCTCTGTTATGAATCTCCCTTTTCTTTCAGCTTTCGTCCAAAATCGATACCCCCTTTTGTCAACAAAATGAAATAAGATTAATGTAGACCATTTATTGATTTGTATGTGTATGCGTGATGGTAACGTTTTGCCTGCCCTCAGGCCCCTCACATTCTCTATTATGAATCTCCCTTTTCTGTCAGCTTTTGTCACAAATATGAAATAAGATTAATATAGACTGTAATGGAGTTCCCTAGCGAAGAGCATATACAGGCCATAAAGTATATATACTGATAGAGTCATGTGACCGGGTAAATAATTATAGGCGCTTATGTTCAAATTCAATGTTTGATATATCGATCCTAATTAACTATATTTTAAATATTTTGATATATTAATTTGAGTTCTAAAGTATATGCTAGTTTCTTGCGCGGGTCATGTGAAAAATCACTCCTTACACATGCATATAACTATCGATTTCATTCTCCATATGTACAAATCATATATATAACGGTAAATAAATTTGGTCTTATTATATTCATCTTCGTATTACATTCAAATAAATAAAATAAACTTAACTCTATTTAAAACGAACAAATTTAAACCTCCCTCTCTACACTACATTACTATTATTTTCTATCCATCCAATTTATTTCTCAAGTTCTAAAAGGACTTTCAAGACGAATATAATCATACATAATACCTTCAAATGGTCCTATACTTCTCGACTGTGTTAAATATATCGTATTATCACCAATATTTAGTAAACTTCCCGCGATGTCTATACTATACAATCTATATAAACCATGAATTCCATGTCTCGCGATTGCATTGTCTTTTCCGATATTACCAGTCGTGAAAATATAATCGGATTTCGGGTCATTGATCCGAATTTGTAGTTCGGAATTTGCGGCTGAGGCTAGAGCTATTCTGAGCGTGTAGAGTCCGACTCGGTTTACGTTTCTAAGGTTAAATATGATTTGCCATGTCGTTGGGTTGTATGTCTTGTTTCCAACGTTTCTATATATATATATAGTTAAATGAAAAGATGATTAGACATATAACTTTTAGAATAAGCATTGATATAGAAAATATATATAGAGAGTTATGTTATGTATTTACCTGGTAACATGTGCAAAGAACCAATCTCTTCTATAATCACTCACACCCACTGTGTACACAAGATCGTTTTGAGGGTATAAATCTGCGTAACGATCCCATAATCCATATTGCCTAAATCTGCAGAAGTAAAAAAAAACGATTACTGAATTAATGCGTGTGCTTATTATAGATAGGATTGTCAAAATGAGTTAAATAAGTAAAAAAAGAGTAAGAGAACAAAACCAGCATGGAGTCAGCCAAGAATTAATACGTACAGGAACAAAAAAAAAGAATTGAAAATTCCTACTTATAATATATGTAAACCTATTATTCTACCAATATATATATATATATATATATATATATATGTAAACCTATTAAAAATAGTTGTACAAGAGAAGATTAAAGTACTAACCTGTCTTGGAGTGGGTTGACATAAAGCTTATTCATCAGTGTAGGGTATGGATCCGGTATATAGAATTCTCTGGCGGTTCGGTCAGGTACACCGATTTCCCACAACGTCGGACCGTTTCTTGGCGGTTCATACACGATAGGCCCTACATTCATTACGCTACCTATACACCCCAATATATATATAAACGTTAACGCAAACAATTAATCAGCATTAGAACTAGAGAGAAATGATTCTCTAATCATGATCTATGTGGGTCTAAATTAGGCCTAAACAAAACGTTCTTAGTTATATACATAACTCATAACTGAAACCAAACGTAATAAGTTGAATCGATATCACTTATATATCTCTCTCTTCAAAACAAATCGTAATGCCTAAGTCAACTGTGAGATCAAGCATGCTTTTCTAGCTATGATCAAAATGAATACGTAGTATATGTGCGCATACCTGGCGTGATGGTAATGTTTTGCTCAAATTTATAGTCTCCAATAAAACCAAAACCCCATGCGTAGAGACTATAATTGCCTGCCCTCACATTCTCTATTATAAATCTCCCTTTTCTGTCAGCGTTCGTCCAAAATTGATACCCCTTTTTGTCACAAAAATAAATTAAGTTAATACAGACTATAACAATTACCATAAAAGAGGTGTCATATCACATATACTTTTGTATAAAGTATGAGTTATTTGTATTATGTTATACCTTGGATTCGGTTTGCCATGAACCGGCTTCACCAATTGGTGCCAGACCAATAAAAGCAAATCTCCCATATATCCTTAATCTTGACACGTAACTACAACATTATATAATCCAAAGCACAATAAGATATTTAAAACAATGGTCAAAGTAAATATGAGAAAAAAAATAAAAAAAAATAATGTTTATCAAAGAGGGAAAATATAAACGTATTTACCTATCTTTGATAAGGAATTGACCTTCGACAGTACCTCTCTGATGACGCAGAGGATAATCTACTGAAGTAACAAAATCATAAGGCCAGCTTTTGACTTCTGCAGCCATCTGCGATTACATATGGAAATATAAGTTTCCGATAAGAAAAATTCGTATGTATATTACACAATACAATAGAGTGTCACGACAAAAGAACCTGTCGTTTAGCATCTCTCCATAGACGAAGAGTGGAGTCTTTGGGAGAAACAGAGTTGAGATAAGCAAAGACAGGACCAAATACTTTCTTCCATGGCTCTCCATTTCTATAATCCATTCTCATCTCTTTCCCCGCGTAATGGGTGCTCGTAAACATCTACAAAAACATTATTATTTTTAAAGAAACAATATTATTAACATTTCAAAAAGAATTGAAAATATATCAAAAAAATAATAAGCTAATCTATACTATAAAATCTGATGATTAACCCTTAAAGAAAGTTTTTCATATAAGTTAAGAATTAGCAATCAAAACCTAATAATCTATATATATCATGATTTGGAGTTAAGTATTTATAAAAAAAAAAAAAAAAAAGTATGTATAATAAATGGACTCACGGAGAGGGTGATGGGTCCGGCATGAGAGGTGAGGTCTTGCTTCATGGGGCCACCAAGACGGAACTCATCGCTCGGAGTTATCATCCAAAACCCAACCGGTGGTTCCGATGAGATCCAACCATGCACATTGTTGTCTTTGTCTTCCATTGAGTACATATACTTATCATCTACCTGCGTCACACCATATATATGGCTCATCCCTCATGTTCTACAATTGTTTCAAAAGTTCCAATCTAATGTAACATTCTTTTGTAAACTGTCAAGATTTATATATATATACCTCTCCTTTGAACATAGGGTTCCTTGGATTTGTAAAAAGAACAGCTTCTTTGTAAGCTAATTGCTTAGCATGGTCTCGATCCGCCATTGATGGCATGCTTCTTTGTCGATCATCTGATATCGCCATGAAATCAAATCTGAAATTTGCATCCCAAAAGTCATCAGAAACTTCACTAATAAATGAACTAGCTGTAATTAATTGGCATTTTAACAATAGATATAAATTAGTGAATTGGATGGTTACTTTTTTGAGTTGAGCTTGAAGACGATCCTGATTTGGTCCATGTCCACGTCGGGCCAACCTTCTAACCTCTCCAAGATACCATACATGTATATTCCGGAGACACCACTTCGAATGATATATCTTATAAAAAATTTTACTTTCGATTACTTTGGAGGTTATCTACATATATAAATATCTCTTTATTAACGATGATCTACGTACCTTTTATCTACGTTTAGGGGGACCAAGGAGCCACGTTTGGAGATAGTCCACGTTCTTGTAAATGATATTTCAATTTGTTCTTCATTCTGAGTTATGATTTCAAATTTAGTTCCTTCTAATCTACGAAATACACACACAAAAATATGAAACTATTAATTATTATGTTAACAAAACTTTCATCTACTATTATTGTCTAAGAATTTTACACTTATAAATATCAATAGAGTCTGAAAAACTCACTTGTCAATTTCCAATTTCTTTCCCGGTTCATACCAGGTAACGTCCCAATACCTATTTCCGTAACAAAATATCCACACAAAAAAATACAACTGGACATTAGGAAAATGTAAAATGCATTCTATGTAATTATTTTTTCTCAATGTAACATGTTCCAAACGAATTGTGTTACAAACTCTCCTATGTTAAGGAATTAAAAAAAAAAATCTTACCCCCGATCCTCAATATCGTCGTCCAGCACATTATCGATACCATGGTATTTTATCCCAGTTATTAAGCCTTGTGGGCTCGAGAAAGTAACTTGAATAATACCATTATCAATTACCACCTTAAAACCAAAAAAAAAAAAAAAAAAAAAATCTTATTATATCGTATAAAAATATATGTATATATATACAGATAAGAGGAATTGAATAATTCTTACTTTGTCATGACTAACTCTTCTTAGCTGAACTGTTAAGGCTGGTATGTTTTGTTCAGGCTTGGTGATGTTAAGTCTGTTTCTGTAATAAAAAAAAATAAAAATATTGTAGCAAATACATAAATCAATGAGTCCAAATCCTAGAGACAGTAAGCATTTTTGGATTAGAAATTCAGAATATTCATTATTTTATTGATCAAGATAAATTACCTTACTGAATAGCAAGGGTTTAAAACATAAATGTTAGAAATTTACCGGTCCAATAGTTCTATGGTAGCTAACTAATTAGGGTAGATGATATGAAAACAATTAAATTTATGGTACGAACTCCACTTGAATATGAACGGTCAAATTAGTTGAGGAGTGTTGAAGACGAAAAGAATAATTCCCATAGAGGGAACACAAATATCCATCATGGTATGAAAAAGGCATAAAGAACATAAAAGTACTATATGTATTAAAATAAATAAATATTTTGTATTAAAAAAATATAATAATTTGTTTAACAAAATACACATACCAAAAATATTGGTATTATGTGTGGGAACTGAGAAGAAGACAAGTAGTTAAAAAAAAAAAAAAGACATGTAGGTGTTCTGAGCCGAAAGGTAAAAGCAATCCAATATTTTTTTTTTTTTTTCTACTAAGGTTTTGTAATTAAAAAACAAAAAAAAAAAAAGAGAAGAAGGTTTAAGATTATTTAAGACCAAAGTCCTTAAACAAATATTCCTTGTTTCTTTTCTTTGTCGTTTAACGTTAGTAACTTTTTGACACACGTCTCGTGAACATCTCGGTTTCGAGATTCTCCTTTGATTTTTCACGTTATAAAAATTTGAATGTGATGTTTCTATGGAAGTATATGTTTTTTTTTTCTGGCAGTTTCTATATAAATTATGTGTGTGTTGTAGATACAAACGCAAATTAAAGAATGTAGTCAAAGATTGTCATTCCGAAAAAACTTCTATTATGTTTTGGTAAAGCATTTGTTATATACTATAGACTAAATATAGTCAAGGAAACCAAAACGAGAGTAAATATATATAATTACCTTATAAAGTTAATATGGAAATGAAATCAAGGAAAGTTTATTAAGTAATGGCCAAAATTTACGCTAAACATTTATTTCATATATTTAAGTCTTAAGGCTTCCAATTTTATAATTCATGAACCTTAAAAATTAAAATAAAAAACAATAGACAGGTGAAGGTGAATGAATACAAAATAGTACACCAGATTATGATGAATAAAGTTAAGAACCCTCTCTCTCTCTGCTTGTTCCTTTCAGTAAGTTTGACATGTGAACTTGTAAATTTAAAGCTTGTGAACTCAATGTTTTGCATAAAAAAACAAAACTAAGGTAAAAAAAAAAAAAAAAAAACCGACCCAACACAAAACAGAGATGGGTTAAAGAGAAAACATACCGTGAGTTCTGAGAATGAACACTTTGAAGAAGAACAACAACAAGGAGAAGAACTTGGACAATGATCAGACCCGGCTTATTTGCCGGAGCTCCGACCTTCATCTCCGCCACACAATTCACTAAACTTCGGACATAGAAACCAACCGTTAATGCATGGATTTATACGTATATAAAACACACAAATACGTGTTTGTGTACATATATAGATAGACAAGTAGTATTAAGAAAACCTTATTTAAGGTTTAACTTAAAAAATGGGTTAAAAAAATACTCAAAGAACAATGAAAAGTAATTGAAGTGTACCTTTTAAGATTTTCTTGTGTGTTTGGGTTTCTTGGGAAGATAAAAATTTTGAGGAATGCAGAAGAAGAAAGAAAAGCTTTTCTTTACCTATGAAGAAGGTAATGTCTCTCTCTATCCTCTATCTTCTCTCTTCTCTCTAAACACCACTAATTATTCTTTTTTTTTTTTAGTTCTCACAATAATCATAGGATTAGAATCTAAACAAGCTTTATATATCCGTAGAAATGTACCTGTGTGTATATACATGTATATATGTAAATGCGTGCGCGTACGTAATTGATCTACACCATCTTAATGTTGCAGGTGTGACTTTTTGTTGCCTAACCTTTTCATCTTTTTTTTGTTCTGATTAAAAAAAAGATTATAAATTGATTATCTATACTATAAAAAAAGAAAGAGGAATATCATATGGAGTAGTATTGTTATTGTTATTACTCCATTATGTACGCTAACTAATACATTCATCACATAAATAATACTAATAAGAATTGTGTAGATGAGAAATCGTGACAGTACAGAACTTTTGTCCATCCTAAAGAACATTTACCATTTTTTTTTATACATTTCATATAGAAATTGTCAAATTTAACCTTACCTCATTGTCCCCATGCGCAAAAAGTTTCTGCATTATAAATTGCCGTTTAATGATGGTTATGAAACTTGTTGAACCTCTGCCTATAATTTGTTGTCAAGTTTCACATAAATGTTTTGGGATTTCATTTACTCACAATTACTTTAACGTCTAAATTTTTTTTCAAAAAACGGTTTGTAATATGAAAACCTTTATGAACTTGAAAGTTGAAATAAATGTTACCCCCATAAAGAGAATATTATTTTATTTACAATAAGACTGCCAAAATATATCTTATAAAGCTGTTTTTTATTGACATCTTATATATGCAACAAATATTCAAGAAATTGCCGCCAAAACTACGTCAAAAAATATATGTTTTCTCTCTATAAGAAAATTCCTCAACTTGTCATATCAAACAAATTTCGTCAATCGGTCAGAGTACGGTCAACTTTCCGTATCTTAGGGGAAATACCAAATTTTGGAATTGTAAA
Source organism: Camelina laxa (assembly GCA_024034495.1). Taxonomy (NCBI): domain Eukaryota; kingdom Viridiplantae; phylum Streptophyta; class Magnoliopsida; order Brassicales; family Brassicaceae; genus Camelina; species Camelina laxa. Next base: position 5,813,228 of record CM043883.1, read on the forward strand.
TCAGAATTAATAATTACCGAATTAATGGGTACATAGAATTTCTCTTACGACGACTTTTAGAGGACTCATCCATATAATATTCAAGTCAGTGTAACCAAAACGACGACTTATGTGCTGAAAACACCCATTAAAAAAATAAAACAAAGAGTCAAAACTCAACAAATAATCCATATAATAATAATATACAGTACTGTATAAAGAATAATTTCTAGTCGTTTAGTGCCGAACTTGCCGGAAAAATTGAAGGTAAGCTTTTTTTTTCTTATTCTTCTAAGTCTTCATGTTCTTTAATCAAATTCTGTTAGTAGTATACAACTTCAGAATTGTTAAACCCTTTCAAAGACACAGATTTGACTGAATTAGGGGTCAGTTTATATCAAATACTTAAAAACATTGATCGTATTTGTTGTGGTTGTACTTGTGCCAAATAAAAAGACTACATTTCAAAAAAAAAAAAAAAAGTGAATAAGTAAGAAAGAGGCTTTGGATGCCATAAAATCTGCACATCCCACAAATCTTATTGTCGTTACAACAACACTGAAAAGGATTTTCCAGTTTAATTAATAAAACCCGATTCTACATACATCATATTACAAATCAGTACATAAAATTGTATTATAATAAGTTGTTAATCGGTAAACTAACAAAAAAACAAAAAATGATGAATTTCATATGTATTTTGTCAAATACATTTAAAATAGAATTCAAATGAATCGCTTATCTATCACAATTGTTAAGTTTTTTTCCTTTCTTTTCATTACTATTTTGAGTAATATGGTATTTGTCCGATTAATCCCAAGCGTATGTGTATATAAAAGGTAAAGAATTATTCGCACATCTGGATAATCATACTTACCCAAATCCATAAGATTACTGGCTCAAGCATCAAGCATGGCTGATTTAATTTGCAGTGGAAGTTAAAAAGAAACAAACGCACTAAAGTCGGATGGAGAAAACAACTGCACCACTTAATCAACACCTTTCTATTTTAGCTTTGTAGCGATAAATAATTAATATCTTAGCATTCATATGGAAATCATATATTATTAAACTATGTTTTTAGTCAGAAATTGTAGTTTTAACAAATCTACATATTAGTATACAAGGCGTTTATAAGGTTAACAAATATATTATATATTATTTATATAATGGTTTAGTTCGTACGTCATCAAGTTGGCCAAACAAAAATAGAAGACGATGACATAATACCGAAATAACGGTCTAAATAAGACTATCTCCCTAGTCCCTACCCCAAAAGTTTGTCAAGAATATATTTTTCTAAGCATGCATAGATAATAATAATTTTACCGAAATCGCATAATATGATAAGATAGAAAAAGGTATATGGTAAATTAGGTGATAATGAGATGATCTAACGCTACTACTTTTGAATTACTTTTCCATAACTTTAAGTGATTAAGAGAGATTTAGACGTGAGTTCAAAAGTTGAATGTTTCAAAGTTTTTTGATTACGAATAACTTTTCTTACGCAAATACTATTGTCGATTCTGTAAGATACTTCTACACACGGATTCAGATATTATTGTCTCGAACCATTTGGAAAAGTACTTATATAATCGATTAAAGACATCGTCCACCATCGATGATGGCGCATCAAGCCGACCCACTATATAGACACAACTACACAACATAATTAAAAAAAAAAAATGTGACAAATAAAGAAACATTTACACTTTATATGGCTGCAAACATTCATAGAGTATTAGTATACATTACACACGATCATACTGTATATAGTTATATACTTTAAAAACGAAGATAAACATAAAAAAGAAGAAGAAGAGATGAATACATAATGGGGTAATTATTATAATAATGACGGCGAAAATGGGTTACAGCTCTCTCGGTGGTTTCGTTGGCGCAAGACAAAAAAAACTTCAAAGTAGGTTAGTTAGAATGGTGGAGAGTCTTTTTCCATTTTCCTCTTTTGAAAAAGAACAAATTCACATTTATTTTTTTTTCTAATTTTACAAAGTCAACTATGGTTGAGTTCTTCTTCTTCCCCGTAGGCCGTCAGTTTATCTTTTCAACGCATCGTAGGGTTAAAGTTGTTGAAACGCATATGTTTAGCTATATGTAGTATTTTTTCATTCATTCTAATTAATTATATTACTATTAACATAGAGTTGGTTTGATATTGTTGAACTAAGATTTTGATATTCATGGCTCTTTGAACGATTGAATATTTCTGTGTAAAGCCTATTTAATTTGGTAATTCCTTTTTTCATTTGATTAATTTTCACAAAGCCTACTAATGTTTGATTTTTTTTTGTAATATAAATTATCAATTAACATGTTATTATTTATTATTTTATACCTCTACAAAAATTCTAATATAATTAATCTGTAATAGTGCAGTCAAGAAAGTCACACTACAAATTACGTACCTAAATTGTATATGCATATACAAAATTGGCATTTACTAATTAGAAAAAGAATATGAGTATTTTCAATACTAAGGCTTCAATAATCCGAGTGGATTGAAAACTAACACAATATAAATTCAAGTCAAGAAAGTTGTACAGAGAGGGGAAATAATTTAAATGGTTGAAGGCTTTAGTAAAGTTGGAAAACCATATTGTTTGAGGTATTTATTTATTTAATGTAATTTCAATTATGGTTGATTACTTATTAATTATAGATGTTTTATGGGGTTCGATTATAAAAAAGAAGAGAAAAAATCAAATGGATAGCAAATTAATTATAATTTCCCTTTACTTTTTGTGTGATGGAAAGGCCTTTGAATCTTAAGTTTCTATATTTGTCTTTGTTTGGTCTATATTTTTGGTATCCACTAAACAGTTGAATTCATTCGTTGTGGAAAAAAGTTGTTGTTGTTAAGCGTCAGGCGTGGTTTGGCCACTGAGAAGCAAATCTAACTTAGCCTCGATTGATACTCTTACGTTAAGAGTGTTATTTCTTGAGATAGTTACATTTGTCAGGATAGTCGTCGGTATGAACAAAAGAGATATGATCGTTGTAACTTGTAAGGCTAGTATATCCCGTACGCTTCAGGGCTACTGTACGTTGGATTCAGTATACTACATTACACTATGTTATTTGGGATGTCTCTTTTCATTTTAAATGATCACTAGAAAAATCTGACAAAAAGATAGTTTTGAGATAATAAGTAGCATGATCACAATTCACAACTAATAAGACTTTTTTTCTTTTTTTCTTTTTTCTTTGTGAGTGCAAACAATAAGACTTAATCATGTTTCTGGTGAACAGACGTGAGACGTATAATTTATATATTTTCGTCTACTGTTGTTTTAGTTGACCCTGTTATATTTTCTATTAATTTCCCCAAAACCAAATACTATAATTAATTTTGCTACTTTTATGTTTTGAGTTTTCTATTTTTGCTTGCGACTAACTCCGGTGAAAGATAAAAAGTAGATTGTGCTTCTAGAAAGTTAATTAACGATATATAATTACAAAAGTGGAAGAGAAAAAGGACAAAGATTAGTCACGTGGATATGAACATTATTGATGAATCATAAATCACAAGACTTGCTTTACATATGTCCCTTTGGCCCTTTACCAAATTGTTTTTGTCTACATTTTTAGATTCTCAACATACATGATAACATGTGGTATCTTGTTTCTGCCATATTCTTTCTCTTCCTTCTTTTGAAAAAAATCTGTTAGGTAAGCTAATCAGAGCACCGGTTTTAAAAGAGAGCAACTTATTCGAAACTTTAATGGAGTCTGTATGATTGTCTGTAGGCTATCCAACCAATTTGAAGAGGTCAAAGTGATGTTCACACTTTCTTTTATGAATTGTGATCCTGTATTGTATTATTATTTTTTATTTTTTACCTTCTAGATGGTTCTAATCAGTTGTATATTAGACATTGTACAATGATGTTTGATATTGAGCAAAAATAAAAACAGAGTGGATCCGCAGCAAAACAAAAAGTAATTTATCTACATATCAAAGTAATATGCCTATTCACAACAATATATTTTTATATTGGGCCATTAGCCCGGCCATGGGTCCAATAAGAGCATCGTATTTTTTAATTAGGGTCCAATGTACAAATAAACTGCACCGTATCAACTGGTCTTTTCTTTTGTCTTATGACAGGTTCACAATCTATAGTTTTAATAATACAGTAAAACCTCTATAAATTAATACTCTTTAAATTAATATTCACTATAAATTAATAAATTTTTTTAGTCCCGAGTTAGGTCGGTGTAAAAAATGACACATTTCGATAAATTAATAAAATAATATTTTTTTCTGGAAATCCTATGTAAAAATATAGTCCCATCAATATTATAAATTAATAATCAAATAATATTAAAAATATATATATATATATAAAAGAAAATCTAGTGAAATACTGAAATATGACTCTATTGTTGTTTGCATCCTTATTAAAGCTCATCTCTAATATCTTTCATTGTCGTTATCTCAAATCGCATCTAAAAATTACGAAGAGTTCTAAATGCGATAATTGCTTCTTTATATGTAATTGGTTCTAAAATTACTGCAATATCTTATTCGTCTTCATCATTACCATGAATGATACTAGTAGAAATTTTTTCTAAGGTCTAAACTGCTAACATCTATCATTTTTATTTAAACTTTAAACTTAACAATTACAATAGACAAAATTATAAATTAAGAAAATTCTTTAAGAATATGAATGATAACAAAAGTATCTTATTTTGTAATACATAATTTTTAAAATTATGAAAATTAAAAATCTCTTCACAAATTAATAAGATAAATTAAAACCTCTATAAATTAATAAAATTTCATGGTCCCGACCTTATTAGTTTATAGAGGTTCTACTGTATATCCAAAGTAAGACACATCTCTAATGTTTTGTATAATACCAAAGAAACAAATGTTAATTAATGATTTGAGTGTGCCAAGTGAAAAATAATTAAACATGTATACGTAAAATTAACGAGCACAACAAAAACAATGGGAAAAATATCATTTAAATCATGAATTTTCAAATTTTGGCCATTTAAATCATGAATTTTGTTGTAAGCTATTTAAAACATCAATTTTTGTTGATTAGCTTTTTTAAACATGAAGTTCCGTTGACCAAGTAAAAAAAAAACATGACGTTAAATCCAATAATTGATGTACTAACAGACGTTATTATGCCGTTAGTCACTCATTACTGATATAACGACGTCGTTTTAATAGAAGTTTTAATTCGAAAAATTGTCATTTAAACCATAAACTTTGAAATATAAGTCATTTAAACCATGAACTTTTAAATATAGACTATTTAAACCATGCATTTTTAAATATAGGTCATTTAAACCATGAACTTGTAAATCTATATCATTTAAACCATGAACTTTCAAATTTATGTCATTTAAACCATAATACATGAAAAATGCGATCAATCCTTCAAACTCTAGTGTAGTGTCTTAAAACAAGATGATCAATCTTTCAAACTCTAGTGTAGTGTCCTAATAAATGAAAAAGACTCAAGAAAAAAACAAAAAGACACAAATTACATGACAAATAGCGAAAAGAAGGATGAATTGATGTTCTTCTTTCTCTTTTTCAGAATCGTATCATGAGGCAGAGTCGAAGAAAGAAGAGAGAAATTAAACTAGGGTTAAACGGTTTAGCCAGTTAGACTTATATACTTCTGCGGTTTTAATAAACCAATCGGTCCGATTACCGAACCAAAATCCGATTATCCAAATCAATTGCGCCGAACAGTTAGGCTTTCGCTCTTCGGTTTGCTTCGATAACCAAAATATTCATGTTGTTTATGGTTTAAATAATATAAACTTGAAAGTTCATGGTTTAAGTGACATAGATTTACAAGTTCATGGTTTAAATGGTTTATATTTAAAAGTTGATGGTTTAAATGATTTTTTTCGAACTAAAACTTCTATTAAAACGCGTCGTTTTGTCCGTAACAAAGTGACTAACGGTATAGTAACGTATGTTAGTAGGTCAATTATCGGATTTAACGTCATGTCATTTTTGGCTTGGTGAACAAAACTTTATATTTAAAAAAGTTAATCAACTAAAATTGATGTTTTAAATGGTCTACAACAAAGTTGACCAAAATTTGAAAGTTTATGATTTAATTGACATTTTCCCCAAAAACAATATAGCCAATGTTGGAGTAATTCGAGATCAGATGAAAAATGGATAATATATAGAGAAGACGAATATCCAAATCATAATTGGTGTGTATATAAGTGCGGATTACATTAGAAAATGTTTCGTACAAATAACTTTATTGGTTAGCGCAATTATATTTTCATATACAAGAGTTAATCTGTAGTTTTATAATTTTATAAACATAGCATCAACATGATCAACTGTTACTGAATACTATAAACAATGAACTCATGGCCAAACAACCTGGGAACACATAGTACAATTACAACCAGTGTTCAAGTTCCAACGACTCAAATTTCAAGCTTTAATTGAGTAATTTAGTAAAACCTCAGAAAATAAAAGTAACTTTAGTTTTGATGGATTTTTAAAAGCATCAAATGGAATAAATGAGTGCTCTTTAGTCTTTATTTTATGTAAGTTCACGTGAAAGAGTACTAATCAACCGATAATATACAGATTACCGCTGTAATAATGATTAATGACCAATCAAATTCGAATATATTTGTTCAAGATAAAGGCTAAAGCCTAAAGTATTAATAACTTTCGAAAAAACCAAAATCTTTCTTTAGAAGCACAAAATGGTACACTGACGACTGATGGTTGACATGTGGCAGGTAGAATTTGTTTCCTTTTAGTTTCATTTTAAGGATAAACGAAAAGAAAACACACTCTTATTTGTGTTGGAGACTCGAGATCTGATTGGTCGAAAACAAACCCACGTGGTCACCATATACATTGTCATATTGGGTCTCAGTCTTAAACTAAACTCTTAAATAAGCTTTAGCAGTAGTAAATCTAGTGATACTAACTTTTTTTTTTTTTTTTGGCAACTAGTGATACTAACTTTATACTAATGCAAAAAGCTGAAGAGAAATTTACTTGAACACTGGTTTCAAAAAAATTATGCATAAATTAATAGTAATTTAATATCTACAAGTGTTAGATTTTTGGCATGTATGAGAATCATATTTTTAAAAACTTTGATGGAGACTTCCGAACTTAACTAGTACTCCCTCCGTTTTATAATATAGGATGTTTAGAGTATTATTTTTGTTTCATAATATATGATGTTTCCAATTTTCAATGTAACTTTTAGAATAATTTTATATTTTATATTATGCAGTCTTGAGTCTGATTGGTTAAACTTTTTAAAAGTAACTTTTACTTTTGTGTTTCTACTAAAACATCCTATATTTTGAAACGGAGGGAGTATTATAAATTCATATAAAGATGAATCATACTATTGTTTCATATATTATATGTGTAAGACTAATCATATTGGAAAAATACATGTTTTATATATATATATATATATATATAGTTTAGACATTAGAGATTGAATTCTATACTATTCGGAAGCTCAAAAACAGAGTACTAACTAGCTAACAAAATTATATAGATAGAATTCCACTACAATTATATAAATAAAAAAAACTTGAGACTACAATTATATTTTGTTTAATCTAATTTAATATCCCACTAGCTCAATCCGACTTTTGTATTTTTGGATTATAAAACTTTTTTTGCAATTTTTGTCCAAAAGCTCGTCCCACTAAATCAAAGCAAATTAGTTTAGTGTATCCTCTCTTCAACATCGAAAACTCGAGATCTTGATGCGTATTTCTTTTAGAAAGTATATGTAAGGCTAAATATAGAATTTGTAATAAAGAAATGGATCAGGTGTACGAAATCTATATATGCTGAAGACGAGGAGCGTGCGAAAGCATCTCCTAATTAGCAATTCTCAGGAGCTGTTTCTGCTACTCTCACGTGTACGTCTGTCACACATATATATTAATTCCACCTCATAATACATCTTTACTTAAATAAATTTGTATATATACTAGTCTATATATATATAACAGTTGTTGATATTCGTTGGTCATTAAACAAAACTTTAACAGGAAATATAATCCCAATTATTAGTTTGATTTACTTGGACTAGATCATGAATCCATGGGAACCAATATTGATATGTTTTAAATTACAATATTGTAAACGGTAAGTTAAAGAACCAAGTTATAATTACTGAGGAGATTTTGTCTCATGAAACTAATTACGTTTTTTTATATGTACAATAATTTTCCCTATTTGGAAACTTGCCATAGCTAGATACTATGTTGATGGGATAGATAGAATATGTCTGCAAACAATAGTTTTCTTTCAATTTTTTTTTGTAATATCTTATACAATTAGGCTTTTTATTTATTTAAAATGTACCTTAAAAGTAATAATATAGATATCAAATAAGGTTTTCGTTTCATTTTTCTTCTAATTTCTCTGGTTTATTAATATATATACTAATCAAGCAAATATATTTTATTTTATGAAATATACTAAGCAAATATCTATTATATAGAAGCTATGTAATATAATGTGATTAATCTGTAAGTACTTTAGCTCTAATAGGGCATTCTTCTATCTCATGTGTTCTATGAAAAATATGTATACATTATCTGTAGGTTATAAACTTGGTACATTACTAAATAGCCCTCAAGAAGTTGTATCAACCAATACGAAGGACTCAAACAGATAATCCTTTGTTTATTCCTCGAATAGATTGTTGACTCTTACTTCCTTCTCTTTTCTGTTTCTTCTCTCTCTCTCTCTTTCTCCTGATTCGTTCTTCTCATCTTCCTTTGTTCTAGCAAAGATCTAGAAAAAAAACCCTAGAACAGGGAAGCTAACCTAGATCAAGAGTAAGATCAAAACAAAGTTAAAATTGATGGGGAGAGGGAAGATTGTGATCCAGAAGATTGATGATTCGACCAGTAGGCAAGTCACTTTCTCCAAAAGAAGAAAGGGTCTCATCAAGAAAGCTAAAGAACTTGCTATTCTCTGTGATGCCGAGGTCGGTCTCATCATTTTCTCCAATACCGACAAGCTCTATGACTTTGCCAGCTCCAGGTTTCTATCTTCCGCATTCAATATATCTCTAGATCTCACATCTACATACCTGTAGATATACATGTATTATGTATACATGTATTTGTATATCTATTACTACATGGAAGTATATATATGTACTTACTTATTTATAATATCATGTATGATTTTCTTTAAAGGGTTGGAGTAATTCAATAATTTGTGTTTAGTTGTTTGATTTTCTCATTTTTAGTATACATTTTTGTGCATCTAGTGTCAGATATAACGTTCTATATTTCAGTATATATATATATATATATATGCATACAAGGGTGAGTCTCTTTATGTATAGCTCACGAGTCTTAATCTTTTCAAAGGAAACTTAGTTTGAACGGAGGATGGCAAATCAAACAAATATGACGATGACTAGTGTTAAAGATGATGAAGAAACTAATTGAAGTAGGCTAATGGCTCATTGTATGTGTGGACATGTGTGTCATTGGTTGTAAATTGTGTATCTGGACTGACAGTGTGTCTTTGCCAAATTTAGAAACATTTGAGAACTAGAGGTGATATATAGTAATAAAAGCTCAAACACGCGTACAATGTTGGAAAACTAAAAGAGTGATATAAAGGAGTGTACAAGGTGATCACCATAATAAGAATCTCAGTATTTTGTGTATATTTACTATGCTAGAACGATCAGGTGACTCAGTATATCTGGCCATATATGACTGTATCATTTTATTTTGTCACAAAAGTTTTGAACCAACAAATCTTTTGTAGTAGGTTCTGGATCTTCTAAATGTGAATCATTCATATTTATTTTTGAAGAACCTTTAATTTTAATTTGGTATATATAAAACCATGGTGAATACCATATATTAAACCTTTTGACAAATTTTTAAAGATTGTAAAATTTTATCCAAGGAAGTCACAGATTTTGTTTATTAGTTCATTAGCAATGGATATAGAGATACTATTTTGCTCCATAGATAAATACTACTCAATGAACTAGTTTTGAGTTTTAAAAACCTTGTAATGAACACAGTGTGAAATCTACTATTGAACGCTTCAATAAGACCAAGATGGAGCAGCAACAACTACTTAACCCTGCATCAGAAGTTAAGGTACGTATAACAGAAATCCCACAACATATAATTAGAGGAAAATACAATTAAAGTACTAGTTAAGATCTTAATCATGTTTGTATGATTACACTTGAGTTTGAGAGTTGACAAGTTAGACTGTGTTGCATACTGTAGTTTTGGCAAAGAGAGGCTGAAACATTGAGGAAAGAACTACACTCATTGCAAGAAAATCATAGGTACGTACTTTGCTTATACAGTTGTGACTTTGTGAGTAATCATGAGTTTCAACTCAAAAACTAATAGGTAGTGAGTGCATTAACTTTATCGTATGTACTTGTGTTAATTAATCTGTTCTCACTTGGTGTCTAACTAAAACTAATTTACTCTCTTTATTTTTGGTAAAAAAATGTTCAGCTAAAATTTGGTTCATTTGAAATGTCTTTCGTTTGAAGCGAGTACTATTTTTTGTGTGATGAATTTCTAACATTAAACAAACTCCAGTTACATATATATAGTTAACAAAATGGATGTATGTGTCTCTAATATGCATACATATAATGTATATATCGTCATGTTTATTTAACCAAGGGAAACAGATATATGTATATGTTGAAAACTCGGTGGACCATGCTTTCTTTGTCGGGTTGGTTTATTTTTGGAATTAGTCGGGCAGGTTAAATCAGTTATAGGAATGTGAATATTAAATATGAAGAGGTGAGGTTTTACAAAATAGCAGAACCTTAGATATGTAATCTTGAAGAAATTAAAAAAACCAAGAGTTACAAAGCACAATGTTGAGTGTCAATCAACAACTTATCTAATCCAAAGGGCCATCAAGTTCCTGAATTGCTTCCGGTTCCGTCTGGCTGTGATGGTGTTTCTGATTTCCTTTTCTAGGTTGTGCCATGTATATTAACTGCAATGATCTTTTGTAATAAAATAGGCAACTAACGGGAGAGCAACTAAATGGTTTGGGCATTAAAGAACTGCACAATCTAGAGAGCCAGCTTGAAATGAGTTTACGTGGAATTCGTATGAAAAAGGTAAATATTAATCTATATGTATGAATCCTCGAGCACGTTGATCTGTTGGAACAATGAAATTCAAACTAATCAATCTTCTCGAACCTCGCAGGAACAAATTTTGACCAGTGAAATCAAAGAATTAACTAGAAAGGTAACTATATATATACCGGCCACTTCAACAAATGTTTACACGTATCATTTATATAGCTGCTTTTTAATCTTCTGCAGAGGAATCTTGTTCATCATGAAAACCTCGAATTGTCGAGAAAAGTACAAAGGATTCATCAGGAAAACGTCGAACTGTACAAAAAGGTAAAATGGAAACAATAAACTTAATTACTTCAAGTTGCATCTAATAAATCCTTTGAGATCCTAGCTAGTTGAAACTAGACAACTTATAGATATTAGCTACAAAAGTGGTACTGTGGTAATGATCTTACAGGCTCATGCAAAGTCAAACAAAAATGGATTGGGAAATCATGAGGTAGTAGATGCAGTTGATGATGAATCCCATGCAGAGGTTAGGTTGCAGCTAAGCCAGCCTGAGCAGTCCCAATAAACTTCATCAAAGAGCTAAGATCATTAAAGATATAACAACTTGTTCGTTCTTGAATATCTCTAAAACATTTTAAATGAACGTACATATATTATATATAAAGATGGACACCTCGTTTAACTATGTCTTAATATATGCTTTCAGGCAGAAGTAAGTGCGACTGTAATCATGTCAGAGTTCAAACCGAAGGTTTGATTTTGTACGATATAGTGCAATCAATGGAACAGCTGATCACGATTATATTATTTTTTACTGGCTTTCTCATGTGATTTCAAGTATATAATTAAGACATATATATATGAAAACATACGATATAGTTAAGTAGGGTGATGCTCATTTGAATATCGGTTTGATTTCATTTCCTATTTGTTGGTGCATGTTTCAATTTTTCTTTTTCATTCGGTATATATATTATTAGAGTAAAGCTGAGTTTGATATATATAGGTGGGTTTCGTATGTGAGTATTTTTGTTTATCGACAATACGCATCATACGGATTTTAGTCAGGATGGTGATCGACGCACCATGACTAACTGACTAGATATTATGGTCGGTTTTGATATACAGTTCAAATTTGACTTTAATTTATATAATTTCTCAGAAATAGAAGAAATATTAAATCAGGGAACTAATAATTTTCGAATTTTTGCTCACTTTGAAGTTAGAAAAGTAATAAACTACTATTTATTATATTAACAAGAATTCACTGTTTAAAACCTAAAATTGTGCTCAGTTAGTTATGTGTTTTATTTTTATTTTTTGTGTCTTTAAAACCCCCTAATTTAGTTGAGCTGACCCGAATGGGAGAATACACAGGAGAGTTCTTGATCGACAGTTAGGAGAACCCAATAGAAAAGGAAACTCTTGACATACAATGATACAAACTACAAAAACTAAACCATTAAGCAAAAACTACTTTTAGCTACGCACACAACAGATTTCTTTACATTATATGTTAGGTATGTTCTAAAGGGAGATTCATTGTTCATCGAGATTTTTTAGTGAAGGGATAGTAGAGATTATTGGGTTCTTTAGTTAAGGGAAAATTGGTAAAAGCAAAAGTTTAGGGTATTGTCGTTTCAGGTAAAAAGAAAGCCAACAAAATCGAGATGTACGTTTATTTTAATTAAAATCCAATATATCGACTGGACACGATGCAAAAAAATCTCCTAGAAACTAGCGTGTGGTGTTAAATGACTAACATATATAAAAATGCATTGTTTAACATATCTCTTAAATCCACTATGTCATCTGGTCGTATTCAAAACAAAAACAAATGAAAATATAGAATCTCACGATGCGAATCAAAGAAGATGGAGTAAAAGAAAAGAAAAAAAAAACTATAATCTCATGATCGATCTTTCCAAATAAAATGTATGTCTAATCTGGTATAATATAAGTATCTTTTTAGGGTTCAAAAAAACACTAATTACGTTGACGTTGTTGTCTGTTATTTGAAATGATGTGAATGCGGATAACAAATATAGTGTTACAACCAATAATTCACTAGACTTATCTTGAATCCAAAGACTAAAGATTGGTTGTAATAGTATTTCACTTTTCTTATCTCTTTTTGTTTGTTGTTGTTGTTGTTGTAACAGTTTAAAATGTACTAATTAACCAAGAAATCGTTCAATCTTTTTAATTGATAGTGACATTTGAATAGAATGAAAAAGATTGAACACTAACTACGCAACATAAAAAAATATAATCACATTCACATATCAAATATCAAAACTTACAAATTAGCCCCTTAATTTTTGTGATTCTCTCATAAAAGACCCGTTTGTTCTTCTAATCTTACTTCGTCTTCTTCGTCAAATCACACATATCTTAAAGAAGAAACAACCTACGAGAAAAAGGACGATAAAAAAATTCAGAATCTTTCTGAGAAACCCAAAAAGAAAGGAGGTGACCCTCTTCTAATCGATTGCTCAATCATTTTTTTTTCACAGGTGGGTTGAATCGATAAAAAGGGTAATCACAAAAAAAAAAAAAGCTGCAGAATTTGAAATCTGGGAGTATCATTGTGTGGGTGTCTTGTGGAAGAAGAGAGAGAGTTAATAATGGCGAAAGCAGGAGGGATCACAAACGCAGTAAACGTAGGAATTGCTGTTCAAGCAGATTGGGAGAATCGAGAATTCATTTCACACATCTCTCTCAATGTTCGTCGTCTCTTTGAATTTCTCGTCCAATTCGGTAAACCTCACTCACTCTGATTTCTCTATTTTGGGTTTCGAATTCTTTGTCCAATTTTGGAGTTTTGTCAGTTTCGTCTATGCTAAATTTAGAAACTTGTTTTTAGGGTTTTGGTCAAAGGAAGGTTTTTGAGATGATTTGGGAGATTGATTTTGGTAGTGGGTTATATGAAAAATTCTGAACTTTTTATAGTGTTGAGATGAGATGATCAGATTTCATATGTATTGGTTTCGAGTTCTATGTTGATTCGTTTGGGCGTTATCTGATTTGTGATCCTTTTTGACTTCACATGTTCTTTAGATCCATGGGTGGGCTGAGACTGAGAGAGATCTTTGTGATGATCTTCTTAGCTTCAATTCTAGCTGGTTGTGTGTTGATGAAACTTTCTGTCTTGAGCTAATTTGATGTAATTTTCGTTGTGTGTGTGTGTTTTTATCAGAATCGACCACAAAGAGCAAATTGGCATCTTTGAATGAGAAGTTGGATCTGTTGGAACGTCGCTTGGAAATGTTGGAGGTGCAAGTGAGTACCGCCACAGCTAATCCTTCTCTCTTTGCTACGTGAACCACGCATACCTGATATCTATTGAAATCGAAACCGAGTCCGAGCCTTTGGCTTATTAAATCCATGAAGCGTCTCTTGTTGAATGTGTACCAATTGAATGATTCTTTTTCTTTCTTCCCATAGCTGTAGTAAGTAATCTGGTAGCTTTAAATATGAATCCATTCATAACTCATTGTGTATCTTTTGTTTGTCTATTAAGATCTCTTTTGAATGACATATCACTTCATTAAACTCTTTGCGTTCTGCTTCTTTCTGCTGTTGATTTATAAAGGCCAGTATGAGCTATATGGATTCGTCACTGATCTTAAACATTGCTTTAGCTGCTGCTTATGAGTCGAGAAAAGCCTCTACTCAAATCATGATTGAATTGTAGGATTTGATCGCAAAGCTACAATCGAAACACAACATACAAACAAACAAACAAAAAAACTAAACGGAGAGAGCTGAGTTCCTTGGCATTTTCAGACTCTTTATCTTAAAACATTCTGAACTCGGCGATTGTGTTGTCTGAATAGAATTTGCTGTGTCTTGAGGACAATGGCTGGACGAGACTTTGAAGAGCTCGAGAAGAATCTTGAAGCAGCAATATAAGGTTGTCAAAGACAGGCTACTACAAGTGTACTAAAGGATACTCTGGTTCATCTTGAAGGACAAAGACCGTTAGAAACAACATTTGAGACTTATCATGAAATTGATCAAAACCGGTATGGTTTAAGCCCGGTTTAGTACATTGGATTCGATTATCCGATGCGTATACTACACGTTAAAAGTACAGTTGGTTTAGGCTTATCGCTTATGTGATTTGAGGGGCATATATGCCATTTAACAACCACCCTGTGTATCGTTGATTTCGAAGTCGCTGTAACTATAAGTAGCAGCCTTCGTTAAGTGTCGTTCATCATCATCATCTCTGGGTAAAAAGCTTTTTCTCTCAGTGATCGGATAAATTCACAGGCGAAGTTTAGTTTCCGGCGATCGGAGGTGAGTTTTTACCCGTTTGATCCTTTATGCTAGTTGCTGCTTCTGCTTGTGCCACCGACTTCGTTGATTAATAAATTTGATCCGAATTGAAAAATAAAAAATTGGGTTTAATTCTCCGGAGTGTTGATCTTTCAAATTCATAAAGGTTTATGCAATTGATTAGATAAAGATCAAATTTTTAGGTTGTAAATTAGGTCAAAATCTGGTAATCACGTATTTGATTTGCTTAGTCGTTTGCAAATTGATTTTTCTTTTTTTGGTGATCGTTTTGAAAAGGTTAAAATTGAAGTGATGGATAAGGAGAAGGATCATAAATTGGAGTGGCTTGAAGCTCAGAAGATAGAGATAAGTGTTGACTTATTAGCTGCGGCTAAGCAACAGCTTCTGTTCCTCGCAACTGTTGATAGGAACCGATGGCTTTATGATGGCCCTGAACTAGAGAAAGCCATCTACAGGTTTTTATATCTTTCTTTTGTTTTTCTATGTTTGTATAGCTTGATGGGTTATTAATTGTTCATAGTTTTTTAAATGTTAAAGTGATTTTGGTGATTTTTCAGGTACAATGCTTGTTGGCTTCCTTTGCTTGTCAAATACTCCGAGTCATCATCATCGGTTGGTGAAGGGCCTTTGGTCCCTCCTCTTGATTGTGAATGGATTTGGCATTGCCACAGGCTTAATCCGGTAAAGTTTTAAATCGATTAGGAAAAATGTCGAATTTGTTGTTGTTAGATGTTTGAGTGATTTCTTCATTATGTTTAAATTTATCCAGGTGAGGTATAAGTCTGACTGTGAGCAATTTTACGGGAGAGTTCTCGACAATTCTGGAGTTGTATCTTCTGTTAATGGCAACTGCAAATTGAAAACTGAAGATTTATGGAAAAGATTGTATCCTGAGGAACCTTATGAGCTCGACTTGAATAACATAGACTCTAAGGACGTCTCTGAGAAATCTTCAGCTCTCGAGAAATGCACCAAATATGATCTTGTTTCAGCTGTTAAAAGGCAGAGCCCATTTTACTATCAGGTAACTTGAGAGTTGAGAATAATTTTTCATTGAATCATCATAACCGCAAATACGGATTCGTCCTGATTCTGTTTCTATGTGTTTTTATGCCACAGGTTTCGAGGTCCCATGTAAACAATGACATTTTTCTGCAAGAAGCTGTTGCTAGATATAAGGGGTTCCTCTATCTGATTAAGACGAACAGAGAAAGGTCTTTAAAACGGTTTTGTGTTCCAACTTATGATGTTGACCTTATCTGGCACACACATCAACTGCATCCAGTTTCTTACTGTGATGATATGGAGAAGCTCATTGGTAAGGTGTTGGAGCATGATGACACAGATTCTGACCGAGGCAAAGGTAAGAAGCTCGATACCGGTTTTTCTAAGACTACTGCACAGTGGGAGGAGACTTTTGGTACAAGGTACTGGAAAGCCGGTGCAATGCATAGAGGCAAAACGCCTACACCTGTCACCACTTCTCCTTATGTTTCTGATGGTTTTGCCAAAGAACCAACTGCAAAAGATAATTTCCAGAATTTAATCCAATTTTCAGAGGTGGAAGTTGTTGAGGTAGTTCTTTTTATCCTTTTTCTGTGGTTGTCTCTTGATTATATCGAGGTAACTGCAGTTGTGGTGATGTGATCCTTTTGTGTCCTTCAGGTTCTTTTGGAGATAATTGGGATTAGAAACGTACCAGATGGACATAAGGGAAGGCTCTCGGTTTTGTTCAGTAAAACCCAGCCTGATACTCTTTTCAATGCTGAACGTAGACTGACCATTTTATCTGAGGTTGGGGAAAAACAAGTTGCTTCTTTCCAGTGTGAACCTACAGGAGAGCTTGTTTTCAAACTTACTTCCTCTTCACCGTCTAAGATACCAGTTTCGAGAGAGCCTAAAAACTTGGGTTATGCTTCTTTATCACTAAAGGAGTTTCTATATCCAGCAACGACTCAACTCTCTGTGGAAAAGTGGCTGGAGTTAACACCCAGCAAAGGTAGCAAAGCAGATCAAAAACCCATAAGCCTGCGAGTCGCTGTCTCGTTTACTCCACCAATACGCAGTCCATCAGTCTTACACATGGTTCAATCAAGACCATCGTGCAAAGGCTCTTGCTTCTTTCCAATCATGGGGAAGTCCCGTCTTGCTAAGAGCTCAACGCACATTGTTGATGAAACACAAACTGAGGTGATCAGACTTCAAATGAGGTATGGCGTTTGACACAACACTCTCTCTTGAAAACTAAACACGTTTTTCTGCTGTGATCACCCTCCAACCATGCATGTACATGATTTTAAATCTTTGCTTTGTTGTGTTTTAGGAACTCTACTGGTGGAGCAACACTTAAACATGATCAAAGACAAGTGATTGGCGTGACAGACTCTGGTGAAACTCACGTGCTTGCGGATTATACTGATAGTTTCTGGTCTTTGTTGGACTCGAAATGGTCACTTAAGCAAATGAACCCCTCCAGTGCAGATGTTCCGCTCTTCGAGCTTTTGGGTCCTCGAGTGGTATATTCCATGATTTCATCACTCCAATTAGAAAGAGAGTAATCTTCTTGTTTTTGATAACGTAATACACTCTGATGATGCAATGCTTTTTATTGGTTTACAGGTGAAAGTTTTCTCGGGCAGGAAGCTAGATTATGAACCAAAACACTGCGCAAACCTTAGAAGTGATCAAGATTTCATGACTCTTGTGGAATTTTCTAAGCAACATCCATATGGAAAAGCTGTGGGATTGGTTGATATCAAATTTGGTTCCGTTGAGGCAAGTGTGAAATCTGGAATTTTACTTCTTCTTTATCATCTCCATGCTCATTTTGACTCTGTTATTCAACATGCAGGTGAAAGAGAATTGGTTAGTTTTGCCAGGAATCGTATCTGCTTTCTTACTCAATACTGTTCTGAAGAAAGGAGGTTTTGATGGCGTCACTGTCGGAATCAAAGACGTAAAAGAGGAAAGCAAACAGACTAAACTTGTAGCTGTGACAGAAAATAAAGAGAACGCAAACTCCTTGAATGTGGGGACTGCAGCTGCTATCACAGCTCCTGAAAAAGGCAGTGGTTGCGGCGGTGGCTGTAGTGGTGAATGTGGAAACATGGTGAAAGCAGCTAATGCTAGTGGTTGCGGCAGTGGTTGTAGTGGAGAATGCGGAGACATGGTGAAAACAGCAGCAAATGCTAGCGGTTGTGGCAGTGGATGTAGCGGTGAATGCGGGGACATGGTGAAAGCAGTGAAAGCTAGCGGTTGCGGAAGTGGTTGTAGTGGAGAATGCGGTGACATGATGAAATCAGCAAATGCTAGCGGCTGCGGTGGTGGCAGTGGCTGCGGTGGGGGTTGTGGCGGAGGTTGCGGAAACATGGTGAAAGCAGCAAATGCTAGCGGCTGCGGCGGTGGCAGTGGCGGGGGTTGCGGTGGGGGTTGTGGCGGTGGTTGCGGAAACATGGTGAAAGCAGCAAATGCTAGTGGCTGCGGCGGTGGTTGTAGCGGTGAATGCGGAAACATGGTGAAAGCAGCATAATCTCGTCGTTGTGGTGGTGGGTGGCCTAGTAGAGAACACACGGAAACATGGTGTACAGTAGTAACAGTGGTATGGAGGCAGTTGCGGTGGCATGAAGTTTGTTTACTAGTGAAAGTGGTGAAGCAGACGCCCCAACGACGCGTTTGTGGCTCAATAGCAAACTTGTAAAATATAAATAAAGTTTGTACTTGTTGTTTGTTTATGCAATGAATGGTATGTTTATGTGAACTCGAGTTGAAATCAACATACAGTATTAAGTAGATGTTTTAAAGATCTTATTATACTGAACTACGCGCCCTCAGATCATATTAAGTCTGTTAATTGCCAAAGATTACGAGGAATGACAATTTGGCATGAGCTTGTTAAGTTCTACTAGTCCGTTTCTTTACTTTCATATCAATAAGCCGCTCTGATGAGACTGTTTTAATTTTGTAGCTCAAAGAATCAGACCAAGTACTTAAGCTTTAGGGCGCTTTTCATTTTTCAACGCATTGTAAGCCGTTGGTTTGTGCTTTTTTGGGCAACTGTTACGGCAACTTACATGGGACTGTTTTGCAGAGATATAAAAATAAAATTAAACGTTTGAGGCTTTTGCGTTTATAGCACCGCCTCCTCTACAACGATTACTTCTCTTACACGTGCCGTTTCTTGTTCGAAATATATGTGTGTGTGAAATTTTGTGAATGTAAGAATAATTGGGCTTTCTAATGGGCTATTTCCCTTTTTAGACATCTCAAGTTTCTTCGTATCTTCTTCAAGTAAATAGGGTACTTTTATGGAGCTATAGGTTCTCGACACGTGTCCATAGTACATAGGATACTCACACGTGATGTACAACATATGATCGCACGCACACCATCTTTGACTTATGATCTTTCTTCTTTCCTTTATGTAGAGAGAGACTAAACACATGCTCTCTAGAGAGAGGGACGTTTTACATGCCGACACTTGTCGATTACTTATTCGACTTTGGTCAAGCAGAGGATTACTTATTTGTTAATTTTATTAGGCTATTAGCTTTTAATTAATTACTACAAACAAAAGGTGACCGGCATAAACGGAAGGAGTGGGTCCTTGTTGTCTTTGCACTGCCCCGCAAAATCTGTGCTTCAAATCATAATAATAATCACTCATAATTAGTGTTTTGCTCTTTTTATTTATTTTCATCGTTTCTTAATAAAATACTCATTAGTCATTACGGATTTATTGCAAGTTTATATAATAATAATCGCTCCACGAGTATAATAATTTTGTTAGTGATCACTGATCATCGGTCATCTTTTTTAATCATCTTCAATTATCATATGCTGCTGATTCATTTCGATATTGTGTTATGTTCTTTTCAATATTTGTATCTTTGTTTTACCAGAAAAGAGAACAAAAAAAAGTTTGTATCTTTGGCTTTTATGTAGAGAGACTAAACATGCTCTGTAATGAAAACATGACAAAATAGCTCATTAAAAAGAAAACATTAAATTAGCATATTTCATTGTAACTTACACTATATACAAACGGCAAACTCATACTATTTATTTTTCGACTTATTAATAAGAAGTAACAACAACCAATAAACATGAGCTTTATTAAGTACTATGAAAAAAAAAAAAAAACTATTCTGTAATCGACAGAGATTAGGAACCAAAAAACTTAAAACTTCTTTGATAAAAAAACACACACGTAAATTTAGTGTTATGTTTTTCGTGTTATTCTTTCTTATGAACGAAAATGAAAATCCATACTTTTATAAACTTACTATAATAGCAAAACAAAAATCCTTAAATTCAGCTATAACGGGATGAAAAATTTTAAAAATGGAAATGTCATGCGTACCTTAGCTTTTTGTTGGCCACGTCTTTCTTTTTAAAACACAATGTGTAAAAGATATGATCATTGTGATATGTGAAAGCCTACACTATATTAGTGTAGTGTTTAGTACTATCAATATACACTCTCATTATTAGTTTACAACAAATTAATGGATGCATAGTGTCTTCTTAATTATTCTTATAAATGCCACAGTTTTACTTTTATGTGTATCGTTTGGGTTAATTAAGGGTAGTTTTTAATAATGGTTTACAAATGTTAGAAAACCTTCGAAAATACAATATACATCGTCGCTCCCAAGTTTTTCAATTGTGTACGTGGAAACTCCAATACATAGCCCCTACACACACATTCATAATCTCATATGTAATGACAGTAATGTAACGTAACGTTACGACGAGAGAACAGATTTTGTATTTTGAAGAGACAAAAAAAAAAAAAAAGAGTACCAACCAAAAAAAAATAAAAGGAGTGGGAGACAAGAGGGTGAAAAAATGTGGTATAGCAACAGGACGGTGACGCATGATGTGAAAGAAAGGAAGAGCGGGTGATGATGGAGTTAGGTGACAGGCATGTCAAACAGTGAAGCTGCGGCAAAGCCTCTGATTTGTTTTGTTTTGTTTCCCTTCTTCTCTCTCTCTCTTTAAGCGTGCTGCTTCCAACGTGTCTCACCTTTGATCATGACCTTCTTCTTCTTCAATACACTTCTTCTAAAAATTTACCATTCAACTCTCGATCGTTTTCACACTGATTGTGTTCTTAGAATTTTGTTCCTCGTGCAATCGCCTCACTCTAAGTTACTATTTCAACTCGATGTTTCAAGCCAATATTTTGCTTAATTTTGGATATATATATGACTATATGTAACAATGTATATAACAAATAAACCTAGTCTTCATCGTCATCATCGACATGGTAAAATTGATAGAAAAATTGGTGTATTTTATTTCTATATATAAAAAGTTTTCTTATAGGTTTTTTACTATTTGAATAATTTAATTATTTGACCATTCAATCATTAAACAAAACAAACCAAAGGAGTACTAATTAGTTGTAAGAAATTTTTTTTTCACTGATTAACTGTCTGGTAATTTCATAATTTTTTACCCCTTGCTTTTTAATTAATGCTCTGTCTTGCTTTTCTCAATCCATTTGGTAATTTTTATTTGGAAATATGCATATTTTTAGACAGACAAAATTTAAACAGATACGTGGTCCCATAACTATTGAAACTCAGATTATATGGAAAAAAGTTATTAAATTCAATAGGTATTTTAGACCACTCAGCCTCTTCAGACTTCAATATTGGATGGTCCCTTTTCTATTAAAATCAAAATCATAACCAAAAAAAAAAACAAATATATTCTTGAATTACATTTTGAAAATTCTGATAATTGATACATATAATTACTAATATAAATATATAATATTTGTAATAAAAAGAATAATAATAAACACACGCATGTTATTTGTGGACCTTTTTTGTAGTAATAAAAGTAATATTTTTTTTAAGCTTCTTTACAAACCAGAAACCTGAAACCATGTTACCTGTAACAACGACATGTATTTATTATTATATCTCCGTGAAGATCTAACGACTGAGAGTCTCTCTCACTTACTCACTCTCAACCGTCAGATCTTACTACTGTAGTCCACACCGCATCCAAACAAAACTTGATTCATCCTTAATGCCCATGCTTTTGTATTTTATTACGAAAACTGCCACTCCTTCCATGTTTTTTTTTTTTGTTTTTTTTCTCTTCTTCTTTGATTCTTGAACATTGCGCTTTTTGTTAGCTTTTTTTCTCTCTGGTTCATTTTCCATGGAAGGACCTTGAGCTCTGCTTCTCTTCTCTCGTCAAAGTTCGTGTCTTTTTTCACTATACACTCTCTCTCTCTCTCATTTATTTGATCTTCTATTGTCTTCTTCTTCTCACTCAAGGTACTAGTTTCAACTTCTCTTTAGATAAACATTTTTTTGAGATCTGCTTCTTTAGTTTCAATTTCAATCTGGGTTTGTTTCTTTTGTTCTCGTAGCTTCTGTGGATTCATAAAAAAATGGGTTTAGGAATTTTTTTTCTTCTAAAGTTAGTGTTTTTAGTTGTGATTTTGAGCTGAGTAAAATTTTTGGGGAAAATGCAGAGGAAATTAGGGCACGAAATTGTTGTTTCTCTGCTTTTTGTTTCATGAAAAGTGATTAATTCTGGGGTAGATGAGTTCTGGGAACCAAAAAGTTGAATTTCCTAAGTTAAAGTTTCTAACTTTATTTTACTTGTTAAGCAAATTTGACCCAATTCTTCTTAGCTGAAACCCTAGCTTTTTTTTTCTGGGTTCTTCTTGAGTCTGAGCCAGTGATCTATGTCTTCCATTTAGCAGCTTTTTCCTTTTTGTAGTTTAGATTGTTCTAGAAAATAGTGATACTTGCTGCTTGAGCTTTGTTGAGATTGTGAATCCTGTTCATGCAAATGCAGATTTATGTGAAATTAGTTTGATTTTGTGTTGTTGTTGTTGTTGTTGTGATGCTAAGCAGATAAAACAAAGTCCTGCAAATTGAGATCTGATGTCTTATCATCGATTGCTAAGTGTGGATAAGGAGGAACTGGATATATCACCACCTGGTTTGAAAGAACGTAACTACTTAGGCCTCTCTGATTGCTCCTCTGTTGATAGTTCAACCATTCACAACCGTGTTCAAGATGGTGAGAATAGCAATCTCAATTTCAAAGCTACAGAGCTCAGGCTAGGTCTTCCTGAGTCTCAATCTCCCGAGAGAGAAACTGATTTCGGTTTGCTGAGCCCGAGAACACCCGATGAGAGGCTTCTCTTCCCGCTGCTACCTTCTAAAGACACTGCTTCTGCTACTATAAGGCACAAGAATGTTGTTTCTGGAAACAAAAGAGGGTTCGCTGACACCTGGGATGAGTTTTCGAGTGTTAAAGGATCTGTTAGACCAGGAGGAGGAATCAACATGATGTTGTCGCCAAAAGTTAAGGATGTCCCGAAGAGTATTCAAGAAGAAAGATCTCGTGCTAAGGGTGGTTCGAACAATGCACCAGCTGCCAAGTGTGTAACGGTTTATGAGTTTTATGGTTTGTTTATGACTCAAAGAACGAATCTTGTGGTAATCTATCTATTTTTTACAGGGCACAGGTTGTTGGTTGGCCTCCAATCAGATCATACAGGAAGAATACAATGGCTTCTTCTACTTCGAAGAACACTGATGAGGTTGATGGGAAACCTGGTCTTGGTGCTCTGTTTGTGAAAGTTAGCATGGATGGTGCTCCGTATTTGAGAAAGGTTGACTTGAGAACTTACACTTGCTATCAACAGTTGTCTTCTGCTCTTGAGAAAATGTTCAGCTGCTTCACTCTTGGTGAGAATTTTCTATGCATTTAAGCAAATCTTTGGTTACATTGTAAAAAGAAATGAACAAAAAAGAAGTTATTTTGCGTCTTGTCTGTGATCTCAGGTCAATGTGGACTTCATGGTGCTCAAGGGAGGGAAAGAATGAGTGAGATCAAACTGAAGGATCTTCTTCATGGATCAGAATTTGTGCTTACTTACGAAGACAAAGATGGTGATTGGATGCTTGTTGGAGATGTCCCGTGGGAGTAAGCTTCTCTTGAACTCACAACTTTTGTAACTTTGTGGGTTATTTGAGTTATTCCTGGTTATATAGAAGAACATCAGATCATGAAGGGCTCTGGTTCTATTGCAGGATATTTACTGAAACATGCCAGAAACTGAAGATTATGAAGGGCTCTGATTCTATTGGGTTAGGTAAGCCATTTACTCTGACAACATCATTCCCCTTAATATGAGAATACATACTCAGTGGCTCACTCTATTTAGTGTTGATTTCCTTGGTCTCAGCTCCAGGTGCAGTGGAGAAATCGAAGAACAAAGACCGGGTTTGAAACAAAGAAGCTCAAGACATAAAACACTATGCATAGTTCCAATGTTTAAGTCTTCTTTACTGATGTTTGCAAACTCTTGTAGTAATTTACTAATTTATGTTGTAAGACTTTGGAATCTCTTATTTGTGTGTGCGTGTGCGCTTGTTCAGAACAAATACATTCTTCTTATGTGTGTTTCTTCTACCTTCTTTGGAATCTCCAAGACTTTTTTCTCAATAGTTTAAATTGAAGACCAACCTCTACTTTTTGTGTAATTAGACGCAAAATCTTGATTTGTTTATTGTTAGTATAAAAGTCTTTAAGTGATAATTAGGATAAAAGTTGGCTATTGATGGGTAATCCTGTATAATAAAGAGCCTTTATCACACAAAGTGGAATCTCAAATGATGGTTTCTTTTATGTGTAAAACAAGAAAGTGTGTAAATCTAGATTACCTTTAGACTAATCCCAATAATTTATCTTCTACAACTTTCGTAAAGAGTTAATTATATGTTAGAAAAAATAACATGTTTGGACCAAATATCTAAAATCTTTAACATACCATCTCTCTTTATATATGGTCTAAGTGCTTCAAAGTTTATCCATTCAAGTTTCTTTTCTAGCAAAGTCTATTAAACCGAAACCAACGTGTGTTTTTACATGTAAGATTATGTGTTTAAATTTCTTGTTATTTGATTTACACAAATTCACAAACTAACTAGGTACTAACCCGCGGAAAACCGCGGGCTCAACTTTTTATAATGACAATTTGTAATAATTTATTTTGTTATTATGTTATTTATAATGGTTTGTGATTAAAAATTTGGTTTGCTTATATTATAACTTTTCTATTTTTTATTTATTAATTTTTAGAATTTAAGCTGTTAAACGGAACTATTATCTATTTTATTCAATTATATTTTTGATTAAAATTTTAATCTGATTTTTTTTTGGATAAAACTTGTAGTTGTAGATTTTATTCGATTAGATTTTTAAAATCGTAGCTGTTATTTTTTTTAGTGTGAATTAGTTTTGATTATAATAGTTTTTTTTTACTTTTCTAAAATTTATTTTATTTGAATTGTCCCTGATTTTCGTTTTTTTAATTAATTATATTTGTTTAATTAGTTAATTAATTTTAATTAAGGTTTTCTAGTGGCAATATAATTTTTTACATATTTTAAAGTTAGTTACATATTTGTACTTCTCAATTAATATAGTAGGATTTGAACATTTATAAACATTTCAATATTGCATACTAATTTATATCCAATATTGCACACAAAAATATTATTTTACCTTTTTTTGTCCAGAAACAGTTTATATTATATTAATATTTGTAATTGTTCATAGAAATAATTATGGATAAATAATTAAGGGAATATATATATATATATATATATTTTTTTTGATTGTTTGGTTTATGTATTTGAATATTTGAATTAGTTGGATTCATTATGCATATAAGCCCGTGATTCTGGTTGAGTAGTCGAGTAGTTATTTTAATTTTAATTCTAAATAATTACTAATTATTTTTTATAGCCTCAATTGTTTTAGCATAATGTTCAATGGCTATTACATGTAATTTTTTACACTTTTTAAAGTTACTTTTAATTTTGTACTTCTCAATTAATATAGTAGGATTATAGTTCGGTAATACTTTTCACACACAACATCGAGGGGATGAATCGAGCTTCATTCTACCCGTACTAAATCAGGAATGGGATGCCTATCAGTCCATTGGTCCAACCTGACAACTGGACGCTTTGCATAAAGAGGCGGGCGTATTAACTGATGGTGAATCTCTTTCTGTCTAAGAAATTATGGATACAATTACTAGATTTATATCAAATGGTGGTAGTTTTTTAGCTAAACAAGCTTTTTTTTTTAAAGAATTTTTTAAAAAGATATGGCTTTAGAGACATAAAATCCCTCAACACAAAAGTTTGCAAATGACGAGAAGCCTGCAACATGTAGAAAACATTATTGAGGTAAGATCAAAAGATTTTTGTGACAAAATTAGATTTAAAGGTCTATTATCCAAAAGATAATTTAGTAAAGGAGGATTATGGTTATTTTTACTATCTACAGAATTGGGTATCTGCTATTGATTGGGATGGTGTTCACTTCTGGGAGGCCCAAGATTCTAGAAGCATCACGCATGGGGACAACAGCTATATAAGAATAGCCAGACGTAAAAATCTTGTCATTGATTTTCTTCAAATATGATTAATATTAAATTGAGGTAAATTTTGTATTCTCTTCTGTTAATTAGTTCTTTCTATTATTCCCTAAGGTTAACTGGTTATATTTCTAGTGTTGGAATAGATGTGTTACATTTTATGAATTATGGGTTAAAAAAAAAATCATTCAAAAAAAAAAATATATAGTTCACTTTAGCAAGTTAAATTTTTTTTTGTTCCGAAGTGTTACTATTCATATTCTAATTCCCCCTCCCCCACCTAAAAAATAAGAATATAATAATATTTTTGATATTTCCACATCAATTGTCAAATTAAGAGTCTTATCACATGAGGCAAAGTGGTTGCAGAGATGTAGCACTTCTAAGTGAGTTTGTGGTTAGTGCATTTCATCATTGACTTTTATTTTTAATTTTGATTTGTTTTGCAATTCGTAGGAACAATTATTATCAAGCACATTTATATGTCTTGTTAATTCTCTTCTTTCACATGAACCACTGATTTCTTTTATCAATTAGACTCGACCAAAAAATATGATATATAATTTTGTTCCGTACTTTTCTAGTTATATATATAAAAATATATAGTTTTTTTTGTTCGGAATTAAAAAAAAAAACTATAATGTTGGATTAAAGAAAAAGAAGAACAAGTAAAATAATAGATTTTCAAATCTATTAGTGTATAAGGCTTCCTAAAGTAAATATCATTTTAATTCTTTGTTCGATGATGGTGTTTTAAAAAAAAAATTATAATCATTTTTGTTTGTATGTGTATGTTTTAAAAATAATTATTTAATCTCTATTTCAACTTTTATAAAATAAAACAAAATGTTAAATAGAAAAAGAGAATGAAAAAAAAATTACTAAAAAAAAAATTTGATAAACTCACATATTTGAGTAAAACAAAATTATAATCATTTGATGTATTTTTCTTTTACACAATCATTCATCTAGAGAATTTAAAAATTTTGATTTGAACAAGTACGGAACAAATATATTATTATTCGACAAAATTTTCAAAATATCAGATTATTAATTAACTAAATTATTTTTTTTTTAATATCGTGATAATAATAATATATTATGATTACTATTTTAATAAATAACCAAAAAATGGACCAAAATATAAAAATAAAATCGCCTTAATTAATAACTAATCATGGATCGGTCCCCAGACAGATCATATGGTGTGTCTCCCAAAAAATTTCTTCTACTTAAGCTATGTTTTTAGTCAAATTATTCTTATTATATACACTCAAAGGAACCACTATCTTTTAAATTCATAATCCTCTACTCATTGCACTCTTTCTTATAAGCATACCCATGATGGGTAACCCGTTTTCTTTTATTTTAATTTTGTTCATTTCCTCAAATTTAGTTCCTATTCATATATTTTCTATACATGTTTAATATTCATATAATTTTGTTTGAGGACAGAAGAATAAGATATTAGACGAATATATAACTATATTATCCAAATATTTGGTTTGACCATGTCTATGTCTTTTTGTCTGCAATTAATATAATTGAGTATATATTATTCGGCTATACAATTCTGAATTATCTGATTAACCCACTGATTATGAGAAGCTTCTCAGTTCTTATCTTTCAAACATTGTGGAATCTATAATTTAATTACTACCTAGATATCCAAAATGTCCATCTCAGACTATTTGTAGATCATAAAGATTTTTTTTTTTAAGATATATTTGGTGTGGCAAAAATTTATTTAAAAATATTATGCAGTCCAATCTATATATATGCATGTAAACAAAAATCGAGGTGTGTTATAAATGCTCTAGTTACAAGTTTTGCATACTATGAGACAAATATGTCTCTGATCACATCCAATGAAAGAATATAGGTGATATTTAATTATGATTTTAGTGGCCTACAAATTTTTTTAATTGACATATATATATATATATATATATGTAATAATATTAATCTATGCTTATTAAAGCGGATCAAGTAGATCAGAGAAAATAGGGTGCCTTAATTTGGTACATTTTCTTCTCTAGCTGATGAACAATGTATTGGAATAGAGTACTTACGAGTCATGATATTGGATATCATATCATGTTACTTAGTATATGTGGGCATTTCAATACATATATAGTTAGTATAGTTTATTATACATTTGTAAATTTTAAATGCATAACCTTTTAATGGCCTATATATGTAGCTCTCATATTCCGTTACCGGAGATACCTTTTAGTATTAGATATACAGTAAGTATGTACAAGATAATTTTATTGATTGTAAAGTAGCTTACGGTGTCTTTTCTTTTTGTTAAAGAACTAGATTACAACTAGCTAGGTGTCAATAAAAAAAAATTGAAATAGTTACAGGAATTGAGAATTGAAACATGATTGTATCCAAGTTTTGAAACGACCAGAATTTTTCTAATTTATTTTAATTTTATTTTTCGGTGAAGCACATGGAGCGGGATAAAACACAAAAAATCTTGAGCAACATACGTATAGAGAATGTGCAACATTTGCTTCGATTTCTTTATAAAATAAACAAAACATTTGCTATGATTAGTTAAATAATAGATAGAGTATTAGGAGAAACATTCCCAACAATATTTTTGGTTGTTATCAAAACACAATATAACTTTGGTTTATGATCTTTTAATATGGATCGGATTGGTATATTGCTGGCGCCATATATGATATATAAATATAACTCTTTCGATAACCTATTTGCATTTTTAACTGCTGCACCAAATTATGTATGATGATTGACACAAAATTTAATTACTACGGTCGAGAAGAACAATGCAATCATAATTAATAAGTTAAAAAAATTACAATGTGTTTTTCGTTTGACGTTCGAAATAATTGACCTCCACAAATGCTTCGATTGCATAAAATTATGAAAACAAATATGTTTGGTATGTTTGGAAACGTAAGAAAGCAAATTAGCCATAATAGTAGTGAAAGTGTGATTAGTTTATGAAAGTAAGACTACACATATTAATATCTGTCTGGTCCAGGAACATACTACAAGATAGCCAAACACGTAGGTATGCATGCAGTTGTACGTTAAAAGCTGTAACAGAACAGACAAACAAAGAAAAAAGGGTTAGGAACGAGCCGACCCATTACAAAACAACTTAATAATAAAAGTGAACACAAGAAAAGTACAGAGACTAAAACAGTAGCTATGGTTTTGTTTTGGCGTCTCTGTGCTGTAATAAATTGGTTCTGGGGATCTTCGTCCTTATCTCCCATGCCATTCACTATCAATACATTTATTGATGCCTTCATTATTATTATCTTGCTTTTATATTTTTTTGGCCGATCACTTTATTTAATTCGTACCATATTCTATAGTAGCATTGATGATTTTTATAAGTCGTAGGTCGACTTTTGTTTTTTTATTTGATAGTAACACTTATGTCCTTTGGAGATATGTATTTTAGAATTGCTTTTTTATTTGTTTATTATATGTGTACTCTTTTGTCGACAATAAACTCGTGTACCCTATCTTTACAGAGTTTTTACTTTGTAGTTTTCACCTTTTTACATACAAGTTTTTTAAAACTTTTATTCAGAATTAGACAATTTTGTACATATTATTTTCACTAAGATTACCTCAGTTTCAGCAATATATAGGTAGCAGCAATAATAAAGATCTGAACAAATGTAGTTGGGGTATTGTTATGGTGGTGGCAACATGTTTATTAATTCATCTGTTCACCAGGTGATGGCTTATCGGATCAACACTTGATTCGAACATTAAATGTTTTACATGGATCGATGATAATAAACAAGTGAAATGGCTCACATCCATAGACCACCGATCCAATAATCGAGTAATCTATATCTATCTATGCATAATGCATTTATACATTCACTGCACTGTATTAACCCAATCATATATACATTTGCCCATCTACTAACATTTAATTCCGTCAAAGATCCAACAGTGTTTTACAAAAAACGGTCAAATGTAACACATGATTCTCCTATTCTGCATGAGATGGGACTTTTTACAAAATCGAAAATTAATTGTGAGTTTTTCTCTTACCAGCTACGAGACTAGATTGATCGATAGGTTATATGATACGTAGCTTATATATATATAGCCCACAAATATGATTCTTCAACTGTTTGTATTATTAAGGCTTCGAATGATAATCTCTTCTGGGTGCGAGCGATTACGATTTGAATGTGAAAACAATGTGATAAAAGGAACAATGCGATTAGTTAGAATCGTGAATAGAGATGTGACTTTGATGAAATGCGATTATATCATATTTTTGAATGATAACAATTTGAATGTGATTAGAAAACAAAATTAGCAAAATTTGCTATTCGGAATTTAAGACAACCTTGTATATATTGTTTCTTCTTAGCTTTAAGATTAGGAGCTAAACAAGCTTCAATAGTATATTTTGGAGTTATTAATCTATTAGTAGTTATTATAAATACAACATACAAGATTAAACAATGATTCGCCTGATGTTACCGAAAATAGTTCCTGTGTTTATACATATTTGTTGTAATTTTATTACATATCGTGTTGTCGAATAAATTAATAGTCGCATATTGATAAATCTTTGTAAACAAATAAATAATTTAAGAGAGATATTTAGCACACATACCCTACTTTAAAATGGTTTAGTATCGCCCATAAGTTTAAACTTAGGTGCTAAATTAACAAGCTGCTTTATCTCTTAAAAGGTTAAAAAAATATCAGTGAGGGGGATAAATAACATAATTAGGAGCTAAACAAGCTGTTTTATTTTCATATACTAAGAATTTATATACTCTTAAATTAACTGGATATAAATTTTTAAGAGTTTATAATTAGGTGCTAAACAAGCTGTTTTATCTCTTAAAAAGGTTAAAAATATCAGTGGGGGATAAAGCCATAATATAAGGATGTAGCCTATCAGTTCATGTTTTACAAAAATCAATACCAAAATCAATCATTAACTTATAATTAACCATAGAGACATAAAAAAAAAGTAATTACACAAATGTAGTAACTTTGAAAAAAAGTTACAGCTTTTAGCTGGTCAGTCAATTTTTATAAATCTATATAAAATAAAATATCATAGATAATCCCAATATCCAATCTTCCACTATAATTGAAAGAAGAAGAAAAAAAAAGACACCTTTTTAAAAATTCAACCTCTCCTCCCACCATCTCTCTCTCTCTCTCTGCAATTCTCTCAGTTTCATTCTTTATAATCTTCTGTTCTTTTATCAGAGAACCAAAAAAATCTCAGTCTCTCTCTAACAAACAACAACAACAAAAAAAAATATGATTAACGGTTGGAGAAGAGCTTTTTGCACTTATATACCAAAAGAAACTACCCAATACAACAACGACGAAGACGTTAACGTTGTTGATTCACCGGAGACTCATCGTTTCCGTCACAAATCCACTTCTCGGTTTGGTTTTTTTTCAACTCCTTCCACTCCTCGTTCTGATTCCAACATCGGAACTTACAGCCTCCGTTGTCGTACTTCAACAGCCACCTCTGTCGCCACCCCTACTCCGTCTCTTCCCGGAACTCCCAAGCTTAAGTGCAAAACCACCACCACTACTACCGGAGAGTTTACAACAACCCCAAGAAACAGAAACAGAAGCCTCGTCTCTCTTTTAACACCTTCTTCTTCTTCTTCTCCTCTTTCTCCGGCGAGCTTCTCTCTTCTCAAATCCAAACTCCGATTCAACAAAGTAAGAAACTTTCAATTTTGTAGTTTTTCATTTGTTTCTTTTATCTTTTATTTTATTTTATTTTAGCTAATTTGTTAAAGTTTTGGGTTTTGAGCAGAGCGACAAATGTGGAATCTGTTTACAGAGTGTGAAATCAGGCCAAGGCACGGCGATTTTCACGGCGGAGTGTTCCCACACGTTTCATTTCCCTTGCGTTACCTCACGCGCCGCCGCGAATCATAACCGGCTTGCTTCTTGTCCGGTTTGCGGATCTGAGATTCTAAATCACGCTAAACCGGAATCTCAAATCAAACCGGAAATTAAGAACAACAACAACAACAACAAGTCTCTCAGAGTTTACAACGACGACGAAGCTTTGATTTCATCTCCGATATCTCCCGCCGGATTCCACACCATACTTGAATCCGACGAAAACGAAGACAGTGAGTTTAGCGGATTTTCCGTTAGTACTCCGTCACCTTTAACGGCGAAACTGTTGACGGATCGTAACGTCGACGTTAAGCTCTCACCGGAATCTGCCGTCGTTGCGTCGGGTAAAGGCTACGAGACTTGCTCTGTTGTCATGAAGGTGAAATCGCCGCCGTTTCCGACGGCGCGTGGATCTGTGCGTAGAGCTCCGGTTGATTTGGTTACCGTTTTAGACGTGAGCGGGAGAAATTCCGGTGAGAAGTTGGAGACGATGAAGCGGACGATGAGGATTGTGATTTCGAATCTGAGGGATACGGATCGTTTGTCGATCGTCGCGTTTTCGTCTAGCTCGAAACGGTTATCGCCGCTACGGAGGATGACGGCGAACGGGAGGAGATCGGCGCGGCGAATCGTGGATATCGTAACGGTTCCAGGCTCCGTCGCCGGAGAAGGGATGAGTGTTAACGACGCGTTGAAGAAAGCGGTTAAGGTGTTGGACGATCGCCGGGTGCAAAACCCTTTCACCACCGTCTTCGTTTTAACGGACCGTCAGGCCCATCAAGCGGCCCAAGTAGCCCATTCTAGAATTCCCGTGCACACCGTATGGTTTAAGTCCGCGTTCCCCGAGGACGCGTTTGCGAGGAGCATCAACGGTTACTTGAGTTTGTCGGTACAAGATCTCGGGTTAGAGCTCGGGTTAGTTTCCGGATCGGGTCAAGGAGAGATAACTTCTGTTTATTCTCTTACGGGTCGACCCGCTTGGCTTGGAACCGGTTTAATCCGGTTAGGTGATATGTACGCGGAGGAAGAGAGAGCGTTACTGGTTGAAATCAAATCACCGGTTAACAGTTCCTTAACCGGTAGTAGATCTCACAAAATCATGACCGTTCGATCTCGTTACGTGGACCCAACAACTCAAGAAACAAGAAACCCCGAAGATCGCGCGCTTTTAATACCTACTCCATTAACCGTACGATCATCAACAAATCCGAACATCTCACGGCTCAGAAACCTCCACGTAAGCACTCGAGCCGTGGCGGAGTCTCGTCGGCTGATAGAGCGTAACCATTACTCGGGAGCTCAGAGACTGCTGACTTCAGCTAGAGCTTTGCTTGTGCAGCACGGTTTGAGCACGAGCGATGTGTGCATACGTGGCTTGGATGCTGAGCTAGCAGATCTTAACGGTCTGAGAGGAAGACATGTGGCGGCATCGGAGAGTTTGGAGTCGCTTACCCCGACGTCGGCTTGGAAAGCGGCGGAGAGGTTAGCTAAAGTGGCGATGGTGAGGAAACATATGAACAGAGTCAGTGACTTGCATGGGTTCGAAAACGCTAGATTCTAGTTTTTATTTACTTATTAGTATATTTGTTATAAATATTTTTTCCTTTGATTATTTAGGTTAAAAACTTTGTGTAATGATCTGATACAAAACAAATAGTGTGGTGCATAAATGAAGTTATATTTGGACAAATGATAAGTTTGTAATATATATTTTATACCATTGAGTCAATTATGTGATACATGTCTCACCTTAAAGTTGATTATACAAATTTTTAGGACGTTACGTTGCATTAGGTAGTCAGTAGGTTTTTTACCTAATCAGTTAAAAAAATCACATATAAAATTTATCTCTCAATCAATTTTCAAGATATTCTATCGCCATATACAATTCTGTAAATTCTGTAATAGTAGAAGCAATGGATATATAGTTTTTTTTTTTTTTTATTAGCAAAATGGGATGATGACTACAAAACATTTGTGCTTTTTGATACTAAGAAATTTTAAGAAGATGAATACAAGAATAATAACATGATTATATTGTAGAACTATACCATTATATGGAATTATGGATCCACCATTATCAAATATCGAATACTAAATCTTGTAAGCAAACACGACGTGTAAGAAATGATAAGAAAACATCAGTGTGAAATGAATATGCGATTTGAATGAAAATACGACTAGCTCTTACCTTTCGTGTTGTTGTAAACTTGTAGTCATTAAAATGCTTTTAAGTTTTAACATACATTAATCATGAACATGATATTATCTTTTCTTTTTTCACTTAATTACTTTTTTTTTTATAAGAAACTTTTGTTTTGCTTTAATAATTATGTAAAGTGAAACTTTTTAGCCAGAGCATTATATTCTATGTGTACTTCTTCATAATGGGTAGTACATTATAAATACTAAAATGTAGTCAAAAATCGAGATGTAGCCTTTTCGCGGCTACACACTTATTAAATTCGTTGTATCCAAAACTCGATGGTCAACAAATTTATTTTCTAAGCAATACAATAAACTAGAAATAACACAATTCTATAGAGAAACCTTATTTATATGATTGCAGTGCTAAATAATTAGATTTGAGGAAATCATTTTAACGGCGGAATTTGTCTCTTTTTTTGTTTGTTTGTTTGTCTCTTTATAGGCCTTTTACACTAAATTATAATTCATATAGTACTATGATTGTTAATGTCACCTCTCGTATGAGTGTCGCTTTGCGTTACGCACAAGATGCATCATCATATTTTTGCAATTGTATATAGCAATTAATCGCTATAGATACTTGTTTAGAAAAATGCAGTAGGTTAGAACTTGGAGTATAGTTTTACTTTTATCGGTCATCATCTACATATTAATTAACATATAAGCTCCTTAGATAGATACTTGGAGTATAGTTTTACTTTTATCCAAAACTTCTTAAATAGACTAATTCTTGTAGAGAAACCCCATGATTTACTAGTTGATTATGTGAACTTTCAACCCAAGATATGAGACATGACAACTTTTTAGATAATGGAGGTTTAAACTCAAGTCAATTGTTTTCAAATTTTATTCGCCCGAGTATGTACCAACTTCTAGAAGTTCGAAAAAAATCATGTAACACTGGTCAAACAGTGGAAAGAGAATAAAAGGCGAAAACAAATTATTCACTTAGTGGGAAGTATATGTTTTTGGTACGTTTAATTTGGATAGCGATGGTGCGTTCCACTAAAGGGATGCAATAATGGTGCGCACGGCTATATCTAAAAGTTCATGTCATATCCAAACAAGTCTTAAGATTTTAATTTCATTTTAAAGTATCAAGAGATCCTTAGTTATTTAGTATATATATACACGGACATGTATTAGATTAAGTATAGACCAAAAGGCAAAAGTAATTCACAAATTTTATGTTAGTGGAGAGTTTTGAAATGATCAACATGACAAAGTGAGTTTAAAATAATTATCTTAACTAATAACTTTTAAAAATTATTATAATATACTTTAACCATAAGAAATATCATAAAGCTCTCAACATAAAGAGCTTTGAACCTTGGGCCTTGGGGTTGTATCATGTGTAGTCTTTTGACGCCTTGAGCTTGAGCCTTGCGTCGGCTACATACGTTTGAAAAGATGAATGTAGCCGTAGATCTTGGTTTTACAGTCACGAGTTCAAATTTACCGAGGATCAGTAAGTTTTGTCTTGCTGTCATCCAAAGTTCAAGACCAGGAGAAAAAAAGACCATACGTGTGTATAGAGAACTATAGCTTTTATATACAAACCCAAACATTTTTCTACAAAAAGATCATAGAATTTCCATAACAGAGCTCATTTTGAGACAAAAAGATCATGATCACAAACATTTTTTCTAACTTCTTTAAGAAATGTAGCATAAGAAGTTGTGAAAATAGTTATAAGACTATTACTCTAAAAATAGAGCTGTTTACATTGGGAAGGATCTACCTCTGTTGGACAATAAGGACACTTGAACGACTTTGCTCCATTCCTCGACATCCTGTTGATAGTCTGGTTGGAAATGACATGACCGCAACTCATTCTCATCGGCGGATTATCTTCACTTGAGTGTTCTTTAGAGACAGGACAGACAAAGACTGAGTGGAAGCGATACTCTTCAGGGAGTTTCACAGGTACAAGAAGTTGCTCCATTGTTTGCCATTCTTTCCTTTTCTCTGGCAGCAAATTCAAGTATTTCAAAAACGTCGGTAAAACTTCTGAACCAGCTGCAAGTGTTACAACAAAAGGACTCTCTGATGATTCACCGAGTAGGTTGCAGTATTGTTGGGTTAGTTCCTTGGCAGCGTTGGTCCATAACGCGGGTGATAGGAACTCTGCGTATGGGGATTTATCGAGGTTTCTGTTCCATAAGAGAGAGCCCATGAGTTTCTGGATCTCTGGGAAACATCTATCTGAATATGCAGTGATGTGTTTCCTCGCGTAGTTGATAGCTTCTTTGGTGTCCTTGTCTTGTGCTATTTCCAGGAAGTGAAGGCTGTGAAGTTTCAACTCGAGATCTGACTTTGCTAGCTTTAGCTTGTCAGAGTTTGAGGCAACCCACTTAAGAGCTGGTCCGAGATCTCTTTTTCTCATGGCATCAAGTATCCTATGCATTTCCATGAAGGATTTTATAGCAGAAGAATCAGGCTCAGGCTCACCAGACTCAGAGATGAAACTGTCACCAATGTCGAACATGCCTTGCCTGTAGAAGAAAGCAGCTATTACCTGGTGAAGGGCATGACGATCAAACTCGACGTTTCTGTAAGCCGTAGCTATGTCTGGATTCAGAGTTTTGTCCAGTGCTTTAGGGTATTTGTTCAGCGCTGCACTTAGTTCCTTCTGAGTGGCTTCCACTTGTTTAATCGGAGCAATCTCCTTAAAAGTTTTCTTCAGAGCAGTAACAAGAGACTTGTGATGAAGCGGATCATCACCTGAGGAGCCAGTGGGTGCCTCCTGAATCGTGTTCAACGCCTTGTCGATTTCTTGAGACAATCTATCCACCACTTCCTGAGTTTTGCTATAGCAAAGTTTCTGCTTTTTGGTAACACGATCAAACGCATCTCTCACAGTCTTTAGCTCCATTCTTCTCTAAGCTTAATCTCAATCACACTGGTAATACTGAAGCAAGTAATCAACAAGAAAGGTCTCAGACACTCTCCACAACCAAATAACATCAACTCTCAATAACTATGATGTGATCAACACACACAGATTCATATCAACAGTAACAGGAACAAACAAAGCACTCATCATAGCATCAAAGCAAGAGAGTAATCATTATATCATCATCCAAATGATCGACACATCAAATACAATACGAAACAGTTCCGATTACTCTATCTTCAATAATCAAATACAACCAAATGATCCAAGAAACAAAAGATCCAGAGAACTCTAAAACGAATTCAGAGAATTTGACGATTTTGCGAATCAGAAACCGTGGATGAAGCGAAGAAGAGACCATAGTCAGAGATAAATATAATCTAAATACATGTTCAGTGAGAGAGATGAACCTGAAAAAAATTCCGATGAAGATAATAACCGCCGGAAAAAAATGAGAAAGATGAATTCGCCGCCGATTTCGATTTTTTCTTCAGAGCTTTCTTTGAAAGTAATTTATTTTCTCAATCTCTTTGATCTTGAAGATGAGTCTCAGCCGTTGGATTTGATCCGTTTCTTTAAAATACTTATTTGGGCCGAACTATAAGGCCCACTAGTCACACTTACGGATTAAAAAACCCAAATATTGAAAAATAAGCCGACGTTTTGGAGGTAATAGAAATGAGACTAGACTAGCTATAAATATTCACTGAAATATGAAAACTGCGTATATATTTTTAGTTTTGTTGTATCACTGTTTTTTTAGTACAAAGTAAAAAGCTTTTAAAAAACTATAGGTGTAAAGATGATAATAATTAATTTATTTTAGATTTTATAAAGAAAAAGATAAAAACATAATATCTAAATTTTAAAACTTTGTAGATTGCTTAATTTTTATTTTTTACTTTTTAATAAATGAGTTGTACATAGGTAGGAGGAGGAGATGTCTCAATTTCACTCACTCTTTTCTTTACCAAAAATGAAGATTTCCAAATTTTTTTCTCACCAACCAAACCAACCAAACAACAAAAAAAAAGAAAAGAATCCATAAATAAGGCAAAAAAAAAAAACAAAAAAACAAGAAAATTTAAAATATTTGTTACCATTTAAAGAGAGATATGGCATACAAACAACGGAGAAGAATTGTGTGTGAGAGGCGTAGGAAGATGGCGCATAATAGCAATAGACCTAATAGTTATTTCATCAGGGTCCTTGAGTTTCCATTGTGTTGCTCTTTATTCCCCTCAAAACCTAAAAAGCCCAAACGAGAGAGGCACACCTCCTTCCCTTATCTCCTCCTCTTTTTTAATCTCTTTCGCAGCTTTTTCTCTCTTTCTCTCACAGATCTATATGCTTTCTCGTTCGCTTTCTTTCTCTCTATCGGTTTCGTCAGATCTCATCGATTTCTCGGCGTTTCGTCGGTTTCAGGTAATTTTTCTATCAGTTTCGTCGATTTCTGATCCAATTTCGATCAGATTCGTCGATTTTGAGTCTGTTTTCGATCAGATTTGAGATCTGGTGATCGATTTTGTGTGTTTTCTGTGTTTTTTTTAATATCAAAAGATCGATCTTGATTTCTATATTTTTGATTGAATCCACACGGTTTTTCTGGGTTTTTTTTTTTGTGTTTTGGTCAAAAGCTCGATCTCGATTGCTACAGTTTTTGGATTGTGTTGAGATTATTTTCTGGAAACAAGATCGATTTTGTAATTTTTCTGTGTTTTTGTATAAAGTTGAATCTTGATTTCTAAAGTTTTTTGGATTGAATTGAGTTTATTTTCTGGAAACAAGATCGATTTTGTGGCTTTTTTTTTTGTGTGTTTTTGTCAGAAGTTTATGAAATTTATTTTATTGTGTTTTCAATCTGAAAAATCGAAACTTTGGTGATAACAATGGAGTTTTTTTTTGTTTGCAGGGATTTGCTAATTGGTAGGCTGTCTTAAAGCAAAGATGCATGGTTATGAAGAGGTAAGCAAACCCATTGTTATGTTTGTTACTTTCTGTGCTTTCATCCAATTCACATTTAAGCTACATTGATCTCACACCGTTTATATGATTCCGATATGTTTACATTGCAGGACCTTGATGAAAGAGCTGGATATGATGACTATTACAGCGGTGATGAGGACCTTGATGAGTATGAAGATGAGGAGGACGAGGAAGAAGAAAGACAACCTCCAAAGGAAGAATTGGAATACCTCGAATTGCGCGAAAAGTTGAAGGAAACAATGAGGAAAAACCTGAGGAAAGGAAGTGCCAACGCTCAATCTTCACAGGAAAGGAGAAGAAAACTTCCTTATAACGAGTATGTGGTGTGGCTAATTTTTGTACATTTTCTAATTGTATTCTGGAATGTGTTTTGATGATCACCTAATTTATCTTTTTTATGCAGCTTTGGTTCCTTCTTTGGTCCTTCGCAGCCTGTTATTTCTTCAAGAGTTATACAAGAAAGCAAATCATTGCTAGAGAATGAGCTACGGACAGCTAAAATGTCCAATTCAAGTCAAATGGTATTTGCAGTTGATCTCTGTTCCTCTTTGTGTTTTATAATTTAAGATGTTTTTGCTGATGGAGTTTTTCTTTTGGGGTGCAGAAGAAAAGACCTGTTTCAACGAGTGGTTCAGGCACTAATAATGTATCACAAGAGAAGCGGCCTAAAGTTGTGAATGAGGTGAGAAGAAAAGTTGAGACTCTTAAGGATACACGAGACTATTCGTTTTTGTTTTCCGATGATGCGGAGCTTCCTGTTCCGAAGAAGGAATCTCTGTCTCGAAGTGGCTCATTTCCTAATTCTGGTATGTTGTGTCTTCTGAAAATCTTGTTTGCTATTCTGTCTTCTTTAAAGCATACCATTTTCATGGAGATAACTTATACAGGTTTTTTGCTGATGTTCAAGAGGCTCGATCTGCTCAATTATCAGCAAGGCCCAAACAATCATCAGGTACCAATGGTAGAACTGCTCACGGTCCTCGTGAGGAGAAGAGACCTGTTTCAGCTAATGGACATTCAAGACCTTCTTCCTCTGGTAGCCATATAAATCATTCAAGACCTTCTTCCTCTGGTAGCCAAATGAATCATTCAAGACCTGCTCCCTCGGGCAGCCAAATGAATCATTCAAGACCGGCTGCCTCAGGCAGCCAAATGCAGTCGAGAGCTGTCACAGGGAGACCTTCTTCCTCAGGCAGCCAAATGCAAAATTCAAGACCGCCTTCTGCCGGTAGCCAAATGCAACAAAGGGCAGCGTCCTCAGGCAGCCAAAGACCAGGTCCCTCGACAAACCGTCAAGCACCCATGAGGCCACCAGGTTCAGGTTCCACAATGAATGGTCAATTAGCTAATCGTAATGGTCAATCAGCTAGCCGGAATGGCCAACCAAATTCCAGATCAGATTCCCAAAGACCAGCTCCTGCGAAAGTGCCAGTGGATCATAGGAAACAGATGAGCAGTAGCAATGGAGTCGGTCCTGGTCGGTCAGCGGCCACGGCAAGACCTTTGCCTTCTAAGACTTCACTGGAAAGAAGGCCCTCCATGTTGGCGGGAAAGAGTTCTATTCAA
Source organism: Camelina laxa (assembly GCA_024034495.1). Taxonomy (NCBI): domain Eukaryota; kingdom Viridiplantae; phylum Streptophyta; class Magnoliopsida; order Brassicales; family Brassicaceae; genus Camelina; species Camelina laxa. Next base: position 5,854,638 of record CM043883.1, read on the forward strand.
AATGGTCAGAGACCGTCCACATCAAGACCAATGTCATCGGATCCTAGGCAACGGGTAGTAGAACAGAGAAAGGTTTCCCGTGACATCGCCACACCCCGAATGATACCAAAACAATCAGTGCCTACCTCGAAACACCAGGTATCATTATCATGATCATTATCTTTCACGTCTCTCTCTTATGTCTTTTCTCTAGCAGGGCACTAATTTGTCAAGTAATATGTACAGATGATGAGTAAACCAGCGCCCAAGAGACCTCCCTCGCGTGATATAGATGATAGGAGGCTGCTGAAGAAGAAAAGACCTGCAATAAGGTCGGAGGATGAAGAAGCATTCAACATGCTTAGACAGTTGTTGTAAGTACTGCTCTTCCTAGTCTCAAATCCATTTACTAACTTGTCTCCTGATACTTATATGGGTTTTGTGTTTCCATTTCAGACCCAGCAAGCGTTTTTCTAGGTATGACGATGATGACATAAACATGGAAGCAGGCTTTGAAGATATCCAAAAGGAAGAGAGACGGAGGTACATATTTGTATTTTGGTCACAAGTTTCATTTATTTGTTTCTTTGATATTCCTTAGCGATGATTCATGTTGAATTGTTAAATGCAGTGCAAGAATTGCAAGGGAGGAAGATGAAAGAGAACTTCAACTCTTAGAGGAAGAAGAAAGGAGAGATAGACTGAGAAAGAACCGGAAGCTAAGCCGTTAAAAAGTTAGAAGCATCCTTTTGCTCTTTTGTCTTCTTTTAGGACTTCAGATCTTTTTTTATTTTTAGTGTTACCTCATTTAAATCTCTTTGGCCGCTTGAGGCAAAAAAAAAAAGAGTTTTAACCTTTCTTCTTCTCTTGTTTTCAAATTAAGGATCTTTTGTTCTTGGAATTGTACAATTAGTAATATTATCTTTATTGGGGTCACTTCAAGAATCTGCTGGAAACCTCCCAAGTTAGTGAAAGCTTGATTCGTTTTTTTTTTTTTTGCTGGGTAAAACAAAGATAAAGAAAAAGAAACAAAGAAAAGAATATTTCTTTATTCACGTGTAGCTCCTTTGGCTGATAAAGTTTCACTTTTTTTTGCAAGTCCAATAATAAATAAGTTTAAAGTGATGTTTTGTCCTTTTCTTTTTGCTAAGAACTTTGTTTGAATTTATCAAATGGTGACCAAAGAAGAAGATTGTCTTCCTCCTCCGACGGAGACGCCGGTGAGATGTGATTCTCCTTCTTCATCAACTCCTCTCGCGGAGTTACATACTGTTCGAAGCATAGAAATCGTCGAATCTTCCTTTCTCTCTCCCGTTTGGTATATATTGTTTTTTACTTCCCTTTTTGGTTTCTATGATGAGTTTGGACTCTGACACATATATAGACTCACAACAACATTTTCCAGGTTACTGGTGATCTTTTGCATCATTAACTTGTTAAACTACATGGATCGTGGTGCGATAGCGAGCAATGGTGTCAATGGAAGTACCAGGAGTTGTAATGATAAGGGCAAATGCACTCTTGCAACTGGAATCCAGTAAGATATTAGAAGTTGATGGATTACTCATTTTCTAATTTTTTGTTCTGTTTTTACTTGACTGTTTTGATCTAAAAGTTGCATATTTTAGGGGACATTTCAACCTAAGTAATTTCCAAGATGGTGTATTGTCATCTTCATTTATGGTTGGGCTTCTTATTGCATCACCAATCTTTGCTTCATTGGCAAAAAGGTGATCAGAAGAACTTCTTTTTGTCGTTGTTATGTTTCCTTCTTTTAATGTTTAACTTATTGAAGTGTTTTTTGTTTTGTTTTTAGTGCAGCTTCAATCCATTTAGACTTATTGGAGTAGGTTTAACTGTTTGGACTGTTGCAGTTCTTGGTTGTGGCAGTTCCTTTGCCTTTTGGTTTATCGTCTTATGCCGTATGTAAGTTGTTTGGTTTTCTCTCTGCACCATATGATTGACTTTGGTGTTCGTGTTTATTATGTAACGTTTTGGCATTTGGATGCAAATACTCTTATCATTACTCGTAGGTTCGTTGGTGTAGGTGAAGCTTCTTTCATTAGTCTTGCAGCTCCATTTATAGATGATAATGCTCCTGATAAACAGGTCTCTGGTTAGATCTTTTGTTTTGCACTTCTCGTGAAGCCAAATGCACCATTCTTTAAAAGCTTGTTTGTTAACCGTTTTTTTTCCTTTTACCTTTCAGAAAGCTGCATGGCTTGGACTGTTTTACATGTGTATACCAAGTGGTGTTGCTCTTGGTTATGTCTATGGCGGATACGTAAGTCATATATGTTGTCAAAACACTTTAGAGAACGAGTCGCATTGTGTGATTCCTTCTTGATGCTTTTAGGTCGGGAAACATTTTAGTTGGCGGTACGCGTTTTGGGGTGAAGCTGTTTTAATGGCTCCATTTGCTGTTCTTGGTTTTGTAATGAAACCTTTGCAATTAAAAGGTTTGAAACAAATCCTGTCTTATGTTATATATTAAGCATGAACTGTTAAAGATATTGATCTGAGAAAATAAATAAACAGGGTTTCCTTCTACTGATTCGATAAAGACAGTTAGATCAATTGAAGTAATGACTCCATTAGCTGGTGAGTTTTATAATCTCTCTTCTATGGTAATGTAAATGTACTCTGGATTATACAATTGTGCGGTGACACTTGCCTTTTGCAGGCTCAGAGACATTGACAAACAACAATCGTCTTCAGGTTGGTAATGAGATTGAGCATGATCAGTTTGAGGTCTCTATCGAAACTAGCAAGTGAGTAGCTTTCATTGTATCTTTGGTTTGAGGTCTCTTTTATTCCATATACTTATATATTTTTTGTCAAACCTTTATTTCAACTGTGGTAGGTTAAGTTATGCGAATGCGGTCTTGAAATCATTTACTGGATTTGCAAAAGACATGAAAGTTCTGTATAGAGAAAAGGTCTTTGTTGTTAACGTCTTAGGTAATGTATTCCTCTTACTTTTTTCTATTCGTCTTCTTACACTATTTGATCTTCTTTGTTGAATTTGATACATGCACTTGCCTTAAACAGGTTATGTATCATACAATTTTGTAATAGGAGCATACTCATATTGGGGACCAAAGGCCGGTTATAATATCTATAAAATGGTAAAACAGTAATTTATATCTTGTTTCAAATCAAATTCATCTCAAGGGGATTTCATGAAAGATCACAAGAACTGTATATTGACAGAAAAACGCGGATATGATCTTCGGGGCATTAACTATCATTTGTGGGATCGTTGGAACATTATCAGGAGGCTTTATACTTGACCGTGTCACTGCTACAATTCCAAATGCTTTTAAGGTAATAAAAGAGCTTTTCTTCTTGTTTTTGGATTACGCCGGTTTTTTTAATCTTTTACTCTTGGATTCAGCTCTTATCCGGAGCAACATTTCTCGGGGCGGTATTTTGCTTCACTGCATTTACCCTAAAGAGTTTGTACGGTTTCATCGCTCTGTTTGCCTTAGGAGAGCTTCTTGTGTTTGCTACACAGGTAAAGAGTAAACTCTCTGAGGAGTCTTTGTATTGTTGTTGTTGTAATATAAACTGCTCATAAAGAAGAGCTTCATCTTTCTTCTTCTTCTTCAGGCTCCAGTGAATTATGTGTGTTTGCATTGTGTGAAACCAAGTTTAAGACCATTATCAATGGCTATCTCCACAGTCGCAATTCACATATTTGGCGATGTTCCTTCTTCACCTCTTGTCGGTATCGTTCAGGTAAAATATCAAATCCTGGAAGAAAATAAACTCAGAACTTTCCCAAAGCTAAAATGCTCCATTGTCGTATACGCATGCAGGATCACATTAACAGTTGGAGAAAAACCGCGTTGATGCTTACATCGATTCTGTTCTTAGCCGCTGCAATATGGTTTATAGGTAAAACAAATCTCAATCCTTGAGCTCGAATAATCACAGATGAAATGCTTTCTTGTCCAGATCAAGAACTGGTTCGATTTTTTTTTTGCTTTTGCTAGGGATATTCATAAACAGTGTAGATCGGTTTAATCAAGAAGAAACTGGAAGTGAGAGCCTGAGGACGCAAGAACAATCGATTGTAAATCCATAATACTACTTAAGCTAAATAGGAACCTGTCTCTATTAAAAATTTAACTAGGGTCTTGTACAGATCCAAAACATGTTCTGTTTTTAGTACTTTGTAATTAGTCTACGAAAACTCTATTCAGGTAAAGAGTTTTCACAAGGATTAAATAAAATATTCCGCTATTCTACAGTTCAACCCGCATTAAAAAAAGACGTTTTAAACTTAAATTCAAGCTCTAATTAAGACTAAAATGTAAAATAAACTGATGGGAAACAAAAGGAATTTGAATAGAAAATGGAATAGACAAATGTAAAATGTAAAGTATCTTTCACTATATCTCTTTTTCACTCAGTTATTCAAGACACTTTTTTTTGGTTTTCTATAACGAGTTTGGACTTTGAGATAATAGACTCTTGATTACTTCTTCAGTCTATGTACTATCTATCTTCTTCGTAACAACACTTGTTAAACTACATGGATCGTGGTGCCATAGCCAGAGCATTGGTGTCGTTGTGAGGAAGAAGGCAAATGCACTCTTGCTACAGTAAGATATATTTGTTTTTGATGTACTGTAGAGTCAGGATGTTGTTATCTTCATAATTAAAAAGCGAAAGTACTTGATTCCTTGAGCATAAAAGTAAAGCTTTCTGGCTTAACTGCAAATTAGTAAGTATATAACAAAATCTCACACACACACACACACACACACAAAAGATTCCTAAAACTTTTTACCAACAAAAAAAAAAAGATACCTAAAAAAACTATAAATTTAAGAAACTAAGAATTGAGAGAAATATTCAGGCATAGACAGAAGCAGCATATAACAAGTTAAGGCCAGTATGTGACGAGTCTGAGAGGACAGGACCAGACCACTCAATGTTCCCCCAAACCTCCCACCATCCCTCGGCTCCCTGGCGTCGCGTGAGGGAAAGCTCAGCATACCAAAGCTCCAAAATATGATCAGGACGGGGTGGTGCTTGCCAGAAGATGGCCATCCTGTCAACAGAGAAGGCGCAGAGTTTGATGATATCAAAACCAGAGTGTTGCTGCTGCTGCAGCTCTTCCAAACCATTCACTTCCTTCCAGAGAGTCTCAGTGGGAAGACGCCAAAGTATTGTCCCGCCGATACCACGGCAGAATAATGCCTCAGGCTAAAAACCAATCATTTCTAGTCTCTGGGTTAGACTCTGTTATTCCGTTAGTCACAAACGTACAATTACTTGGTGAGAAGGCAAAGATCTGACCATCCTCATCCACCGCGTAAACAAACTTGTCGTGTTTTGGTATCACCACACTTTGTTGGATTTTGAGGGGCATCTTGGGGGTAAACACAAACAAAAACTCCCAAGTTCCGGTTTCCAAATCAAATTTACTTCAACCCAGTTTGAGGAATCAGCGACATCCCAGCACCCTCCAAACACGTAAATCTTCTTCCCGTCAATCAAGCTTGCCGATGCTCCACTCCGAGCCATCTTCATGGGGGTAACGCGGTACACTGTGTGCTTGATACAATAAAAAAACGTGACTTCCGATGTGGGTTTGCCGTTGATGAGTCCACCGATAGTATAGATCCCCCAGTCCGTCTCCACGAAACAGGATCCTGCTTCCGGGGCCGGATATAACAAACTCGAATGGACCGGTTTGAGCCGACGTAGAGGACGAACGACCGTGGGCTTGGATCTGGATACATGTGCATAAATACGTACAAATATGGGTCCACGCTACCAATCCGATATCTCATGGCCCTGAGTTCATGGGATTCTGGGACAAACCGGTGTCTCCTCGAGACCATGGCTAAGGCCACGAGGTCCAATCTCGACACCTGAGCCAGGCAATTTACAGCCACCTCATCTGGCAACAGCGACCATAACTCCTCCGTCTCATCATTGCTCCTCGGAGGAGTCTTCAATTCCAATTGACTACATCTCCGAATCGCAAACATTGTTGATTGATTACCGGCGGTGGTATCTATTTCTCTGTGAGAAGGATCCATCCAGACACAACCTAAATTAATCTCAATGCCCTGTTTGTGTACTATCTTCAACTATTTATACATTTAGGCCATGCATGTTTAGCAGTTTTTAATTGGTTTCTAGCTTTGGTTTTTTATTTTTCACTTTTTTATTTTTGGTGTAGATTTAAGTTTTGCAAAATCTTAGAATGGTATCTTGTTTAGTTTTTTTTTTTTTTTTTTTATAAATTGTTTTTCTTTTAAAAATATTAAATTTTAACTTTTAGCTATTGTTTTGGGTTAATTTTTTTTTTTTAAATGTCATGTTAATTTTTTTTAGAAATCCACAAATTTTGGTTTTTGGATTATATGAACAAATAAGCAAAATTATTTAAAATCTGGGTTTTCTACTTTTTAGGAAATCTATTTTCATGGAATCATGAATGGTTAATTAACTAGTTTTTGAAAATCAAAAACCAAAAACTAGTTCAAAATCTATAGCCATTCAAGGCCTTAGACTGCAAATGGATGCACAAAATTGTAAAAATGGGTTGAACAAAATTATGTTGAATAATATTTAACTCATTCATCTCCAAAATAGTGGTTGAACAAGTTGAAGATTTTTGCTGTAGAATTAGTTTACTTTTTCAACTTTATGGGTTGAACGAGTTGAATAAATTTTTCCAACCTCTTCAACCTTTACAATGCAAATGGTGAAAATTGGTTGAATAATTTTTTTCAACCTGTTCAATTTCTTTAACCGTGCAACCATTTGCACCCTTATTAATACAATCGTCCGTCTAGTTATAAAGGAATATAAACAAAAAAAGAAAAGGAAAATAAACAAAAAAGAAAAGGAATACCAAAGACATTGAATCAATGGACGAACCAAGCAGTTTAGGGCGGTTCAATTTCAAAACCAATATTAACATTTTTCTAATATAACAATATACAACAGAGTGTATTTTTTTTTACAGGAACAAAAGGAAAGAGTATGATGGTTTGTTGAATAACTGGATGAGCTTTTCCAAAAGACTTGTTGCAGTCAGAAAATAAGGTAAGAGAAGTCTCACCATATTGATCTGAGGCAGCCAAATGCAGTCGACAAAGGGCTGCAACCTCAGGCAGCCAAAAACCAGGTTCCTCGACCCCAAAATGTTATCTCTGTGAATAAGAAATCGACGAAGAAAGTGCTGAAAGATTCATAATTATTGAACAAAGTGAAACTGGTCTTTATAAATAGACCTAGATCTTACAACTAGATTCCAAAACTTAAGCTACTAACAAACCAAAAGAAACTCCAACGTGGAGATAGTCTATCCTACAACAACTAAGGAAGACTTATTCAGCTAAAATTAAAAACCAAACAGAGGAGTTGTCCGTTTCTGCAGGAATTTATTCATCATTTCCTCTCCTAAACAGGAACGACTCCTTCCAGTTTAATCTTCTTTCATGCACACTCCCATCCTGCTCCTAAGCTTCTCAAACAGCTCAAGTTTCACAGCTTTTGTCATTATGTCAGCTATCTGATCTTGTGTTCCACAGTAGTCCAGTTGAATAACTACTTCATTCACCAACTCTCTTAAGTAACGAAACCTGACATGAATGTGCTTGCAACACAGGATTCTTAGACAATTTAATTGCACAACTATTGTCACTCACAGAAGAAGAAATTACTTTCCTCTTGCTGAAAACCAATCTCCCACAGTATGTTTCTAAGCCAAACTGCTTGACAAGCTCCATAATCTGCTGAGACAAACTCTGCTTCAGTAGTCGATAAAGTCACAATCGGCTGCTTCTTTGACACCCAAGACACTGCACCTTCTCCCAGCATGAAAACGTATCCAGAGGTGCTTTTAAAATTTTCAGCATCCCCTGCATAATCACTGTCAACATAACCGACCAGCTTTTGCTCACCACCATACTTGTACTGAATTCCAAACTCTCGAGTTCCCTGAACCTGTCTCAGGATCCTCTTTGCTTCCGCCATATGTTTTTCATTTGGTCTCTCCATAAATCTACTGACCAAATTCACTGAATAAATCAAATCAGGCCTAGTAACAGTCAGGTACCTCAAACTCCCAACAAGTTGTTTTAGGGGACATTTCAACCTAATTAATATCGGTTATGGTGTATTGTCATCTTCATTTATGGTTGGGATTCTTCTTGCATCACCAATCTTTGCTTCATTGGCAAAAAGGTGATCAAAAGAACTTTCACTTTTTTTTGTTGTTGTTATTTTTCCCTCTGCTAATGTCTAAACTTATTGAAGTGGTTTATATGTGTTTAGTGCAGCGTCAATCCATTTAGACTTAATTATTGGAGTAGGTCTAACTGTTTGGACTTCTTGGCTGTGGCAGTTCCTTTGCCTTTTGATTTACCGTCTTATGCCTGCGTATGTGAGTTGTTTTGTTTTGTCTGTGTTTTGCTTTCTTTCTACAAAATTTTATATTTATGGAGTGGAGTTTATTATTAGAGACATCTAGATTTAATGACGATGTTGGAAAACAGAGGTGTTTGTGTTTTTATGAAACGTTTTGTCATTTGGATGCAAATACTCTCTTATCATTACTCTCGTAGCCTGTAGGTTTGTTGGTGTAGGTGAAGCTTACTTCATTACTCTTACAGCTCCATTTATAGATGACAATGCTCCTCAGAAACAGTTCTCTGTTTGATCTTTGCTTTGCACTTCTCACGAAGCCAAATGCACCATTCTTTAAAAGCTTGTTTTGTTAACCGTTTTTTTTCTTCTTCTAGAAAAGCTGCATGGCTTGGACTGGTTTACATGTGTATGTTAAGTGGTGTTTCTTCTTTGTTATGTCTATGGCGGATACCTAAGTTATATATATATGTTGTCAAAACAGTTTAACTAAAACATGAACACATTGTGTGATCCCTTCTTGATGCTTTTAGGTCGGGATTCGGGAAACATTTCAGTTGGCGGTACGCATTTTGGGATGGCTTCATTTGCTGTTATTGATTTTGTAATGAAACCTTTGCATGCAGTTAAAAGGTTTGGACAAATCTTGTTTTAATGTTGAAGATATTGATCTGACAAAAATAATAAACAGGGTTTCCTTCCGTCTACCGTTCCTTAAGACAGTTAGATCAGTTGAAGTAATGATTCCATCAGTAGGTGACTTTTTCTTATATTTCATCTCTCTTCTATGGTAGTGTACTCTGATTATACACTTGTGCAGTGACATTTGCCTTTTGCAGGCTCAGAGTCAGAGACATTGACAAACAACAATCGTCTTCAGGTTGGTAATGAGATTGTGCATGATGCGTGATACACTATTTTATCTTCTTTGTTAGACTAATACATATACTACTTGCCTAAAACAAGGTTATCTTCTATATTAACATTTTTGCAGCAGTTTTTTATAAAAAGACTTGGAATTCTAAACTATTTACAATCTTATGCCATCGGCATTTGTTATTTTCTCATATATCAGAACCATATAAATCAGCTCGAGATCGATTTTGTAAATGCATCATTACTCACCACATTCTATTCTGAAATTGATATCCCCCTAAATCTCTATATGCAAAACCAAAAAAAGAAACAAACTAAAATCTCAAAAAATATCGAATAAGATAAAGTTGGTATATTTCTATATAATCAAAATATTTTGCTAATATTTAATCCCTAATTCGTAACTTTAACCGTTAAATCTCTTGCGCGGAAATGTTGAAATGTTCAACCTAATTTAGAGCTTATAAATTACTTGAACCCTAATCGCAAGTTAGTATTACCAACAATATCAAACATACGGTTAAGTGTTTATAAGAAAAAAGGTAATGTTGGAGAAACAATAGAGTGGTTATTATATTTTTTGGTTAAAGATTACTATTAGTTGACAAAAATAAAAAAAGATCACTATTAATATTTTGTAATATCATATACTTGGAATTTTAGAATATAGTTATTCTTTTTTTTTTTGTAATGGTTTTTATTTCAGTTATCAAATATAAGGTTTTCTTATACAGCTAAGTCATTATTTTTTTATTTTATTTTGTCAAAAAATTATTGTTTATTTTCTGTTTAATGCTTTTAGTTTCACAAATAGTTTGGTTTGTATAAAATATATGTTCATAAACAAGAACAAGATGAATCAAAACAAAAATAGAGAAGTTTAGTTTTAATTTTCTTATAATTTTTTATTGTTTTTTCTTAATTCATGTAAATTATATTCAATTTATTATAGTATATTTTTTTGATAATAACTAGAATTATTTATCTATACTAAAAATACATTTTAATTTGTATCTTTTCTGGTTATAATTTCTTAGTTTTCAAATTAGACGATTTATAACAAAAAATAGTTAATGTGATAGCTAAACCCCAAAACTAAAGCAAATATGATAATGTGATTATGAATATAATTATTTTAGAAAATCTAATTATTTTAGATGTTTTTAGCTTCTATTATGTTTTTTTTTTTTTTTTTTTTTTTTTTTTATGCATGATTGGTAGTCTTTAGCCAGATGGTCCTAATTAACAAAAAAAAGTTATATTAATTAAAGAAAATTGATGTAATTTTTAGAAGAGAATTCTTTATAGGTATTAGACTTCCCATACAGATCAGATTGTTTGTATTTTTTTCACTAATATTTTCAAGATAGTTAAGTTATTTTCTGAAATTGAAATTTGGCAAAATCTTTTAAATCTTACAAAATTATTCAGGATAAACAACATTATCTATATCTACATGCACAATATATAATATTTTGGTATATCGGTAGGAGTTGCCGAGATAACGGGTCATTGTCTAGATTTTGAAAATGATACATTATATAATATTTATGTATGTATTCTTTTGGTATATTTATCTATTTATTTATTTTACATATTATTATCCATCTAAAATTATAAAAAATAAATAATTATGAAACATATTTGAAACCAACACAAAATATACAATCCAACTAAGATGATGGAATCTAAATATTAATCATAGCAAACTAACGAACTCAAAAAAAATAAAAGACATATACTTTCTCTGTATTAACATTTTTGAAATACATTTGGTATTCTACCCTTTAAATTATTTATTTAAAAAGTTAATCATTAAAACATTGCACAAAAATTGCATATTGTTTGTATGCAAGATTTGCATGCACAAAGAACCAGGGTTTGCAAATTTTGAAACGGGAGAATCAGGAAGGAGAAGAGGGAGAGAGGACACATTGAGTGCCAGAATTTTCGTGACAAGGTTCCCAAAACTTGCGGTCTCTCCCTTGTTATTCTTTGAGCTTTGTGTTTGATCTTTCTTGTGTTTGATCTCTTGTGTTGTTATTCATTGCAGAACTTTTTGGGTCTATGTGACATATCTCATGAAGTGTGTTCATCCGATTTGGTTGATTAGATAGATACCCAGAACCAAAAGTTGAGAGCATAGGTAGAATCTGATACAAGAAGAAACTTAAGATTGTAGGAGAAGTGCAAAACCCATATTATGTAGCACAGCAAAATCAGTAAAAATGTAAAGACATAGAGATGAGCCAAAACAAAGAAAATCAATAACATGTTGCAATCTATTCTATTGTTATCTAACTTCATCAAAGCGAAAATACTTTGATTCCCTGAGCTAAAGAGTAAAGCTTTCTAGCTAAATTGCAAATTAAATAAATCTCGTACACACCTAAGACAAGAGAAGTTATGTGTGATAAACAAAATAATGACTCCATCAATAGGTGATTTTTGTATATTTCTCTTCTATGGTAATGTTAATGTACTCTGATCATACAGTTGTGCAGTGATACTTGCCTTTTGCAGGCTCAGAAACATCGACAAACAACAATCGGTCTTATTATTGATCATGATCAGTTTGAAGTCTCAATCGAAACTAACTAGCAAGTGAGTATATTTCATTGTATCTTCCGTATATATTTTCATTTTATCAAAACCTCTATCTCAACCGTGGTAGGTCAAGTTTTGCGAAAGCTGTTTTGAAATCATTTACTGGATTTGCAAAAGACATAGGAGAAGGAATTTATAGGTAAAACTAATCTCAAATCTATAGCAGATGAAAGCTTTTCTGGTCCATATCAAGAACTGGTTTTTAATTTGTTGCCAATTTTTGCTTTTGTTAGGGATATTCATAAACAGTGTACATCGGTTTAATGAAGAAGAAACTGAGATCCCGAGGACGCAAGAACAATTGATTGTAACTCCATAAAAATGCTTCAAGCTAAATAGGGATCTGTTTGTATTAACATTTTAACCAAGTCTTTGTACAGATCCAAAACACAAATTGATTTACCACTTTTTTCTAAAATTAACGTTTTGAAAACATGTTCCTTATTATTTTTATTTACCATACAAGACAATGATCAGATTTACTCGTAATTACTCTTTCTGAAACTAGTTTTTTGACCATTCAACCCGCATTCAACTCGTGATATCAAAGAGAGACTTGGTTTTTGACAAATTCAAGCTTTAATTACGACTAAAAATGTAACGTAGACTGTGATTAGTCAACATAAAACAACAAGAAGAAATTGAATATTAAAATGGGAAAAAAGTTTGAGATAACCAAACATAAAACTAGAAGAACTGAATCTGAATAAAGCAAGGATAAAAAGTTGAAGGCAAATCCGATCCATCAATAGAGCCTATTGGTACATACGGCAGAACCACAGTAGCAAGCTTTCTTCTTGATATTACCCATAGAGTCGCGTACCTGGTCGATCGCATAGTTGTAGTGGTAAGTCAGTTCTTGAAGCGGAGGTATGTTGTCCATTGCGAAGAACATCACGTGAGGCATTCTCTTGTCAGCATGATCATACAATACATTTTGTGCGTACAGATTTGGCGAGCAGCTGTGGTTTATGAATCTCCCAATATTCCCCTTAGTTGCTGCATCAATGGTGAATCCGCTTGCCTCCTCATCTTCTTCCTCGGCTGGGCCTGCCTGTGCCCCTGGCATAATCTCCGACATACCTTCCGCTAAGGTATTTTCGTATCTGTTACCAATATCAAAGAGATACTCATCGTTCCCGGTTCTCCTTTCTGCTTCACTATCCTCCAGAAGCTCACCTACGTATTCGCATATGAAGCTACCCGAAGGGATTGACTTAAGCGATCTCACTCCCCAGCCTCTTGACTTAGTTTTAAAAATCTCAAGCGGGAACCTGATACCATGCTGTGTGACTCTTAGGTAGCAAGAAGCAGGGCATTTACAGCGAGGGCCACACTCATAGATTAAAGGCTTTGCACCAACAATGGCTCCATCGTAGTTGTATGGTATCTCCCCTCCGTTTTTTTCCACACAAATGCAGTTTTTAGCGTCGTCCGTGCAGCCACCGATGCAACTGCATGACTTTGGAGGAACTGGTCTGCACCAATCCGGGTAAATCAGTTTCACTGTGTAGGTGAACATAGGCGGTTTCTCGTCGTCTATTTCATTCACAGCGCTAATGGGTAGTCGCTCTTTCCCTTCTGAGATGTCAAGTTTGCACAGACCTTCACGGTATTTCAGTTTCTTTGAGTTCTTCACCACTTTCCATGAAAGCTCAGGTTGTCCAGGTATGCGCCTAAGCTTAAACTTGAAGACAAACTTCCCGTGAGATCCTAGTTCTCGCCAATACTCTTCCACAAGATATAATCCGTCATAAACATAATGTGCACCTTTCTTATCACTACCTGAAGATTCTAAAGCTGCCTTTTGGTTGCCCCTTATGACGCGTACAGGGGTCTTCTTGATAAAGCTGTTTCTTAACGCGAGGTTCCCCGTTACAAGCTTTTGGTCTTTGGGCGGTTTATATTCCTGTCCACTTTTCTTTGCTTGCATCACATTTCCGCCTTGACCAGTGTAGATCAAGATATCTGAGTTATCCAGAGAGTCGTCGTATCCTCCAGAGGCTACAATACTAGTAGCAACTATGTCGTCACCCTGTTTCATATAATCAATACCCCCTTGACTCGGTTTATGCATACCGAGAATGTTCAGCTCCATTCTATATTGGAACTCATCACCAACCTCAATCCCAGGCACAGGTCCCAAAATATGAACACCCACGTTGAGATACTTCCCTTTGCTTTTCAGAATCTTTGAAGCCAAGAAATCTACTCTAAACCCTTTTATCCGATATTTCACAGGCTTTGCTTCTTCCTCCTGCAAAAGTTTTCTACAAGCTCCATAGAAAAGACGTAGAGTTTCCTTGACTTTTTCCCTGCTACTATTATCACCGCTGCTTGAACCACTGGGACGAGAAGGAGGAATCCCGACATTTAGCATCCAAGACCGTCGAGGTATTCGATGGTCAGTAGAATCCTCTACATCTCGACCTACCCTCTGGCGCGAATAGAAATCCTTCTTCATCCTAGATCCTTCACCATACTCTTTACTGATCTTTCTGGTAACCTTCAAGGCTGAATGAAATGCAACCCCTTTCTTTGCCTTTTTTCTACCCAGAGTAAGACTTGGTTTTGGAACTGCTTCATCTGACGACATCTCAATTTCCAACGGCTCAGTTTGAGCCAAATCATCTCTTCCCAGACATTCTTCATCAGCGTGAACAACGATATCCCTCGCCATGTCTTCTGCTCCGCTGCTGCTAACATCAGAACCAGAACTCTCAAGGACCGAGTTCTTTCCCATGGAACCCGCAACCTTCACAGTCTGTTCACCGTTTGAACTCTCCCCACCAACAGAACCCGTCGCCAGAACATCCCCATCTGGCATACCAATGCTCAGAGGCTGAACCTCAACAGGCTCAGCCATACAGACATCACTAACATTTCCCACCAAATCCCCATCTCCCGGGGCAGACACCATCATCTCACCACAACTCTTCCCATTATCTCTCTGCCCCACCAAACCTTCCTCCTCCTCTTTAACAGAAGACTCAACCTTAATAACATCTTCAGCAGCCTTAATAACATCTTCAGCTGTTTTGGGTCTAAACAGGTCGCCACCAGTACCACAACCAGGTGGGAAATCCCTAACAGCACAAACCTTCCGACGCTTAAACTTAAGCCCAGTCATACGATCATTCCTGAAACAAGGACCAGGAGCAGAAACACCATTCTGAAAAACAACTCTTTTATCAACAAAAGCATCACCATTGCTCATCATCACAACCTTTGATGTCTCCGTATTCATCATATTCTCCATTACACCCATCAAAACCCCCAAAACAAAAATCACAAACCTGAGAGAATTTAACAACAAAAACATCATCAATCATCACTATCTTTAATCAAAAATTCTCATAAAAGAACAATCTACGAAGCATGCAAAAAAAAAAAAAAAAAATCCCCAACAAGAAACTAAGCAGAGAAAACACATCTAATCGATTTCTACAACGATTGATGATGATCACAAATACAGAAACGCGATTAACTAAACTAATCAGATTATAAAGCCAAAAAATAAGAGGAGGGAGATGAAACTATACCGGGGAAAAGATCTCCGTCACCGATCGAAAATGGCCGAGATGATGAAGATGAAATCGAATTGGGTGAATTTGGAGAGGAGGAAGAAGAAGATGAGCTCTCTCTCTCAATCTCTCAAAAAAAGTTTTATAGAGCCGAATTCGAATCAGATGAAATTTTGGGTAAATTGATGATATTGAGCCATTGAGCAGAATAAATAAAAATTGATTTGAGAGTATTAATAATAATATAAACGTTGCGATAAAAATGGGTGCCATTAACGCAGTAAAAATGTCTTTTTTACTTTTCAATATTTACTTTACTTACTCTTTTTATTTACCAACACTCTCACTTTTTTTTTTAATTGTAAAATGATAATTAAAGTTTTTTTTTTTTTTTTTTTGTATAATTCAAATTGGATCTAATTGGCATGTCTACTAATTATACAATTTTTTTTTTTTTTTTTTTTGTGATATAACGATTTTGCGTAAAATTAAAGGACACAGACAAATCGAAATTAAAGGACACAGACAAATCGTGCAATATCACAAAATTTTTATACGTTATCTTAAGACTGATCAAAGTACATATACATTGAGAATTTGAGACAGTATAGCTTTATATTTTTCCGTATCAAGAAGATTCTGATGTAATATATATATATAACATATGAATCTTGAACTAGCTATACGGTGGAGATGCTGTGCATGTATATATGGTAGCACATTTTGAGTACTATTATTATGATAAGCATCTTATCACGTCATTTGAAATGGAGTGCTCATGATGAAGCTTCAACAGTTGAAGTCTCTTCCACCGATATATAAATAACCTAATTAATAACCAGCTCAAGTAATTAAGTCGCAACGAACACACCCATAAATAATCCAACTGAAAACCGTATACAGTCTATTTGTTGTAAAAGTCAGAGTTCAACTGATATGTGAGAGAAGGATGATATAAAGAAGAAGAAGAAGAGGCAGAGTTCAGACCAAAGACAAAAGAACAAGTGATCGATACACCTCAAGTCTTGCCTCCTCAGCTTCTCTTCGTCACCAAGTCAGATTTTTGCTTTAACACGTCATTAGCTCGTGTTTACTAGTCTGAAACCTCTCGTTCGAAGTGGACTTGAAGGAACTTCACTGTTGCTCATGGTTTCAACATATTAATGCCTTAACACAACATTTTCAGTTTTTCACAACACAACAATCTTTGTGCCTGAATGATCGAGACTTTGTTCTTCATAATATCCGATAATCTTTTGTTTAATAATATTTCAAGGCATTAATCAAAGCAAACTCGAACAAATTATAGTGCAAGAAATAAAGAAAAGATATCTGTTTGTTTGTTTGAGGCTAATTAAAAAAAAAAAAAATAAGCAGGCGGGAACAGAACAGAGCCGCAAGAAAGTGTTAACTCATCTACCTCTGCTTTGATTTCTCTTATGAGTTCTTCTTTGTACTCTTTAAACGTATCTCTGAAGAAAATCACTTTTGCGACGATACTACACTAATCTCCATGTGACTGCATATGCAGACGCACCGTATGTTTGAAAATCTTGTTATGTTGTTGCACTAATTTAAGTTATACTTTTCGTAATAAATAAATGTGAATGTCCTAAGTGATAATACAATTAAAAAATGTAAAATAAGAAATAATGGAAAGTGTAAAATTTGTCTATGCGATTGTATTTTTCGTATACTTTGACAGAGAGACTAAAAAAGGAACGTGTTATTTACTTACTTTAATTTGCTTGTCGTTAATTATATACAAATTGTGTATAGCCAATCAAATTTGATTTGTAAAACCAAACCAAAACTTGGTAACTACAATTGATTCGTTTCTAGAGGAGACTTTAGACATATTTTACTAGTGATAAATTAAGATGGCAGAAAAAAATAGATCTGGCAACATTTTATTTGTCGTATCTTTCGAACAAAGTTAACAACTACTATTAAGGTTTGGAGTTTACAAAGAACAAGAGGTTCCCAAGAAATGATGGTAGTTGTGATGCACAACAACATGAAGCTCATGATTTATTAAAGCAATCATAGATAAAGTTTTATAACACATGCTTATGTTAAAATTTTAAATGCATTAAAATGTAAGAATCGATGAACACTTTTTCGATTCTTTTAATACGTTATCTTCTATAAAAACAAACACTAATCGAGAATCTGAGTTATTAAACATAGTCCATCTCCGTATCTTCTCTTCTTGTTCTTGAAGAATGAAACTATCGAGAATTAAACAGTTTGATCAAATCCAAAGTAAATCCAGTGATAATAATAGGGCGACTTGATCTTAAATCCATATATCAACCAACACATACTGACAAGCAAAGGGAGTTGCATAATACTGATTGTAAACTAATCATATTCCCATAAAACGTAACAAATGAAAGAAGCTTATAAATAATAATTTCTTTGTCTACTTCTATTTGTTCTTTTTCGTTGCCAATTTTAGTGTTTGACCTTTCAAAACTTACTCCCATAGGCCATATTATAACAAATAATTATTGACACCTTTAAACAAATAGATTTCCGAATCTGCAAAATTTAATGATATACATAATTTTTTGAATTTATCTAATGATCTCTATTCAAAACTAAACGCTTGATTTTTATTTTTTTGTTGCAAAACTAGAAAATTTTGAGTTTTTGTTTCCGCTCTATTGTAATTCCTTGGATCAACTATTACCTCTTTCATTACACATACACGTGAAACTACAAATTTCTTATTACCCTAAGGATCTTATATTCGCTTAGTTTTTTCTTTTCACACTTTTTTTTTCTTTGGATCCAATCCTAACTCTTGAATGGTAAATATATATATTTTTATAATATATTTTATTTATGATAAAATATACTATTTATCATGTGCAAAATTATATTCAAACCAAGATAATAGTGTTTGCTATTAACTAAACCAACTATATATATGTTTGGATAATATATAAAAAGAAATTGAATATTAATCATGCACCAATAGTCATTAATATAAGAGTAACACAACGTACATGTTACTTTCTATAGATATTTATATGAGCATTACAAATTACTACAATCATTTTTTTCCTCACGTTACACGGGAGATACGGATCTATCAAACTATTTTCATAATAGAGATTTGGATCTTGAACAATGGAAAAATTCACCGTAATCATGTGCATATATTATATATATAATGAATGATTTCAAGATGCTCTTATCATGGGGCAAGGTAATAATATATAGAAGAAATATTAACTGTCTCTCCCCTGTCATTTTTATCCAAAATATTACTATTTATTACATTAACCCACGTGTTTTTTCTGTTTTGAAAGGTTGAATACTTCAAGACTTAAAAGCGGATTCCAATGCGTTTTCTTAATTCACACTCATAACACCAGTGAGTAGTTTTTCTTCATTTTACTTTTTTTATAAGAAAATACGAATTTATCCGAATGATAAAGGCTTGAACTGCATTTCCAAACAAACATAAGTACCATTTATCCAGAGGTTTAAGAAAAATGACACAATATTTTGACATATTTTTATTATAATAATAATTAGATATATTTTTATCCAAATCATATAAATACAAACAAAAAATAAAAATAACTTCTCTTGTTTCTATCTCCTATACAAGTAATTTTTAGAATATATTAACAAAAATCTTTGTCATCTTATCTTTACTAATTTAATAAATTCAAAAGTAACAGATAGTGGTAAGTTTAGTACTATATATGCATAATAAATCCAGGTTTTTCTAATAACAAATGGATTCTTTTACGAAAGTTTTAATATAATAACGAATGAATTTGTAAAAAAAATATTTCATAATAGTTTTTTTATTGTGTAGTATTTTCTTATGATTGAACTTGTTCATTGATTTAACTATAAATATATATATATATATATATAATTAAAATTTTAATTTTAATAAATTTCATATTTAAAGTTTAGAAATGATATATTAAAATTGTTTGTTTACTAACACTAACATTTTTAATTTTTAACTATACTAATATTGTTAATATAACTATACTAATATTGTTAATATATTAAAATACGTATCTGCATTACAAATTTTTTTCAATAATCAAACATTTATATTATATTATACTAATTATTATGTACCAAACATACTTGTCTCGTAAATATATTTTTTCGTACGTATTACAGTATATAAATTTTTTTTCTCCATATCCAAATACGCAGTTAACATTAGGGTCTTTAAATGTTTGTTTTCTTAACCTAGAATACCGCGTTTGCACAAAACTCTAGAGTCTAGACCCTCAGAATGAGTCAGATGTGCCTCTCTAGGTGACTGTTTACATTTGAAACACCTAAATCAATTTCTTTTCTTTTTTTTTTTGTGCAAAGCAAAGAGAGTATGTGTTTGACAAAAAAAAAAAAAAAAAAAAAAGCAAAGAGAGTATGTATATCTAACTATAAGTTCGAGGGTGTAAAACTCATCGCAAATGCTGTAACAATGCCATAACCAATTAATAGTCCAATACTATATAAAATAGAAGAAAATCAATGAAAGATCTTAGGTTGGTTCCATACTTGAATTTGAACAACAGAGACAAAAAAGTAATGAACGGAAATATTTTTTTTTATGTATATGACACAATAATTGAACCCACCATATATTGTGGATGAGTACAAATTCCTTGTTTATTTCAGATAATGATTTACTAATTAGCGATCGTTGTTTCAAAGTGAATCAAGAATTTAATTGTTTGAATATATTCTTGTTGGCAATATATTTGGAAGACTAAGAAGATGCTATTATTAAGTCATCTTGAAGATTTCGTAATCTTTTCTCAACCCTACACACATATAGCAGAGAATATTATCGTATAATGGGAGATGGATTAATTATAAACTAGTTGATTGATCAAATTTTTAAATTAAGGAATCTCTATTATATTATTTAAGCAACCCTATAAACAAATAACCTTAATACATGTAAGATATTACATAAAATGCCACTGTATTTTAATACAAAATATAATAATATAATCTTAATATTAATTTGTTGTAATCAGAACCTAAAAAATAGCAACTATTAATTTATTAGATTACAAAAAATAATAATAAAATAATTTCGAAATTATGTAGTAAAATAATTAAAAATCTTAGGAAACAATAACAAACTATTTAGAAAAATTATAAAACTTAAATTTATTTATAAAACTAAAATTAAATATTTACATATCAAAATCATTTAATAATAACAAATATATATTAAAATTAAGATACAACATTATTTCTATTTTTAATATATATCTATATACTTATTTAAGCTATGTTGTTAAAAATTTAACCAATTCTGATGTGACATATTACGAAAATGCTATTATATTTTAATTATTCTAATAAACAAAAGAAAAGTTTATATTTGTTTACAAAATAATAAAACTCTATTTATTGTTTCATAAATTTTAGGAATTAATAACAAACTATTTAATTGGCTAAAAATTAATTGTTTATACACAATATTCATTATATAAACAATACTAAGTGTATAATGTTGATAATATATATAACCTAATTGTAATTTTCACCTATAAAATTAATATATAATCTGTTATATCAATAACTTCAATTTGTAAATTTGGTATACTAAGATCTCTAAACACGATCACATTAATTTGTAATACCAAATCACGGGTCAATACATGTTTTGTTGGGTTTTTTTAGCTTTACCGAATGTATAATTAACGAATTTGATATTGCACCAAACCAAAATAGTAGTACCAACTACGGGTCGAAATCAGAGTATGACCTTAAGCAAAATAAAATATATGATTTTATAAAATGTATAGAAATAATCATTTTTCTGCTATTATTTTGTAACAAAGAAATCTAAATTTACATAAATATTTCCTCACGCTGGTAACATTATTTTACAAAATATTAACGTGTATTTATGAGTCAGGTAATAAAACGGGTAATGAGACGGGTAACGGACGCTCAAAAATTAAATTAATATCCGATACTCGATCATTATTCACGGATAATATAATTATTATACCTTTCATTCAACCTTAAAGCTGCGGATCCCTTTTTTCAGGGCGGATACAAACCGAAAAATATATCGAATACGAGTATCAGTAGTAGTTTTCAGGCCTACCTATTAGTAATTTAATATAAATCAAAACTCACCATTTAGTACTATATTATATAATATGTAAATGAATAATATAACATAAAAATATTATTAACAAATAACAAAATATAAAAAAAAAAGTTTTTCCGCGCTACCAGCGCGGATCATTATCTAGTTAATATTATAAAAAGAAATTTGGTCTCTTGTTTGGTAAAAATTGGTTACCTCTTGAAATATATTTACCCAAGTTGTTTACTTGGGAAGAAGTTCGGTTTAGACTTATTTATGTACTGTATTATATTGGTACATTAATATCTTTATGCATCGTATTAGTTTTGATGTCATAAATGTAGGTAATTTACTGATTGAGTATTAATTAGTTTTATTTAAAGTACAATTCTCAAATCGGTATGCGTCATCGCAACATTGACCATTTTTTCTCGGTTCACACTAGCCCCTCTTTTTTTTTGTTAGTCATGAATGTTTAATATTTTTAAATATAAAATTAGAGGAATTTTTCAAATATATCTTGTATTTTGATCTTAATAATACCATACAATTTAGTATTAGATCACATTTGGCATCAAGATCTTTGAGATCAGTATTATCAGTATCAATCTATTTTTAATATATAAAATTAATAATTAATATCACCACACAATATCTAATTGAATTTGGTTGCCTTTCACACGTACACATAAACTCCAGAGTGTATATTTGTATGTATGTATATATAAAATGACTTCTTTAAGCCATTGCCCAAGTCCAAACCCCAAACTCTCTCTCTCTCTCTCTCTCTAGAAGGTACGGTTCAACCTACTGCTCAAGTTTCTTCAATTCTTGGTTTTTGTTTTAATGTTTTGGAATAATCAAGAAATATTATGATTTCTATAGTTTCATCTTCTTGGTTAATAGTTTCTTTATATGATTACCAATGTTCAGATTTTTGAATAAGAAGCAATCATGGCCACAACGAAGAACGTATTCTCTACCAGATGGACCTCCGAATTGGTATATTTCTATACACACGTACATATAATTTTATATGTGTCTTTAATTCCTCTTATAATTTTTTTGCTCGCATATATCATATTCTTTTTTCCCTATCATTTTTTTCTTGGCAAAATTCATGAAAGTTCTTTATATTCTCGCTTTTCCTATAGGATATAGAAGAATATAGTATCATCCACCAATACCACATGAATTCACTCGCTGGAGATGTTCCACAGTCTTTTTCATCTCTTGATGATACCTCCACCTGTTTTAACTTTGATGCTTCTTGTAATAATGATTCTGTCGAGGAGATACCTTCAAAGATCCTCAAGACATCTCACATATCACCAAAGATACATCCTTTTCCTTCTTCCATTAATACTCCTCCTTCAAAGCATCAGCCCTCTTCCAGGATTCTTTCTTTCGAAAAGACTGGTTTGAAGGTTACGAATCACAACTCCCCAAACATAATATTTAGCCCCAAGGAAGAAGAAATTAATTTGCCAGACCAAAAGAAAGCCAAGCTGATACTAAGAGGGACAAAGAGAGCTCAAACCTTGACTCGAAGCCATTCAAATGCTCAAGATCACATCCTCGCAGAGAGGAAACGGAGAGAGAAGCTTACTCAAAGATTTGTAGCTCTTTCCGCCCTAGTTCCTGGCCTAAAGAAGGTACATATATATATATATATATATAAAGAAATATCCTTTTCTTCTTCTTGTTTTTATAACGAGGCTCAAATTAGTTTATCAAATGATATTAGTCTTTTCTTAAATCATCAAATTTTGCGAGGCAAGACACCAAATTTCATGAAAAACTATTTAAGTTTTGACTTGGGATATCTCGGTTATGAGACTAAATTATTGATCCATACTGACTTTGTGAAACTCAAAATATACTGAAAATCGTCTATGTAATGGTTACATGCTATATATAATTGACATGTGCATGTATGTGTTTATAGATGGACAAGGCTTCTGTGTTGGGAGATGCAATAAAGCATATAAAGTTCCTCCAAGAGAGAGTGAAAGAGTATGAGGAACAAAAGCAGGAAAGAACAATGGAATCAGTGGTTCTGGTAAACAAGTCTCAACTGGTTTTAGATGAAAATCATCAATCATCATCATCATCTTCCTCAGACGGAAATCGTGGTTGCTCGAGCTCGAATCTTCCAGAAATAGAAGTTAGGGTTTCGGGAAAAGACGTTCTTATTAAGATTCTATGCGAGAAGCAAAAGGGTAATCTGATCAAGATTATGGGGGAGATTGAGAAGCTTGGTTTGCTTATCACCAACAGCAATGTCTTACCCTTTGGACCCACTTTTGACATCTCTATAATTGCTCAGGTAAATATATTCTCATACAAACTAGATTAGAGCTTTTAAGTTTATACGAGCTGACTTTAGTATGGTAGAAGACTGGAAGCATGTTTTAGAATTACTATGACTTTCGACTTAGATATTTTGTTTACTCGAAAAACCTAATTATGTAATGTTTATTATCTTGCAGAAGAATAGCAATTTCGATATGAAAATCGAGGATGTTGTGAAGAACTTGAGTTGTGGCTTATCAAAGCTCACGTAATTGGTTTCAAGTTACATACATGTTCACATCAATCATCAATTTCTCCGACCTGTCACCTAAGAATCCTAAAATCAGTTTTTCCATGAAAATGGTTTTTTTAGTTGATAAGTTTGCTGTTTAGAGAGTTTCTTTAAGTCATTAAAAGATCCTTGTTCTTGTGTTATTTAAGTGTGTGTGCTTTAAGATGCATACCATCAATGTTTAGTACCTCTTCCTCTCCGGTTTCATTCGGAGAGAAATTTTTTTCGCAGTTGTTGGATTATATATTCCCTGCGATGTAAAGCATTTCGTTAGTTTAATAAACGTACGGTATGTTTCTTAATAGATTTGATCAGTTTTTTTTTTTTTGTTTTTTTTTTTCTGTCAATTAAACACATGTAGTCATTACGACATTTTGCTGTAAAATGGTTTAGTAGTTTACGGTAACGTTTGCTTTTCAAACCCACCCAAATTACCCATCTATATATAATTAAGGCTACATGCATGGCCTACGAGCTACAAACAATAATTCAGATTTGATATATTATTAGGTACTAGTTAGAATGAGAACATATCATATCAAATATAAATGTTGGTCATGTTTCAAAACTAGTCCAAATAGATAATTTTTGGTCGATGTAATATTTTGTTCATTATTGTTAAATACCAATATTTCACTATCTATCCTCACTTCTTGCTCTAGTTTTTTACACACCATGCATCAAATTCATTGCTCTTAAAGGCCCAATTACCCATAGATTCAAAGCTGCAACAAAACAATTTAATCGTTAAACCCTGAGTTCTAAATTATAAACTCTAAATCCGAATTATTAAACACAAAATCTAACAGTAGAGTTTGATATATCGTAGTTTAAATACGTCGATATGTATAGAGCATGCACGTACTTGCAGTCAGTCGTTTTCATTAGAAATATTCTGGTCATTTCATGACCATTTTGCATACTCTGCAATGATTTGTGGTGTCTATGTGATAAAATGCTCAATTAGTAAAAGTAAAAAGCGAAAAAGCAATTACACTCAATTTAGTTTTTGACAATATTAATAACCTTTTCTAAACAATTTTTAATGCAATTTCTCATATTAGTTTTAGATATGAGAAATTCACCCATTGCCAGAATGTACATATATATCAATAAATATATCTAGCTTTCTTGAAAGTTGAAGTTATAGCAATTGGATCCAAGAAAAAACTAAGTGAACCATAAAAAAAAACTCATTTAAATCCACTAGACCTCAACTTTATAAGTATTTTCAGTTTTCAACTCCACATAATCTAGTTCACATCTTAAGGAAAAAAGTGATAATTAAGCAAAGCTGCAAAAGTAATAGCTAAGTGGGAAATTCCTTGAAAACAGGCGAGTAAAGACAATTGCATATTTTTTTGGGTTATTAAATTGAATTGAAAACGTGGGGTTTTTCTTATTTTATTGGAAACCATTTCAAGGAGGTCAAATAAATGAGAAAATCAAAATTGTTCTATACGGAGTTTGGGTGTTTGTCTTCGTCGGGTCCAAAAGTCCGACCAAAATGCTTTAACTAAGGTCACCGTAAGGTTCTCTTTCTGGACCATATAATTGTCCTGAATATTTGGAAGAGGAAGGTTCCTTGATCATATCACAATTTTTTTCTTTTTTTTCATATCACAATATCCTCGAACTTGTAGCTCATTTCGTTTGAGGGCGTACTTTCACCTCATGAGTTCAAGTCATGTCAAGAATAAGAAGAAACAAGAAGAGTATGGTGATAATAGTATATTAGTATTAAGTAATGATTATACTACAATTTACATTTGTTATGAAAAATTATATAACTTGGGTGTGGGGTTTGACGGAAAATATTTGATGATTTTTTTAGATAAAATATAATAAATACGTATTTAAGTATTTTGTTTTCTTGTCTCTTCTTAAAAAAATCAAAATTTTTTTTTTTTTGAATTCATTAACAATTTCCATACCTAAAATGTAAAGTTTTAATAATATATATATGGTTAGTTCCCACTTCCCCCACCTATGGGAATTATTTCGAGGGAAGAAGACAAAATTGGAAGGCCCCTTATCAGAGTGTTGATTAGGACGACAATAATACTATGGTAGGAAATAGAGTTTGAGAGTAAAGAGATAGGTCAGCTTGATTTATGATAATTTCGGCGGCATATCCCGTCCACACCGCACCACCAACCGTAAGGTCTGTAACCATCGATAAACATTAATTTTGTCTCACTTTATATCATAGAAAAACTTAATTTATATTATCTAGATTTCGTATCCAAAATTTTCTTACAAAATATCAATTTTTATATACCTCTTGACCCTTTTAAAAGATACTTGTTATGACTTAATTTCAAGAGGTACGTATCAAATCTTTGATTATCAAATACATCAAGCCGATAGACATGTCCACACATTAACATATAATGGCATATGCTTATGCCACATATTATTCCACAGTTTAGAAGCTTCCAAACAAATAGAGAATTAATTATTAGACGATTGATGCAAAATAAATTCCAACGTTGGGACGACTTTTCAAAGACCGTTTATTATAATGCGGTTTAAGTGGTAATTCTTGGTGAAATCAAACTTTTTGTAATACGTTTTTACATACACCGGCCATCGAGTTTGTAAAATGTATATAATATTTATACGAGGAACTTTCAAATTTATGTTTGTGGGTAGAACCGGCCATACGGCTAAGTAGAAAAAGCTTGGATTTGCTGCGACCGTACAAGATATTGAAGCAATTCTAGTGGTTCAACATTAAAACAAAAAAAAAAGTTTATTGTTGAAAAATAAATTTGAGATCTCCCTAGATAGACCAATTTATAAAGTTTGCAATGGTAGAATCAATCGTAAATCTAGCAGAGCTAATGATTAAGGTTTCAAGAATTTAGAGTAGAACATGGAGAAGACGAAGTTTGTGCATAATATATTAAATTCCGGTGTATACTGTATAGGAGAAATGAAAAGTGTTAAACGAGAGTGAGAGCAAAAGGAAGATGTAACCCAAATTTTTATTAATGTAACTTTTTGTTAAAACTAATTTTAACGTCAGTATACGTAAACTAATTAACATTAACAGCAACTTTCGTAGATAACTATAAGTTTAAAAAGAATAGAAAAATAGCTTTGTGTCAGAATTTATTCGTAAATAACGTTTTGTGGAGTGGGAAAAATACTAAAATATCCCTACATTATTTTGTTTTTACAAAAAAAAATACTTATCACTTACGAGATCTAATGTTATATGATTATAAAAAATCACATGATATATTGATATAATAGTGTAAAGTAATTAAAATTCATGTGATTATGTGATATAACATGATATATGGACAAAATATCTATATTGTTGTGTAGAATTGTTAAAACTCATGTGATTATGTGAAATAACATGATATATGGACAAAAACATCATGTGATTCTATTTCATAGTATGAAATTTTATACGTATTTTGAATATCAGATCTACTTTTAGATGTTACGTCGGTGAGTGGCGGAGAACTCCGACGAGAGGAGGAAACAGAGAATAGACTGTGATGAAAGAATGATAGATTTCCAGAGAGAAAAAAAAAGAGAAAATTGGTGGTAAAGAGATCTGATGAAAGAGAGATAAGAGAAAAAAAAATTAAATCTGAGGATGGTAACGAGAAGATAAAAAATTAAGAGGAATTGAAAAGATTATGAATATGGTGATGGTGGTGGCTGGACATTGGCGTAAGAGAGATAGTTATGGAAGAGAGAATATGACTAAAAGAAAGAAAAAAAAAAGAGAAAAAAGGAAGAAGGAAGAAGGAGAGCTTCGTAATTATAAGTTGACAAAACTACATGGGTCATAGTTATTTTATGAATTAATTCCAAAAGTACAGTCATCTAGTTATATACTCTAACATTAATTAAATCAAGATCAAGTTAACTGGTCAAACCATGTATCATAATATGTCATGTCGAACTATGTTATCATGTTCCCATAAGTCCATTCATGAAACGATTTGTTTTTAAGTGGCCATGGTCCAAAACCATTTCAGGTTTATTCTACATTTTTGGGCCGGAGTGTTTGTGCATGCAACACCATATAAACCTAAAACCTGGTTCGGCCTTTTCTTACCGCAGTTAAGACTAAATACAACCAGTTTGTTAGGGAGTTAGGGTCATTTATAAGTCTCGGGTCTTTATTGGGACCATATTGAGTTTTAAAACAGTTCTAGTCACAAAACAGTGTGCGACAATTATCAAACACAAATTGTTTTAAAATATTGTATCGATGTCGACATCCACATGGCATCATAACTTCTTCTGCAACATATCCCTCGGTTCCATATCCACCATTGATTTATATAATTACAAAATAATTGAGTCCAGATATGTTCATGCATTTTCAAAATCAGTTGAGAAAAACAAATGATTTGAAATAACTGACAAATCCAATTATGGCAACTGAAATGATCATATATAGTTTCGTTGTTTTCAGGATCTCAAAGTAATTTGGTTGAGATAGATTAAACATTATAACGTCTATAGGATAAAATTTATAAGATAAAAATGTCTGAGGACTGAGATTTTAGAGTTTGAACCATATATTTTCGTCATATTTTCTTGTTTTCTTTTTAAATTTCAAAGGTGCCCCGGTTTTTAATCATTTCAAATTAAACTGGTTATACCATGTGAAAGCTCATCGGATCAAGTTTTGTTTTAGACTAAACAAATTTGATATCTTTAGGTATGAGGTTCATCTCTGAGCCTACATATGCAAAGTATTAGGTATTGGATTTATGTTAAATTATTAAATGGAACTAAAATTATGACAATTATCCAAAATACGGATAACAATTCGTCAATATCGCTATGTCACTTTAACAAAAAGGAAAAGGCAAAAAAATATTGCTAGGTCAACCAATGTGAAACTAGTTTTATACCTCTAGCTAATTTTAGCTACAGTACTCAAATGGGTTTACTTACCATATATTCTCAAAGATGTAGGGTCTGACTGGTTTTACATTTGGTGGAAAGAGGAGTAAATAAGGGGACAGAAATGAGAGTAAAAGTAATGTAAAAATTAGAGTAAAAGGGTTGAAATATTTTTCCACTTGTAAATTAACGTGAAAAAGTTCTCGTTATTATTCCAGCTTTAGAGGAATTGAGACTTGAAAAATAAATGGTTTTACTTCACTTTTATCTTAATCAGTGTTTTTTTTCTTTTCTTTTTTAACTTCAAGGTAATTTTGCTAACCTTTTAATACTTTGACTAAATTGTTTTTTTTTAATCAGATCCATAAGGAAAATGATTATACATACTATTATGTAAGTATGAATTTAGGTTTGATTGTTAGACCAAATGAAATTGACTAGACTGCTGTTTCTCAATTATTACAATGTAAAGAGAACAAGTTCTTTGACAAAAGAAGAAAACAAGTGTAGTAGTTAACAGTCCATAAATGGCAATATGCCACATAATTATTCCATGCATAGTTTAGAAATTTGGATATACCAAAGAAAAGTTAAACCACATACTAGAACCATATAAAAGATTATGATCTATAATTTCGAATAATATCTTCTATTGTTAAAGGATATAGTTTCAGTAGCTTTTTTTTTTTTTTTTAATCATTTATACTTTTAAATAGTATTTATTCATTTCTATAATGATATTCAACCATTTTTCTTGTATATCATTGTTTATAGTATATGTTATAGTATGGATAATTAATTTATAAACAACAATTAAGTTAAGAATTAAAAACTAATGAGGTTGTTAGATGGGAGTCATAGGACTAGAGGGGGATGGCCGGATGAGGCTTTAGGGACTTTTTCTTGGTCCTTGATGTTTCCGAGTGGGGAATAAGGTCTCCATGTCTCAACACGAAAAGCACGTGCTTAGTCTCTCTTCTCTTACTTTTTTTTCTTCTACTTTTTTTTTGCCAATAACACGTATTGTTGGTAGTCGTTGATTTTACACAATAAATGTGATTAGGACTTTTGGTACGTAGAAAAGCTTTTTTTTTTTCATTTTTTCTAAAAGATAATACGAAAGACAAGCATTTATTGGTTGATTGATGAAACCGTCGGAGAAAAGCAACCCCATATTTCATAAAAGTGTCATTCTAGCATATATAACACAAATTACTAAAGTATATTTTTTACCGGATATTAAATCAAGTTATTTTACGTAGTAGTAGGGATTTGACTATGAATGAGTCTTTCCGACCCAAAAATGTAAAAAAAAAAAAAGCAAATATCAATAAAAATAAAATTCGATTGTACCATTTACTTATTTTGTCAACAACTTTAACTAATTGATTCAAGTGAGTCAATTTTGAAATACATTGTTTACATAAAATTTTAATAGCGATTCGATACATATTTTACGTACATGATGAATTATTTGCTTTAACATTAGTTTGACGTGAAATCTAAGTGAAAGAAAAATAAGAGAATTCTCCGTTGTTACGATTTAAAAGAAGCTTATGACACCTGAAAATGCATAATTACAAGAGAAAAAAAATTACATCATGGACAGTACGTGGTGTTAGTGTGAAAAAATAAGTGGACTCCATAATAACAATTTCTTTTACTCCAACGTGTATTCGTACTATACATCAGATCCATAATATTTTGTAACATTTAGTTGGTGTTCGATTAGACTTGATTCATTTGATTCGGTTCATAGGACACCCCTCTTAAATTAACTTGTAGATTTAATTATGCATTGTCAGGAGCATCCTACAAGAAAAAACAACCATATCATGGACTGTACGTGTGTTATGCATGTGTTCATAAGATAAGATCTAATTAAGTTCGAATGAAGATAGAGTTTTTTTTTTTTTTTAATGCCTTTTTCTACATCTGTTGACGAGGCAAAAACATTGGAATCTCAAACCTCTCTAGAAGCCAACAAAATGGTACGATCATCATAGAAAAATAATAAGAAGACTTCTGATTTCGATCAGAGTTATTATACTTTAATTCATATAAACGTCACGTTTTTATGCATATAAACAATCCGGTCAACGTAATTATAGGGGTGGAGAAAAAAAGAAAATCAAAAACTAAGCCGCGTCTCGTTGTCAATATATAAAGAGAACACCTGAAAACACTTTCTATTCATAACCCACTTTTCCCAAAACAAATACAACTCTCGATTTTTCTTTAATATTGTCTTAATTAATCAGGATAATATTTTGTTATTTCTTTATCGTTTATTACTAAATATTCGGATATGGAAGAAGACTTCAGATTAGCAGATTTCTCACTCGAAGACATTGATTTCGACTTTAATATTTATGAAGAAAACAATCTATCAGCTAAAGAAGCGGATATGGATTCAAAGAAAGCTCATCGTTCCTCACATTTTGATCAACAAATGCATCTTGAGTTCCTCGGACAGAAGCCGAAGTCTGCGGTGAAGCCTATGATGAAGATCAACAACAAACCACGAGTGATTTCTTTCGATTTCTCTAGTAATGTTTCTTCTTCCCCAGCTATGGAGGAGATCATTATGGACCAATTGGTTGGACGTGGAACCAAGAGAAAAACATGTTCTCACTCAACAAGATCTCCGGTTCTTGCTAAAGAACATGTTCTTGCCGAGAGAAAGCGCCGTGAGAAGCTTTCTGAAAAGTTCATTGCTCTCTCAGCTCTTCTTCCCGGTCTTAAGAAGGTATGTCAATCTCTTTTGTTTTGTTACGTTAGATGTTTACTAGGTACTCCATAGTGAAGAATGATGCATAGTAAAAATAATTTAGTTTCATTGTTATCAATTGGTTTTGAGAATACGGAACTATCTTGTTTTGTTTTTAGGCAGACAAGGTAACGGTTCTTGATGACGCGATCTCACGTATGAAACAACTTCAAGAACAATTAAGAAAGCTCAAGGAAGAGAAAGAAGCAACAAGAGAAATGGAATCTATTATTCTTGTGAAGAAATCTAAAGTACTATACGACGATGAGCCTAATCTATCATCTTCTCCTTCATATCATAATCAATTCGATCAAGCGTTGCCAGAAATCGAAGCGAAAGTATCCCAAAACGACGTTCTCATCCGGATTCATTGCGAGAAAAGCAAAGGACGCATGATTAACATACTAAACACAATTGAAAATCTTCAACTGCGCGTCGAAAATAGTATCGTGTTACCATTTG
The DNA here is from genome assembly GCA_024034495.1 of Camelina laxa. NCBI lineage: Eukaryota > Viridiplantae > Streptophyta > Magnoliopsida > Brassicales > Brassicaceae > Camelina > Camelina laxa. The sequence continues at coordinate 5,886,830 of CM043883.1, forward strand.
GAGACTCCACTCTCGACATCACAGTCCTTGCACAGGTAAAATCATTTTTTAATAACTATCTATATGGAATACTAAAACTGGATAAATTGCAATATAACATTGATGGTTTAGATAAACTGATCGTCTTGAATTTTTGATATTGGCAGATCGATAAAGATTTTTCGGTGAGTGTACTTAAGGATCTCGTACGGAACCTGAGACTCGCACTGGTTTAGGATCTTCTTTGAAGCTTTTAGTTACTGACTGTACAAACGCTGCCAATGTTTTCGTGAATTTGATGTCGTTTTCTTCTAGGGGGTTGGTTTTTCACACGTGTACTACCACGTGTTTGATGAATTTTCTAGGCGAGGTTCACGTCTTTAGTGGTTGAAACTAAATTGATTAATGTCTTTTTTTTTTGGATTAATAATGTATATCGTATATGTTATAACTTATATATGTGGTCGAAACGTTGTTTGAGTTTTTTGATTAAAGCTAATTAAATTAAAAAAGAGGTGTATATATAGTACAAGTTTAACAAAAAAAAATTGGCTATATAGTATGATGAAAGTTTAGTGTAGAAAGGTTATAAAAAAAATGTACATGGCACTCTCTTGATTTTTTGTTCACCTTCTAGGCCTTATCTTTTTGTTTTTTTAGGCTGGTTAAAGCATATTTTTAAGTTTCAAATACAAATGATAATTTTTTAAAAATATGATATATATGAATATGTGTTACATTAATTAATTTAAGATATATTACAAATCCAAGTATCACAATATTCTGTTTAATAAAAAAATAAAGTTATATTTTTTTATAAATTTATATTTAATAGTAACGAATAAAGTACTATCTAAATGTTGTATTTTTGGATTTATTATCTCTACATGAAAACATTATCCTCAGTTATTATTTAGTTCTCACAAACTAGTATAGTAAAAGGAGTCACATGCATAATAATTAATAAACCAAGAATGGGAGGAACGTGACAAAAATAGTAATTGCCATACGATTGATCTAAAAACAAATTCTTGGAAAAGGTTATACTCCCCCCCCCCCCCCACCCCAAATCTGGGATACATAATAAAATAATTACGAAAGTTTTAAATTAGCATCGATTCGATTTATAATAAATCAAGCATATTGCGATTTTATTATTCCTTGGTTTCGGATCTCATATACATGTAGTCATGGTCTCAAAGGTCAACTGTAGCTTGATTTAAGATCAGAATGACACACACACATCTTCTAAATGGCACATTCATCTTTGGACAACAACAAAAAAAATGGCACATTCATCTTTCTTGTTTGATATAATTTCGAGAAAGCCGTGAACACATGAATCACGTTTGGACTATATAGCAATGCCAATGCGTATTGGCTCAAGATAGACTTCTTAAATTTAAAAAAAAAAAAAAAAAAACTAAAACTATTTACATACGTAACTTTTGAAAATAACAATTTGGACGGGTTAGCGAGACAATCCGCTATCAAATTCGACGTATGTGATATCTTAGATAAAGTAAGAAAAGGAAAGGTCACACGAAATAGGTGGAAATCATTTAGAAGATTAGAAAAAGCCGGCTATTATTTAGAGGATTGAAATATCACAACTAATTATGCACAATCTATTCTGGAAGCTCTCACAATTGTTAACTACTCTCTTTATATTAAAAGAAATGATCTTTAAAATTTTCATATAAATTAAGAAAACATTTAATATTTAGCTGCATTATTATTCATAATTACATTTTTTCTATAAATATTATTCATAATAACATATTTTATAATTATTAACTAATAGTTTTATCAAATTTTCAATTTTCAATTAATATTTTTTAAAATTTACAATTTTCTAACATTAACTGATAAATATATATATATATATATATTATTTTTTATCATACAATTTTTTTTTTAAAAAAAATCATCTATTATGATATTGAGTATAAGTTTGTAACCCTAACCCCATCATCTATATATGTGACATATGATGAATTGATGGAAGGTGGATTGAAGCTTAAAATGGAAAAGGTAAAAGATGATATTTCCATTTCTTATTATTTTCGATTATATCATCTCATTATTTATAATATACACAAGAATCCAAAACTCTAAAACCATACTAAGGACATGTGTCATTAACATCTTGTAGTGAGCGTTCCAAGAGGATCAAATCTGTTATTGACTAGTAACTTTATGAACTGTCATCTTCCATACACACTAATTGGCGACCTGTAGCATGCATAGCTCCTGTCTTTATCAAAATCTAATCAACTCTCGACACTCCAATTAGACGATAAATTATGTTTATGGTTTGGTTCCCGGGTTTAGAGGACACCTGTTTAGTACTAGAACTAGTATAAATTTTCCTTTCTAAGTTTTTAACTAAGGGATGCAGTTAATGTAAAATAGTTTTTGGTCGAATAACTTTTACATTCGTTTAATTTAAGACTCAAAACATTATGAGCTGCCTTGAACCCTCAAATGTACGAAAACATTTGAAATATTTTTGTACAAGGCGATCTTCTAAATGCACATAGTTGCAAGGAAAAGTTTACCTTGAGCAGTTCCGGCTCAATAGTTTTAAAGAACCTAAGGAGTTTGATCAACAAAAAAAAAAAAAAAAATTAGGCATTCTCAATATTTATCTAAAAAATAGCATTTTCATTAATTTTTAATAAAGATGTGGAAAATAGACCTTTAAATGAATATATTTTGAACTTTCTTTTAGTGTTTTAATATAAAATTGGATCCTTTTATTTAACAAAATTTTTGTAATTGAAAATGAATGTCTAGACAGTGACCCCTCTATCCACCCTATTTGAGCTATGGCTGATCTTGAGTTCTCAAATGCAGTGGCGTCAGACCAAAAGTTTAGAGGGATCAGAAGAATTTTTTTTTTCTTATTCAGAAGATAAAATATAAATTTTGGAGGATCAAAGTGAAAATTTTGTTTTAATAAAATCAAAATGCTAAATTTTTAGGGGTTAAAATGAAAATTTTAAAGAGTTAAAATACAAAATTTGAGGAGATCATTTTATTCTTTATAGCTAAAAATATATAAAAAAATAAATTTAATGGGGTTAGCTGACCCCCTCCCACTTTACTGGCTCCACTCCACCCCTGCTCACATATATGAAAACATTTGAAATATTTATATATAAGGTAAACTTCTCGTTGCAACTATTTGCATTTAAAAGATCTACACTTTAGTATGTATTATCAAAACCCTTATAACATTTCAAACCACAAATGACTTACTTTTCCACATATTTGAGAAGTAGATTTAGAGGAGAACTGGAGAAGTCGATGTTTTGGTTTGGTTTGACCTAGATATAGAGTAGATCTGCTAATTATGGAAACCCTTTTTACGAGTTGAATAGTTATATACCAGGACTTCTAGATCCTGCACTCTTTCCCAAACCATTCAACACACCACAAATCGTTTTGTGGTTTGAGATCAGATCAGATCATGTCGAATGAAGCTAATCATCACTAATATTTTTTTATATCAGTTAGATACACTTAGATACACAGTCATAGATTTCTTTGTAGATCTAACTTTTTATTAGTTGAATGTTCTCAGAGTTTTAACCTAGTACATTATAGTACTTAGGAACTGAGTCTACTGAAGACTATGAGGTTGCACAACAAACCTACACGAATATACCAAAATAACAGACAAAATATATTGGATCGGTTTAAGAACGATTGATAACTATAAAGTATTTTTTTGACCGCATACAAAATAAAGTAAATAAAACTTGAAAATAAATAAAAATATAATTTACAAATTTTATTTATTATATAGAGAATATAGAGATAAGAAACCGATTAGCAAAGTCCTAAACTCTAATCACAACTATGTTAAAATCTATTTTGTATAACATCACTACCACTAAGAAACTCAATTACTCAACTTTGTTAAATTAGGATTTGTAATGGCTTCCAGTTCAAAACTAATTGGTAATGAATAAATTGATCCTAATTTAAGATCTTTTTCTACACGCTCTCTTATAATAATGAATTTTCTAGCCATTAATCTTAACATAATCCATCATGCTTTCTGTTATTTTTTTAACAATATCGATGGAATTTGACTTTTGTTTTACCTTCAAATAATAGAGTGATCTGGCCTTTTTCTGAACTAGAATAATTAATGGACTAGCCTATGTAGACTTATTTATAGAAATATATTATTTGTCTACCAAATATTTACATTTAAGATAATAGTAAATATACTTCTTCTATAGAAGATATACACAAATATATTAGTTTTTCATATCTCGATCTCGAAGCAAGATGATATCTTGCGGATCAAGTATCTTAATATATTTTTAGCATATTTAACTTATGTGTTTAGAAAATTTTACATTATATTAGTGTTAGCATTATGTTAAATGCTACCAAATATATAGCATTATATATATATATATATATATATTATGTGACATCTCACATCGAAGGACAACTCAATAAACTATTTTATTCTACATTATTTGACTAACTTTTGCAGGTAATCATGCATTAGGATATGCAACTAGAACATGCTTGATTTCGTCGCTTTTTTGGGTTTTCGGCATCTCATCACAATATAGGGTTGTCAATTATTCTTGTCATCGTTTTGTTTGTATAAAAATATTGATTTGAGAGAACACATACCCTTCAAATTCCATCGATATTGAAAAAAAATGTGAAAAAAATGTCTGGTGACTTTAAAACTAAACAGAGTAATGTGGAACCTTTGAAACATATGTTAATTATATTTCATAAAAAGTGTAATTTTACATGTTTCGCATAAATTAGAAAAATGATGCAAATTTTTACTAGAAGCTTTATAAATATACACACTTCAATTTTTTTGCTTTCTAAATAATAAACTTAAATAAGAGAAATTAAAAAGATATTTAATTTTCAAAACAACATTGAAAATTAAAAAACAACACTCTTAATTTTTGGAACAATTTAATTATTAGGAGGGGGAGTATATACAAAATAAACCCCATAAACAAAATATCCACACATGCATTAGAAATTAGTTAAAAGGTTAGATAATCAAATATTTTTCAGTGTTCGAGTCAATACTTTTAATCATAAGAAACTAAAGAAGTATATCGATATATATGGTTTCGTAAACGAGAGAGAATGAAACTGATAGAGAGAAACGTAGTTTTGTGCATATACAAGTTCTAAAAAGGACAAGAAATATAAAAACTCATTCGAGATAATAAAAAGGAGTGATCAGTGATCACATATGTGAGAAATCACGTGTTTGCTATATATCACGTAGTCAACATCACCTTTAATTGTCATCGTCACTAAAAAGATGTCATCGTCAGGAACACTTAATCAATGGTCGTTTGCAAATGAAAATTGAATTATTTAAGGCGATGACATATGTAAACCATATATAGGATGTGGATAGTAACTGTGGTCAGGACGGTCAAATCCATCTGTGGTCAAAATTGTTCTATTTTTAGAGGAGACTACAGACCGTTATGGACCAATTTTATTTATATGTAAAAGTGGTCCGCAGTTGATCCACAACGGGCTTATCTCTGCTTTATTTGGACTGCAGTGGTGCAGACTACATTTGTTGAATGGTAAACTAAAAACGGTCCAATCCGCAGATAGATTTGTTCGCCCCAACTACTGCAACCATTTACACCCATAGTTTCTTAAATAAAGTTTGATTTTTAAAATTACTCGTCAACACCATCATGACACATGTTATTTTTACTGGTAATATGTTGATACGTGTTAATTCTAAATTTACTAAAACATTACAAAAAACTAAAAATTTAAAAAGTAAAAGTTCTAAATCTATTGTAAAAAATAAATCAATGTACTATTAATATTTATTTACTAGATACTAGATAGTTAGTTACCCTTTCTATACAGTAAAATAAAAATTTTGCCTAAGATTTATTGTAACTTGTTAGTTATAAAATAGTAATAGAAGTTTTATATGATTCACTCTATACATTTTATAATTTTGTATATTTAATTTACTTAGTTTCGTACTTTTATTTCAACTCGTTTTGGGTACATGATACAATATTCAAATCCGTGAATTATATAAATATGATAAAATTCAGAAAATAAAACAAAATCCGTATTGTTTAGAAATCTCGATTAAACTTTTTGATTTTTAGTTGTATATATTATATTGAATAAAATTTAATATTTGTGTCTTCTTTAATAAGATATCACTAAATTGATGTGCAGTACAAAAAATATTTAATAACTTACATATAATATTTTATATTTTTAAAATATAAACAATATTGTATTTTAGTTTAAAATATACATATTCTTATTTGTGACCAAAAAAATAGTGGTAAATGATAAAATTGTCGCTGCAACTACTTCTACGGAAGTTGTCGCTGTGATCATGCATCGCCATAAAAAACGGCAATGGGTAAAACGATGGTCGCGACTACTTTCATGGAACTATTGGTCTTAAATCTTAATCTCTACATATGTTTGTAAATAAGTTATAATATGTGTTGTGTTAAAACACCGACTAGAAGGAAAAACAAGGTCGCAATTCTAATCTCTTTTTTAAACTAAAATTACATACTTTAAATGAAAAAAAATTTGCACAAAAAAAAATGAAAAAAATAATCTTCTATATATCTAATTTAACATTTTTAATTTTTGTTGATAAAATTCAGTCAGTAAAAACGTGAATTTCAAGACATAAACATATATACATTATAGAATATTTTTATATTATAATGTTTTAAATTCTAAACAATAATTTAAATTTACTTCAATTTTATTTAACGAGTATTTTTTGTTTTTTAATTGATCCTAATAAACTCACATATTTTTATTTTCTTATGTCATTTCATTGATCCTAGAGATCTTAGAGAAATTGTTAACAATATCCTCTTTTTACAAAGGTAGTGTATTAAGACAGGACATGAATTAAACAATTGATCAGTAGTAAACTCACAGATTACCTCACAAGTGACAAAACTTAATATGTTTTTTTTTTTTTATAAACTCTATCGGTTGATCTTCAGCTCCAGTAGAAACACACCAAAGTGCTTTAAAATGGATTTATGTCCGAAAGATTACCACACTGTCTATTTTGAATTTGGAATGCTTTCCGACTAATACTAAAAAATAATCATACCGCTTGCATTACTAACTATCTGATAAACCGATTGGATTTTAGGTCATTTGACAGACTTCCTTCATAAATGTGATTTAAAAAAAACTAATATGTTTATTTGTACAGCTTTACAACCTAGAAGGTGTAGGTATTAATTTTTAGCACAAAAAGAACTATAAACGTATGTTACATGACGAGTCAGGAGATAAAACATCCATTTTGTGGTTTGATAGATAAAACATAAGCTGAGAAATGAGAATAGTATTTGAACAGTTGGTACTTAATCGGCAGAAAATTGTAGTCTCACATGATTCACGAGGATAGGAAGATGGTTCCAGAGAAAAGCTGTTCAATTTAATTTAATCATTGCAGACCTTTTAATTAACCAGATTAATATATATTTCTTTATAGCCAAAAAATAGTTATTGTGATATTTTTAAATAAGTAAAACAATAAAATAATCTTAACCATAGGTCCATAGCATGTCAAACAATTTTTTTGGTCTAAACCCTAACTTCGTAATTCTATAACTCAATTGAATAATTTATAATGGCCACATTCGATTTAAATATTATAAATAATAACAACATCAATTGATATACAGTAAAATCTCCATAAATTAATATTTTATAAATTATAACTACATAAATTAATATACAGTAAAACCTTCGTAAATTGATAAATTTTGGTTGTTCCGAACTAGACCAATATAAAAAAAATAAAATTTGATAAAGTAATAAAATAATATTTTTTGAAATTCTTATATAAAAAATATTTCCAATAATATCACAAATTAATAATAATATAAACTTATATATATATATTGATATAATAATGTATGTTTCTTCTAAACTTCATTTCTATAGAATAATTGTAATAATAAAATATTCTATAACATGTCATATATAAATATGCATCATTTACAATTTGATAATTTGACAGATTATTAAAATACGACAATTAATATTATTATTCACAAATTTGAATTTATGTATGTCATTTGTATTACTAAATTTGTCTATAGTATTTATAATTTATTTTCTAAATATTACAAGTTCAATTTTTAAACCATAAAATTTATAAAATTAGGTTTAATCTTATTTTGCTTAAACTGTCTCAGTTCATAATTTTTTTAAAAAATTAAATAATTAAAATATATCTATAAATTAAATATTATTAATTTACACTATAAAATAATCAAATTAATAAAAAAGATTTAGTCCCAACATTATTAATTTATTGAGGTTTGACTGTATAATAATTTTATTCATGTGTATTCATTTATAGATATATTGTTCCAATAAATATATGTTTACTATAGAAAATGACCAACTGTATAAACAACATTTAATCCAAATATATTGTTCCATGCTAGTAAACATATATTTATTGAAATTTTTAGAAAATGACCTATGTAAACACACAATAAAACCAATTAAATACTTTTATTTATTTATTTATTTCATATACGATTTTAAAAATAATCTCTCTTCTATACTCTATGACCTATGTAAATTAATATAAAGTTCACAAATTTAATAAAACAAAGACAAAAAAAATTCACACCTGCTAAAATTGTGATAAAATTACAACATTTACTTATGATTAATTAATTAAACATTTTATCATTTTACAATGTGTGACATCCTGGTTTGCAGAGAGGTTTAAACTTTAAAGGAATTGATTTGGAAATCTATGTCACCAAAGTGCACTTATCTTTTCGGTCAAAGATCATGAGAGAACTCCACAGTTAAACGTATTTAAGCTGGAGTAATTTCAAGATGGGTGACAATCCGGAAAGTGATTGTCGAAACTGTGCGAGTGAAAAAAAACACAGAGGAATATCATTTACATGTGCTGATTTGTTGGGATGGTAAACAAGTTATTAAAGCTTTCCAGACGTAGCCGATCGACCATCGGAGATGGATGAGTTCACGGACTTAATGAAAAATGGTGAGATCTATTAAAATTAATGGACCCATCAACTAGGATCAGACATGAAGCATACGGAGAGATGGGGAACAGACGTTACACACTGTATATTGTTTAAAAATCAAACATCTCGTCAGTATTTATATAATCACTACAAGAAAACATGGATTTGCCGACTACAAAAATAGTCACTAAACAGTCGCAAACTTCTTAGTTACGACTGATTGGCGACTGACTTACGTAGTCGCTAAACAGTGCGTCGCTAAAATAATCAGTCGCCAAATAGTCGACACGGAGCTACTAATGGCGACTGATAATTGTGGTCGTTCTTCCCTCGCCAAACAGTCGCTAAATTTGCGACTGAATTTGCAACTCTTTAGCGACTGATCTGGTTACTCATTTGCGACTGATTTGGTTACTATTTTGTGTACGTTTTGGTGACTGTTTTGCGACTGTTTAATTATCATGCTTTTTAAAAAATTCTAGTAAAAACAAATTATTTGATTTTGTAATAACAAAACTGATTATGAAAACTAAAATAAAACATAACAAACATGAAATTAAACAAACACATAAGTTTAATTTTACATCTAAACATAACAAGAGTACAAGTCACAAAGATTACAAAAGTCACAAGATTACAAAAGTTTTCATAAAGGAAGGAGGGATAGTGAAGGAACCTAACTTAAACATCAAAGAGGTTTGGGTCATTGCTTTGAGACTCGAGGAAGGCGACATAGTTTGGGTTAGTCTTGAGGTAGCTCACCAAGCGTGAGATCTCTGCTTGTTGCTTAGATGCAACCCGTAGAGCCTCAGCTGCAACCCGTGAAGCCTCTGCGTCACGCTCTGCTTGTAGAGCTGCTTGTTGCTCTATTTTGCGGTTAGCTTCTTCAAGCTGTTGTTGCAGGCTTGTGAAAGTAGAAGACATTTCAGGGAACTTCCGCTTGCCCTTGATGAAACTCCCTAGGCTTCCAACCCCAAAGTATGCTCCTCTATCGTTTGAAAGTAGACTGCATAACAAAACAGAGAAAAAGTTAACATCATTACTTCCCAATGAAAGTTAATGATGCATATTAGAAAGAAGTAACATTACCTGAAGAAAGAGTTCATCATCCTCCTCGTGAGATAGCTCCGATCGACGTGATGTACCATCAGCTTGGTCGTCATTGTCCAGTGCAGCCAACTTAGCTTCCCTTTTTTGCTTATATGCCTCATGAACTGCTTGCGCCTTCTTATCCACAAAAGTCCCATCTTTTTTGGTATGAGTCCTAATGAAAACTTCAGGAATAGTTGGCGGTCTTCCCAATTCCATTTCCTGAAAAGTTAGACAATGAAAAGGTTAGATAATGAACTATCTGATGTAACTTATTAAACAATGAAAACTTATTAACTCACCATCTCTTGTTCGATTTGCAAGTAAGACTTCGGCCCTGATACATGCTTGTGAGGGCCAAGACCATTACGGTCAGACATTCGAGCTGCTGAAGTGGTTGCACTCTTTGCAATGGCTTCTTCTGTGTTCCAATAGTCACACATTTCTTTCCAAAGAGTTTTCTCAATCCAACTCGGTTTTGCTTGATCTCGCTGAGCTGCTGCCTTGGAAACCATGTCTTTCATACGGTTTTGACAAATGGTATAAAACTTTTCTTGAACGACACCGGTTAGTGAGGGATCCCAGGTGTGTGTTTTCTACAAAAGATGACTAGTGTTAGTGATACAAACAATTCAAAAAAACAAACTATAAATACAGAAATTAAATCGAAAGGAGTAGAAGTTTACCGCGAATTCCAAGAAGTAGTTTTCTCTTCTTTCAGTAGGAACACAACCCCAACTGTAATATGGCCCATCAAACTTGTTTGTAAACACTTTTGTAATCTTTCGGGTAATCTTACCCTTGTCCTTACCAAACCTTATAACACAAACAAATCGAAAGTTAAATTATAATCAACAACAAACCTACTAATCTACTCAACAACAAATCGACAACAACAACAAACCTACTAATCTACTCAACAACAAACCTACTAATATAATCAACAACAAACCTTCTAAACAAACCTTCTAATCCAATGAAACAAACCTACTAAAACAATAAAACAATCCTTTCAATTCTAAACACTCTAATCAATCTAATCTACACAAAAAATCCTTACCAAGTAGTTCCACGCGAGTTCTGCGCTTAAGAACTATGGTGCGATCCAGAGCCAGCTCGAGGTTGAGAAGACGGTGGACGATGATTTGAGACGTGAGGAGCCTGTCGAGGTAGCGGAGACTGTCGCCGTAGAGTCGAGACCTGAGGAGACTGTCGAGGATGATTCGTGACTGATGGTTGAGGAGACTGTCGAAGTGGACTCGAGAATTCTGGTAGATCCGTCGCAGAGGCGAGAGGCTGAGGAAAAGGACGCCTGATTGGAGCTTCGCTATAAGGGGATGCTCCTGGAAAGCTCCTCGAGTTCTGGAAAAGGTTTGTCGGAGGTGGATAGTCTCCGTAATTAGGCATCGGTCTCACTGGAGGCTGGGGGATTGGGACAGGAGTTCCCTGAGAATCAGTCTCTGGGTCTCGCTGGTTCGCCGGCGTGAAGGCATATTGGCTGGGAAGAGTTGCGGGTCTTTGATTCGCCGGTTGTGAGGTTCCAGCGGTTCGATTTGAGGAGTTTCTTCTTCCTCCTCCTCTTTTCTTTACTCCGGCCATCAACAACAAAAGAGAAACAAGAACGGGATGAAGATTTAGGGTTCTCGATTGAGAGCAATTGAGATCTACGTTTTCTCGTGGAAAAAGATAAATGAGGGATTAGGGTTTTCGCAGGATGAATATGAGATCGAGTTGGGTTTGGGCCGTCTTCTTACGGACCAAATCTGATTTAAGGCCCAAATTAAATAAATCGGTCGCTAAATAGTAGCTGCATAGTCGCAACTTTTGGCGACTGCAAAACCGGTCTCCAAATTAGTCGCAAATTGGTGACTAAAATGAGACATTATAAATTAGTATTCAATTAGCGTCTATTTAGCGACTGTTTTGTTTTTGTAGCTATTAAGTAGCAAAACAGTCGCAATTCAGTCGCTAAATTTAGCGACTGAATTTTAAGTCGCAAATAGCAGTAGGCAAATCCATGTTTTCTTGTAGTGAATTACATTTCTTATGAAATAGAATATATACGTAAAATAATTTTATTTAGCATGTGTTAAAAATATCATGGATATTTGCAAATTAAAACTTATCGCACAGATTATTTATATATATATATATATAGTACAAATTCAGTTATATTTTAAGTATGGTCTACAAACAAGCACATAAGCTAAAAGAAATAATAGAATGGAATTAATCACCATTTATTAGTCACACCTAAATTATTTATTTAATATATGTCCAGAGTCCAGACAGATTCAACGGGAGCCTCATATAATTGCATAAACAAGTAGGAGTTATAAAGTATCAACTATTTTTATTTATATATAAGTACAAAATCTAATTTACGTCATGGAGGATCTGTAGTTTTCTTATAACATATTGTATTGGATAAATAATATGATAAGTAAACGATAAAAACTGCATAGATTGTGTTTGTGTAGCCTTTCTAATAATTTAGTCAAAAGTAATAGTATAAGTATTAACAGCGCACCTGCACATAATCTTTTCGAATAGCTTTTTACTTGACATATTAGAATGTGCTCAAAAACAACCTTTTTCTGTTTCTAGTGATCTTGTACTACTCACTTCTTCACCTACGATCGATTAATATTGCACAAACAACTACAACTTTCTTTGTGCCACTCACAATCACCTACGATCTACCAATATTTTGCACAAACAACTACAATTGTTTAGGGTGGATGTAATTTTCGAGCATCCAACTTATAGATTTTCTAATAGATCGAAAATATGACACTATTTTGATTAACCGAATAAAAGTAATTAGATAATTTTAAGCTTGAGAAACCAATTCTTCACCTACATCAACATATATGACAGCTTCTCTTCAAAATAAAAATCACTACACCATTACAATTTTGTGAAACATTACAATTTTTAGGTCAAATACCTTATCTACATTTGATCTAATTCGTCCACGTGATCGGCTGCTCCATTCTCTTACCTAAGTCAAAGACTCACACTCACACAGCTATATCTCTATGAAGATGGATACCTACATTTAATGTACGAAACATGATTTAATCTTTAGTTTAAGATCTTGGTAGCTTTCCAAGGCCAGATCTCAAATCTCCACCCATTAATTCTAATTTCAACCAAAACAATACCCACATTTAATTTTATTTTTCAGGACTTTATTTAACATTTTTTTTCTATTTTCAGGACCTTAAACTTTGCTACTAATAAACTATTAATGAAAAACCTACCAGATCGAGTAACAATTAGTATAAGTTGTTTTTCTCATAAAAAACTAATAAATTCTTTTTCAACGCATATGCTTTTTCTTCTGGCCGATATTATACCGCAAGATAATATTATTTTTATAAGAACAAATCATAAAAATCCACTATAAAGAGTTCACTCGTCCACATTGACATAACAAAACAAAATCATATTTACTCCAAAACAAAGAAGATTTAGGAAAGATTTAAACTATATTTCGCATTAAACTTTTCTCCTAAAGCTTGTTTGCTCTTTTGTTTCTTGTTCATTTTTATCTTTCAATTTTTAAAACTTTTACTTTCTTGTTTTGGAAAAAAAAAAAGAAAAGAGAGAAACGTTTTTTTCATTCCACGAAGAAATGGAAGATTCAAGCTTTATGGATTTGATGATCGACACAGATGAGTATCTGATCGATGACTGGGAATCCGATTTCCCGATATGGGGGGAGACTTACACAAAAACAGGTTCTGAGTCCGGATCCGGGACCGAGACTGGGTTTGAGTTGGTACCAGAGAGACCCGCAAAACAAATGAAAATAACCAACAATAACATGAATACAACATCTTCTTCTCCATCCTCGTCTTCTTCTTCTTCCGGTTCGCGTACGTCCCAAGTGATCTCATTCGGGTCTCCTATCACTAATAAGACCAACCCGGTCGAGACATCTTTGAACTTCTCTAACCAAGTAAGCACGGATCAGAGAATGAGGTCCGAAAGAAAAGATTGTGTTAATAATGGAGGAAGAAGAGAACCACATCTACTGAAAGAACATGTTTTGGCTGAACGTAAACGTCGACAAAAGCTCAACGAGCGTTTGATTGCTCTCTCTGCTCTTCTACCTGGCCTCAAAAAGGTCAACATCTTTTTCTCATCAAACTTTAATTATTTGCGTTTGTTTTTATTATTTTTATTATATATATACTCTATTACAAATAAACCACCAAAAACGTAATTTGTTAATGGTATAAATGCAAACGCCAATGCCAAACATAAGAAAAATGTTTTATTTACGGCAAAAATATTATATGAAGTTCTGAAAATGTTTTCATTTGTAAAAGTGTTTTTATCGTAAAAAAAATGGTGTATTTAAAACTAAATTTATTTATTTATGTTTGTGGATCCCATTATTCATCAAATCCGGATGGTGACACAATGTTCGGTAAGCATGACACTAAACAAGATTTTTTGTTTGGTGTGTGTGTAGACGGACAAGGCAACAGTTCTTGAAGATGCGATCAAGCATTTGAAACAACTTCAAGAGCGGGTAAAGAAGCTCGAGGAAGAGCGAGTTGGGACCAAGAAGATGGATCAATCAGTTATATTGGTTAAGAGATCTCAAGTGTATTTAGATGATGATTCTTCATCTTATTCATCTACTTGCTCTGCTGCTTCTCCTCTGTCTTCTTCTTCAGACGAAGTTTCGATCTTGAAACAGACGATGCCCATGATCGAAGCGCGAGTTTCCGACAGAGATTTGCTGATAAGAGTTCATTGTGATAATAAAGAAGGGTGTCTGATTAAAATCCTAAGTTCCTTGGAGAAGTTTCGTCTTGATGTAGTCAATAGCTTCACTTTACCCTTTGGGCAGTCAACTCTCGTTATCACTGTTCTCACTAAGGTATCTCTATCAATCTTATAAATATTTTAAATTTATCATTTTTCATATTAATTTCGTTAATGCATAAAATATATATATATATAAAATTTTCTGTTATATATATATATGCAGATGGACGGCAAATTCTCTCGACCTGTTGAGGAAGTGGTGAAGAACATAAGACTTGCATTAGCCGAATAGCATTTTAAAAAATGTTTGATGTGAATCTTCTAAAGTGGTTTTAAACGTGTGGATTTGGTCGCCAGTTTTGACCCATTCACTCGGTTTAGTTGTATAATGACTAGTTGGATAATAAAACCATCTTGATAGGCACGAAATATGGGATTTTGTCGTTTGTTTGAGTGCAAAAGCTGGATTAGTGATGTGTACCTAAATCATGGCTGTGTGATTGGTTTGCTATTTATATTTTTTCCTCAGTATTATTGGTTTGTTTTAATAAATGCATGAAAGCCGAAGAGTTATTATTATTATTTCTATTTTTAGTTACTTATTTTCTGATTTAAGCTTAGTCCTATAAATCTTTTCAATCGGGACTTTGTAGCACTTGTGTAAGCTTTTGTTGTTGTTGTTGTTGTTAAAAATAGCATTTTTTTAAGTTCGTTGTTCTATTCTTATAATATTATTAAGTTTGCGTGACCACTGGCCAGTGTGGATTCTTATAAAAAACAAATTATTACTTATATTTTGAAATAGAATTCTAATTGTGACCATTTTGTTTTACAAACTTTTATCTCATGATTATTTCCTTTATCGTTTTCATTGGTCGACCAAATGTCATAATTTTTCATGATCATCTATGTATTACTTTTAATTATATTTATATCCTCAAATCCTCCACTTCTTTTTACGATGAAAAAATGAATCATTGCTCATTTGCAGCATTAAGCAAATATTAATTTTGGTTATGTTATTTTATTTCGTTTCATATATCAAGGTTTGATATATTCTTACGTGAAGTTATATGTCTATTTAATAAATACAAACAAAATTCTTTTTTAAAATACATTTTGTTAAATTTCTTTTAATGTTTTTCAAAATTCTTTAATACAAACGAAATCCTTTTTCAAAATTTCTCCATTAAAAATGGTGGTTATATTGGGGCAATAAAACTTTACCAACTGTTGTGGATAGCTATAGACACAACACAATACATCATTTAAGACAATTTATTGCGTCTTGGCAGTGGGATAATTTTTCCACAATAATATGATAGACAAAGACGTATTATTGTTGATTGGAAATATTTTTCCATTTTGTATGACCATCCAAGACATAAAGTTACGTACAACCAATGTCTATAATGGAATTAAAAAAAAAAATGTGATTGTAGAGAATATTCCAACAAATTGTAATACCAAGCGACTCTTAAGTTTAGATTCCCAAAAAAAGATGTATGGACGTATAGAAGAAGACTATGCGTTTGAATGGTGGCAGTGGTTAGGACGATTTTCAAGATAAAACATCAACTATAGATTTAACATGTTGGACCTCATTATCAAGCATGTGAAGTATATTGTCATGAAAAAAATTGGCCAGTTTGAGAAAAGATAACGAAAGATCTACAGAACTGTATACAGTACCCGTCCCTTTATTGCACTGCTGATGAATTCCACAAGTCAATTGTAGTTGGTGGCTAATAGTCCACTAAACAGCTACAATAAAGAAGATAACATTTTCTTATTTGCACGTAAGGTGGTAACACACTTCTCTATGAAAATAACGTATACCATCATCAATTATTGGCGCATCATTCAAAATAAACTAGAATAGACTGGTTGGACACAACGATAAAACAATTCCAATATTTTACCCTAAAGAACGGATAACAAGGAAACCCGCACGAGCTTATATTGCGAGGTGTTGTTTTATTCCAAAACTATCACTACTATTCCAAAACCTTCACTTAAGTGTTTATTCCAATCAAGTATCTTATTTCTTCACAAAAGTAACACCTTTCTCAATACTTCCTGAGAGCTCTTTCTTTGCCTTCTCTAATCCCATCCTGATCAATTAGCAAACACAAAAGGCGAAAAACCAACATGAACATATGAACCGGTCAAAGTAAATTCAAGAGATCAGGTCGACCAAAATTTCCACTTTTACCTCTCGTACTCGTTCAATGGTCCAAGACCATACACTTCATCGATCCCACATCGTCCCAGACGCACCTTTGATGCGAAGAAGGGAAGCTCAGTCACCTGTACGAGGAATAAAACAATGTTCATATGTTCACATAGTTAAGGCTTAAGAAAGTTTATAAATACAAAATTATAGAGTTGATTTTCAGAAGGACTGTACATGAGATGCTACATATGCGCACTCAACGATGTTTGCATCCCCTCTTAGACCCTTGAGGCAAGCATCTGCAAACTTCACTGCTGCATAGGCCTGAATTTTTACATTCAATGTGTTTAGAGATTGAAATCTATATTAATATCCAGGCTTTATCTGAAACTGCATATGGTAGTACAACGAAGACCTACCATGGATAGTGTGGCAGAACCTGCCCCAGCTTTAGCCTACAAATTGATTTAAATGGTAAATGCACAATTTGATTCGAAGTTAATAATAACAAAGAAAGCTGAAAAATTGGCTTATACCTCAACAACTTCAGTGCCACCGTTTTGGATGCGGTCAGTGAGATATTCAATCTCTTTTTGAGTGAATGAGCAAGGAGGTTTTACCTGTAACAGACATAATGGTGAGCATGTAATATCAGCTTCAAACAAACAAGAAGATGAATTCCACGTGAATCATCTCAAACCTGAGAAAGCAGCGGTAAGATAGTAACTCCTGCGTGTCCTCCAACAACCGGAACATCAACTTCACGAGGATCAAGACTCATTACTTCCGCCTGTATTAAAACCAAAAACACACTAGCTGAGTTCTAATCGATAATTGGCACACACCAATCTAAGTCCATGTCATTAACCAAACACACATTTGATTCCTATATGGCTAACAAATAACAGAACACAAACGAATTATGAGTGCATACCACAAAAGTATTAGCTCTAACAACATCAAGCATAGTGACTCCCATGAGTTTCTTCGGATCAAAGGTTCCAGCTTTCTTAAAAACCTCAGCTGCGATTGGCACCGTGGAGTTCACAGGATTACTGATTATATTAACAACCGCTTTAGGACAACATTTGGCTATAGCTTCAGAGAGTGTCCTCACTATCCCAGCATTAATGTTAAACAGATCATCCCTCGTCATCCCTGGTTTCCTCGGAACACCAGCAGGTATAACTACTAAATCCATACCCGTAAGTGCTTCCTCTAACTGTGGTTGCCCGAGAAATCCACGAACCTACATCAAACCAGTTCCAAAAAACATAATCTTGAGCTCATTTCTCTCTGTTATACCATTATCTAACTACCAATCTCAAATCATAGTCCATTACAGCATCATAACCATTCAAAGGACACAACTTTGGAACTTACAATGGCACTAGTGTCCATGTGACTAATATCAGCAGTGACACCAGGAGCGTTAGCAACATCATAGAGATGAAGAACCGAAACCAAAGGATTCATCTTCATCAACATAGCAAGAGGTTGACCAATCCCTCCAGCAGCTCCAAGTATGGCCACTTTGAATCCGGGTGATCCACCTTTTGCACGACAACCCACCCGATTCAAACCCGACCCGTCAACCATCTAAACACAAAATCATCGATATCGGATCAAACTAACAAAAACACAAATTCGGATCACTAAATTGGTTAAGAATAAAGATAATTCAACGAAATCTGAACCTGATCATCAAGATTAGGAGGATTGAGATGAGCAGAGATTCTCGCGATACGTTGGTTTGGATCCATAGCTGATTCAAAATTGAGGTCTGATTATGCGATCAAGGAGACGAATGGGTAAAAGGGTATGTGGAGATTTATAGTATAGAGAGATAGTGATGGGAAAAAACGAAGTTTGATGAAGATGAAGACGAAGATGACGTCAAAATGGATCCATCATGTATTGGGAAGCGTGGCAAGAAAGAATAGAGCTTTATCTATTTTAGGAAGTGATTTTGAGACGGTACGAACTTTCCGGTACAATATTCCGGTACGAAACTTCCGGTACAATTTACTAATCTTTAAGTTTGTTGTGTTATTGTTGGTAAGGTAAAATTCGTGTATTTGGTAAACGACCTAACTTTTGACGGTAATATTTTTTGATTGTACTCATATTGACTATAGAAACTTTTAGATGTAAGGATATTTTTGGTTCTAGCCCTCTTGTGCGAGGAGGATCTGGTTCGCTCCAGGTTGATTGTGAACTGAGAAACAAAACCAGTATTTTGGAAACAGTCTCTTTAGTTGGAGCTCCGGAGGGTTGATTCACTTTTTTGCTTCTGGCATGAGAGTCGAAAGCTTGGATCCTTCGGAATGTCAAGGTCAGGGCAACATCGACATCACCGGCTCATACTCTGCAGGGAACGCTGAGCTGATCTCTAAGCTCGCAGGGAGTAGACTTCTTTGTCATGATCTGCAATGGGGTGGAGGTTGAAAAAGAGCTGGATACGCGAGGTGCAACGGTACAACTGTTCAGATCATTGAAATACTCATTAAAACTATACATATTTTTTATTTATTACGACTATAACAACATCATAGAAGGATACCTGGGAGCGTGGAGAAATGAGCAGCGTCCTTGTCCTGGGGCCGGGTTGCTGGAGCCGTTTGTTTTAGGAGAACCGGTTGAGCTGGCGGAGGTGCCGAAACAGGTCCAACCTTGGGGTGCGGAACGAGTGTGTTGAGAGCTTCGAGAATGTGAGAACAGGAAAACGTGTTCCAACGAACTTGCCCGTTGCGAAGTCTAACCGCTAAATTTTGGATCGCTAGTGTTAGAGGGAAGTTTCATGTATGTTGCAGATCAAACAGGTCGCATGTGGACATAAGTGAGCGAATGTCAGAAAAGGAACCTTATGGTCTGGGGGACCCCGACTTCTCATTGTTGTTGATGATGTCATTAAAATCTCCTGTCATAAACCAAGGTGCAGTTTTATTTTCTGTTTGAGCTTTGAATTTTCCCCAAATTACAACTCTCTTTGTTCTATCAGGTTTTCCATACACAATGGTAGCATAAAAAACTATACCTTTTGCTTTAATTTTAATATTAATGGTATTCTGACATGAGCTCAGAATCTCAACCTCCAAAATTTGGTTCCAGAACAGTGCTAATCCACCTGCCTTTGGAGAGAGGAGGGGGGAACCAGATGGTGAGAAGGGTAGTCAAGCCACTGGATAGATTGCAGCATAAAATCCAAATTGTTATTGGTCTCCATGAAGAAAATGAGGTCAGAACAAACTTTTTTTTTTATGTCCTTTAACCTCTGGGTTCGAATCCCTCCTCGCCCACAACCGGCCCAAAAGAGAAGGACCTTTTCCTCCGGGGTTAGGAAATTCATGCTCGGGATAGCGGACTCAAAGCTATGGAACTTGGGGATGGGGTTCTCCAGCCCACAACAGTTCCAGCTCACCGTCTTTAAGGAAGAGGGGTTGGTGGATTTCAAAGTCCGTCTTTTTCTTTTTACTCGCAGGGATCAGAGAGATTCATGGAGGATCTCACGAAGAAGGTTGATGAGAGGGCAAACCATTCTGAGAGTTTTGTGTTATTTGGTCAGGGTTTGAGCTTTCTAGTCTAGAGGATTATCCTTTCTTTGCATGAGAGGGTTTAGAGGTTTTCCTACGGATGGGTTTTGAGAAACCAGGTTTGTCTGAACCTCGAGTATATGTATTCTTTTTTGGGGATCCTTTTGTAAGAGTTTTCTTCTATGTTTTTGCCCCTAGGAGTTTATGAGTTGGTTTAACTGTCTGTTTGTGCGCATGGAGACGTCCTCTTCCACTTTTATTGGGTCCAGCTAAGTCTTTACCAGCATTGGTAGATCAGTGCAAGGAGACAGAGTGGGTTGCCTTTCTTCTTCTTTAGTTGAGCCTTGAAATTTTGGGCCAGAGGTTGCAACAAGGTTTGCTGCTAGGATTGAATCTGCTCTTTTTCTATGAGGTTATCAGTCTCGCTATTTATAACTCTCATTCTCCTGACTGCACTTTCAGCAGGATCGGGATAGGAAATGTATTGGATGGTAACTTCCCTCAGGATCCTCCAATATTTGATCTCGATGCTGGAGTTCAGGAGGAGGGGGAAGCTCTATAGAACAAGGTAACAGTTGATCTCTAGTTTGCCTTGGAGGGGGGGGGGTTTGGGGGTCAGAACTTTCTCTATTTCTCTCCAAAGGTGGTCTTCTTGCTCTAGATGGGAATGAAGCATCACCTTGTACATCCATTGACGACTGAGATTTCTCTCTCCATTGTAGGTTACGCGAGGGGGGGCTGAGATCTTCGTTGTTGGTGGAAGGGGCTAAAGGCTCGACGTGGGGAGGTTGGCTGCGAATAGTGCGGCCTATTGAGAGTCTCCATGAGGTCTCTTTGTCCACGCGGATAAGATAGTGACTCAGACAAGGTTCTTGATCTATCCTTCATACTATCAAATTCCCTCTTCCTTGGTTGAGGTAGGTAATTTTTCTCTGAAGCTTGAGAATAGTTTTTTGGGGGTAGAAAATTTTCTTGACGGGTCTAGTACTTTCTTGAGATAAGTCGATGGGCCGGTAAAGCTGGAGTTTGATATCTTGCGGGGGGGGAGTTCTCCTCTGGAACTCTTAAACTAGGGCATTTTGTCTTATCATGCGTAAGTCCAAGGCAGTGGGAGCAGTGATTGTTTAAATTCTTGTATCCAGATGAGTAATTGCCTCACTACCATTTGAAAAGTCAACCATTGTTTCTTTGGTTATAGGTTCTAAACCGTAAAGGAGCACTTTTAGTTAGATGGTGGAGGAGGTGATTTCCCAGTCCAGGATCTCTCCAAGGACCTCTCTGATAGATTGCAACATTTTTAGCTTCCAGTAGTGCTTGGGGATTCCTGGATCTCAATTCAGAACGGAATCATGGCCGAAAAAGAAGAGAAAATAACTGGTTCCCATTTCTGGAGGATGATCATCCACTAGTCAAAATGGTACAGTCTGTTTGCCAAAACTTGGTGGAGCTCTACTTCCGATTCAAATATGAATTGGAACAACCCTGTCCTAGATACTTTGCCTCTAAGGTTTCGCTGATTGATGAGGAAAGGAAAGAGAGCCCACATCCTTTGGATCGTCGGGTTGGTCATATGCCCTATAAGAGTCAGTGAATTTTTCCGAATCAGATCTGACGTATCAAGTTCAGAGGCTCTAATGCGTTTTCAGGATGGAGGTGAGTAACCTCATGCAACTTCTTTGCCTTTTTGGTAGTATGGAATGCGGTTTGACATGGTACTGGTCAGGGTTACGGTAAAAAACGTTTGGATGGGGAATAGACAGCAAGGGAGAATAGGGTTTGCAGTGGAGGTAAGGATTTAAATAGGTTGCGGGACAATCATATACATAAAAGTAAGGTTTTACTTTCTCTTTATTGGTCCATTTGTCATTTAGTTTTAAAAATTTTCATATTTATTTTTAATTAAACAACACATTTAATCATATACATTAATGAATAATTTAAATTCATTTTTTACTACTAAATTGTAACTGAAATCACATAAATTGTGAATTGACATTTTCTCCTTCATTCATTTTCATTTAAACACACTATTAATTATAATTGTAAGTCTTCTAATTTAATAATTTTAGAAATGTAACTTCTATCACTTTTTATCCTATAAATAACCATTCTCACATCCTTCTCCACCATATCTCAAATCCTAAATATTTTATTTGTTTTTTATAATATTTTTGCATAGTTTGAAAACTCAATTAAGAGTTTGATTATATTTTCTGCTTACTATATATTTTACATTGTTCTGAATTTTGTTGATTCTATGTACTTCTTCTTTTCTTCTTTATTTTTTATATTATTTTGATTTAAAATACATATATATTCTAATATGTATAATAAAATTTTAATGATTGTAATAATATTTAGGTTATAACCATCTCATAATAAGGGAATCAAGCTAAAGAAAACATCTTAATTCTTTACTTTAGATTTTTGATTTGTTCTTACAAATTTATGTATATTGATTTTATTTTTAAAATTTGAAATATTCTCATGAAATAAATTTTTGTAATATTATCAAATCAATTTTTCTTACCTATCTCTTACCTCCAACAAAATTGTAATATAGAATACTCATCATTATATTTAGTTTGTGATTCAACATATAATTATATAAAATCATTATTGTATAATTTAATTCAAATACATACTTTAAAGATTTTGCTATATAAAAAATCAATTTGATATTTATTTTCTTTCTACCTTTTACTACAAGGATGAAAAATTAAAACTAACCTTAGCAATATAACTTAAATTAGGGGAATATAAAAAAATGTAATGTAATTATCAAATCAATTTTTCTTAACTCTCACTTACATCCAACAAAATTGTAATACATTTACTTTAGAATAATAATCATTATATTCAGTTTATGATTCATCATATAATTATTTAAAAATCACTATTTTTAATTTAATTCAAATATGTACTTTAAAAAATTTTCTATATAAAAAATAAATTGATTTTTTCTGTCTAGATTTTATTAGAAGGATTGAAAATTATAACTAAACCTAGCAATATATCTTAAACTAAGGGGAATAAAAAAAATTAAAAAAAAAACTTTGGGAATCATATTTTAAAACTATGGTTGCACTTCATATGATTTTATAGGAAATATGGTTTTTTTTTACTTTCAAAATAGTTTAGTTTTTAATAATTAAACACTTTAGGTTATGTGTTAGTTTATGTATGAAAAACTTAAATTATATATTAAAATCACATAGTTAAATTTCATTTTTAGTATTAATAATATTTTATTACCTCAAATGTTCGAAATACTAATAAAAATTATTATCAAAGTCGAAAAATAAAAAATAAATAGTTTTAAGAGATATGTATAATGTATGATTATATTTAAATAAATTATATATTTTGATATTGTAACACCCGCAAACCATTTTTTTTGGTATTTTGGTGAGGGTGTCGATCGACACCACAGGAGGTGTCGATCGACACTAATTGTTTCTGGTTCGACCGGTTCGATTTAATTATCGTTTTGGACCGGTTTGATGTAGGAAAAACTACTAAACCGAGATATTTAAGTGTTTTGTCGACCAGAAGGGTTTTGGGAAAGTTCTTTTGTCGCCGCTTTGTTGTATCTGAGAGAAAAAGAGGAAAAAGTGTGTTCTTGAGCTTTTTGGTGACTTTTGGTGAGATTCTTGGCTGTCCTTGAGAGATTGGAAGCTAGGAAGGATCTAGAAGCTTGCTAGGAAGGTTGGATTCGTTGCTTTTGGTCTGAATCTTCCTGCAAAGAGGTGAGTGCATGACCATGGCTTATCTAAGCTAAGATTTCTAGATTCTATGTGATTTGGTGCTTATGTGGTTGTTTCCTTGAGTTCTCTATGCTTTTTCGTTGCTATCTGGGCTGGTTTGGCTTAAGGAGTGCAAGGGAGCGGATTAAGAGAAGGAGGAGATTCGGAGTTTCGGTCGAGGAAATCGCTGCTCGGTATCGGTGTCGGTCGACACCAGTTGGGGTGTCGGTCGACACCAACGCGAGAACGCTCGGGACTTTGGCGAGTGTCGTTCGATGCCATGTGGGCGTCGGTGGCACAAACTAGGGTTTCGGGAGTGTCGGGCAGGGGTGTGGTCGACTTTGTTGCGTCGGTCGACACCAGATAGTCGTGACGATCGAACCATCTGGTGTCGGTCGACACCTGTTCGTTGCGATGGATGTTGCATGCGTTGTGTATTGCCTGGTTTGTTTTATTGATTGTTGTTTGTGGCTTGTAGAGATCTTATTGCTTGTGTGTATAGCCCAGGTAGATGGGAGGATTGCCTCATGAGTGTTTATAAAATAAATGCATCTCATTTGTGTTTGTGGTGCGAGTAAAGGCAAAGTGTGAACGTGGAATCAAAAGCGATGAGAGGATGTTCTAGGGACTCGATTGGATGTTGTCTGGCATTTGCTAGGGTGCTAGAGTTGAGTCATTAGAAACGTTGCTAGGTTGCTGGTTTCATGTTTCTTGTTGTTTGGTATTGATTATTGTTTTGCTATAATATTGGTTTATTA
The DNA here is from genome assembly GCA_024034495.1 of Camelina laxa. Classification (NCBI taxonomy): domain Eukaryota; kingdom Viridiplantae; phylum Streptophyta; class Magnoliopsida; order Brassicales; family Brassicaceae; genus Camelina; species Camelina laxa. The sequence continues at coordinate 5,911,961 of CM043883.1, forward strand.
TTGGTTATTGATTATGTTTTTCCGCTGTTGAATGTGTTGTGGTTAGGTGGCTAGTGGGTATGGGACCACTAGCTGTAGTGATTCTAAATATTACATTTATTATTTATTTATTAAAAAAAAAAAAAGGGTTGGTCGTTTCATTTTGGTATCAGAGCCCTTACGGTTCTAGGTTTGGTTTCACTAGATTTCTGTGGTGATGTTTGGGATTGCATGTCTTGATTGATTATGTGAGTTAGTCAATTGTGTGTGGCATGGAGTCTTAGAACATCCTCTTCGAGCCGAGTGGGTGATTCCACGGTGAGTTTATGTTTCTGTGTAATAATAGAAATTGTTTGCTTAGCCTTCTGTTCATGGTAGTGCAGATGGTTAGAGAGGGTGTTGTGGCTGGTCGAGGTCGTGGACGCGGACGTGGTCGTGGACGCGGACGTGGTCGTGGTAGGGGCAGAGTCCCGGTGGTTAGTGAGACCGAGGGACAGAGTGTGACAGCTGAGGGTGTTGGCGAGTGCGGGGGTGTTCCGGGAATTCCGTGAGTGTGGCAGGAGAGGCGGTGTTGATGCTCCAGGTGGCGGTGATGCTAGGGTCCGGGTGTGGGGGTCCCAGCGGGTGGAGTCTGGTGTTGACCTTGCGGCTTTGCTAGCACAGGTGTTAGAGCGGTTACCACCGGTGGTGGCTCCACGAGCTCAGTAGTGCCACCAGCGGTGGCGGAGGAGCGGCAGCCAGTGGCTGGATGCGAAGTCCATGCTCGTTATCTCGGCATGTTGAGAGATGGGTCGGTTGCGTCTGAGCAGTTTTCCGGAGGTGTAGATCCTCTGCTGCGGATGCGTGGAGGACGAGAGTGGAACGTAACTTCACACTGAGATGTCTGAGGAGTTTGGGTGGACATAGGGAATACTTTTTGAGTGGTGATGCTGAGTTGTGGTGGAGATCGTGGCTGCTAGGAGGGTGCAGCGGGAGATGACTTGGGCTGACCGTTTTGGAGTTCAACCTTAAGTATTTTCTAGAGGAGCATGGATCGTTTGGAGGTGCAGTTCCTTCGGTTGTCTCGGGGACACGGTCAGTCTGCGGGAGTTGGACTTGGAGTTCGGTTGAAGCTTGGCTATGGAGGTCGGGCTATGGAGCTGAGGAGGCTCGGATCGAGGAGGTTCGAGGGGCTCACGTGACTTGAGTTCTTGTAGAGGGAGGAGTTATCTTCTACGCGTGCGAGCGGATTTGAGGCTGGCGGGTTGGGAGGATCGGCCCGGAGTCGGTGGGGAAGTACGGTTAGCGGTATTCCAGTAGTGGAGGAGTTTGAGGATGTGTTTGATCTCTGCGAGAGATTACCACCATCTCGGTCGGATCATTTTACCATTGAAGGCAGGGGGACGACTGCAGTTATCCAAGGCTCCTTCTGAGAATGGCTCCAGCCGAGATGGCGAGCTGAAGAAGCAGCTAGAGGATTTCTGAGTAAGGATTCATCCGTCTAGTGTGTCACCGTGGGAGCGCCGGTGTTATTTGTCGAAAAGGATGGGAGTTTCCGGTTGTGTATTGATTACGGGGGTTTGAACCGGGTCCTTTGTGAAGAACAAGTACCCTCTCCAGAGGATTGACAGAGTTGTTGGATCAGTTGAGGGTGCTACTTGGTTCTCCAAGGTGGATCCGGCATCGGGTTATCATCGAGATACCGATAGATGAGGCAGATGTGAGGAAGGCCTTTTCGGGACGAGGTATGGGCATTATGAGTTTGTGGTGATGCCTTTGGGTTGACTAACGCACCAGCAGCGTTTATGAGATTGATGAATAGTGTGTTTCAGGAGTTTGGATGTACTGTCATCATTTTCATCGACGATATCTGGTTTATTCTAAGAGTCACGAGGAGCATGCGTGCATTTGAGGGCAGTTATGGAGAAGCTGCGGGAGCGAGAAGTTGTTTGCCAAGTTGAGCAAGTGTAGTTTCGCGGCGAGATGGGCTTTCAGGTCACATTGTTTTCTGTAGGGGTTTCGTAGATCCGAGAGAAGATTCAGGCTATTAGGGATTGGCTAGACCGCAGAATGCCACGAGAGATCAGGAGTTTCCTTGATTGGCGGTTACTACGGGAGATTTGTGCAGGGGGTTTGCAAGCGGAACGTCCTATGACTAAGTTGACGGAAAGGATGTTCCTTTTGTATGCAGTCGGAAGAGTGTGAGGAAGGCTTTGCAAGCCTGAAGGAGATGTTGACTACTGCGCCAGTGTTGGCTTTGCTGAGCAGGGAGAACCCTATGGTTTATACGGATGCATCTAGAGTTGGGTTGGGTTGTGTTCGATGCAGCATGGGAAGGTGATTGCATGCTTGCGGCAGTTGCGGGTGCATGAAGGCAACTATCCTACTCATGATTTGGAGATGGGTGCTGTAGTTTTTGCCTGAAGATTTGGAGATCTTATCTTTATGGTGCAAAGGTACGGTGTTCACATCATAAGAGCAAGTATATATTCACTCAGCGAGTTGAATTTGAGACAGAGGCGGTGGATGGAGCTTGTGGCGATTATGATTTGGAGATAGCCTATCATCCTGGTAAAGGCTAACACGATTGCAGATGCTCTGAGTCGGAAGAGGGTAGCTTCGGCTCAGGGCGGAGAAATGGAGTCTGGTAGGGAGATCAGTGTTGAGCTTATGTGCTGTTTCCACGAACCGTTGGGTTTGGGCAGTGAAATAGAGCAGATCTTCTGAGTAGAGTGCGTTGGCTCGGGGAGAAGGATTTGGGGCTAGTGAATGCCTCTAAGGATGTGGATTCAGAGTATCGGGTCTCGAGATAATGGTACTATCTTGGTGCACTCGTGTGTGTGTGTGCCCAAGGATGAGGAGTTGAGACAGGAGATTCGAGAGAGGCTCATGCGAGCAAGTTATCCATTCATCCAGGAGCGACCAAGATGTCCGTGACCTCAAGAGGTACTATCATTGGGTCGGGATGAAGAAGGATGTGGCTAGTTGGGTTTCGAGGTGCGATGTATGTCGGCTAGTGAAGGCTGAGCATCGAGTTCTGGCGGGTTACGAAGAGTTTACCATTCCAAGTGGAAGTGGGATATGATCACTATGGATTTCGTGGTAGGATTGCCAGTGTCACGGACCTTTGATGCTATTTGGGTCATTGTGGACCGGTTGACTAAGTCGGCACATTTTCGGCCATTAAGAAGACTGATGGAGCAGCGGTCTTGGCTAAGAAGTATGTGAGGGAGATAGTCAGGTTGCATGGGGTGCCAGCAAGCATTGTGTCTGATAGGGATTCTAAGTTCACTTCGGTGTTCTGGAAGGCATTTCAGGCAGAGATGGGCACTAAGGTGCATATGAGTACAGCTTATCATCCCAGACTGATGGACAGTCAGAGAGGACGATCCAGACGTTGGAGGATTTTTGAGGATGTGTGTGTTGGATTGGGGTGGCCATTGGGCAGATCATCGAACACTGTAGAGTTTGCTTACAACAACAGCTATCGAGCAAGTATTAAGATCTCTTATGAGGCTCTGTATGGGAGGCCATGTCGTACACCATTATGCTGGACTCAGGTGGGGGAGAGGAGCATGTTTGGTGCTAGTTTTGTTCAGGAGACCTCAGAGAAGATTCGGGTTCTCAAGCTGAACATGAAGGAGGCTCAGGATAGGCAGAGGAGTTATGCAGATAGGAGGAGGAGAGATCTTGAGTTTCAGGTAGGAGACAGAGTGTACCTCAAGATGGCCATGTTGCGGTCCGAACAGATTGTCGGAGACTAAGTTGAGTCCGAGGTATATGGGTCCATTCGAGTGATTGAGCGGATTGGACAGTGGCATATAGATTGGAGTTACCTGAGGTAATGCGTGCATTCCATAAGGTTTTCCATGTGTCTATGTTGCGGAAGTGTCTCCGTGAGGGAGAGGAGGTGTTGGCTAAGATTCCTGAGGATCTTCAGCCTAACATGACTTTGGAGGCGAGACCAGTGAGGGTTCTCGAGAGGAGGATCAAGGAGCTTCGGAAGAAGAAGATTCCTTTGATGAGAGTCCTTTGGGACTGTGATGGTGTTGAGGAGCAGACTTGGGAGCCTGAGACAAAGATGAAGGCAAGGTTCAAGAAGTGGTATGAGAAGCAAGCCGCGACTTGAGCTTGTTTAGCCGGGTCCCATCTGTACCCGTGGCTGGAGCGGGAATGGAGTATTCCAGCCCATCTCTCTTGTTACTCGGTCGCTTGGGGTGGTTGGTTGTGCGACTCAGTAACAAGATGAGGTGGTGTTTGGGGTACAAAGTTTCCGTGAGGCGGGTTAATGAAAGTTTCAAAAGTGGAAAGTTTCAAAAATGGAAGGTGCTAAATATGGAAAGTTTTATGGGAGTTAGAATTTGTCCATTTTAGCGGTGGAGAGCCTTAAAGGGGGCTTGAGTGTGGCCTTAGTGGCGGACTTTTGAGTCAGTGTGCCTTGGTGGCGGTCCTTTGTAGGACGTTTGTTTGGCCTTTGTGGCGGGCTGTTTAGCCAGAGTGTCTTTGTGACGGTCCTCTTTAGGACATTTGTGTGGCCTTGGTGGCGGTCCTTTTTAGGACGTTTGTTTGGCCTTTGTGGCGGGCTGTTTAGCCAGAGTGTCTTTGTGACGGTCCTCTTTAGGACATTTGTGTGGCCTTGGTGGCGGTCCTTTTAGGGCGTTTGTTTGGCCTTTGTGGCGGGCTGTTTAGCCAGAGTGTCTTTGTGACGGTCCCGGGACAGATGGTCTTTGTGACGGTCCCGGGACAGATGGCCTTTGTGGCGGGCTGTTGCTTGAGTGCCTTGGTGGCGGTCCTTTTAGGACAATTGTTTGGCCTTGGCGGTCCTCTTTAGGACATTTGTTTGGCCTTGGTGGCGGTCCTCTTTAGGACATTTTGTTTGGCCTTGGTCTTTTAGACATTTTGTTGGCCTTTGTGGCTGGCCTTGTGGCGGCCCTTGGCGTTGTATGATCCTTGTGTGGCATGAGGTATTCCAGTGAGGGAATATGTGGTTGGTAGGACATTGAGATGTTCTACGAGCCACGGGAAGGAAACCCTGGATAGGGATAGAGGCTCGGACGTGTTCGAAATCGTTTGCTCGCGACTCTTGGGGGTTAGGTTCTCCTAGTTGCCATTTCGAGACTTTGTGGCTCGGGAGAATGGTTGGTATATCGACTTCGGATGAGATCGATCGAGCGCTGTAGGTGTGGCAACGAGAGGAGTTTGGACTTTCCCTTATATATATGGCATGCGGGCTTGGCCTGATGAGGAGCCAACATTTGGCATGCAGACTTAGGTCGATGAGGAGCCAATAAAAACTCAAGGTTTAGGCCTATGAGTAAAGGAAAGTCCAAAAAGTCAAAGCAAATGACGCTGGAGCGTGAGTCTACATCGCCTAGGAGACCTTATGTAGATCGGTCGGAGGAGTGCGGGCCGTGGAGACGGTTGCACGAGTCCTTGGCTGATGGTTGTTCGAGATTCGAGGACGAATCTAGTTGGTGGGGAGAATTGTAACACCCGCGAACCATTTTTTGGTATTTTGGTGAGGGTGTCGATCGACACCACAGGAGTGTCGATCGACACTAATATTTCTGGGTTCGACCGGTTCGATTTAATTATCGTTTTGGACCGGTTTGATGTAGGAAAAACTACTAAACTGAGATATTTAAGTGTTTTGTCGACCAAAAGGGTTTTGGGAAAGTTCTTTTGTCGCCGCTTTGTTTTTGAGAGAAAAAGAGGAAAAAGTGTGTTCTTGAGCTTTTGGTGACTTTTGGTGAGATTCTTGGCTGTCCTTGAGAGATTGGAAGCTAGGAAGGATCTAGAAGCTTGCTAGGAAGGTTGGATTCGTTGCTTTTGGTCTGAATCTTCTGAAAGAGGTGAGTGCATGACCATGGCTTATCTAAGCTAAGATTTCTAGATTCTATGTGATTTGGTGCTTATGTGGTTGTTTCCTTGAGTTCTCTATGCTTTTCGTTGCTATCTGGGCTGGTTTTGGCTTACGGGAGTGCAAGGAGCGGATTGGAGAAGATGGAGGCGGGTCGGAGTTTCGAGTCGAGGAAATCGCTGCTCGGTATCGGTGTCGGTCGACACGGTTAGGGTGTCGGTGGCACACCAACGCGGGCGGCTCGGGACTTTGGCGAGTGTCGTTCGATGCCATGTGGAGGTCGGTCGACCTGAGCTAGGGTTTTCGGGAGTGTCGGGCGAGGTGTCGGTCGACACCGGTTGGCGTCGGTCGACACCAGATAGTCGGTGACGATCGACACCATCGGTGTCGGTCGACACCCCTTGTTGATTGCGATGGATGTTGCATGCGTTGTGTATTGTGGTTTGTTTATTGATTGTTGTTTGTGGCTTGTAGAGATCTTATTGCTTGTGTGTATAGCCAGTAGATGGGAGGATTGCCTCACGAGTGTTTATAAAATACTCATGCATCTCAATTGTGTTTGTGGTGCGGTAAAGCAAAGTGTGAACGTGGAATCAAAGGCAATGAAGAGGATGTTCGGGACTCGATTGGATGTTGTACGGCATTTGCTAGGGTGCTAGAGTTGAGTCATTAGAAACGTTGCTAGTTCTTTGGTTTCATGTTTCTTGTTGTTTGGTATTGATTATTGTTTTGCTATAATATTGGTTTATTATTGGTTATTGATTATGTTTATTGTTGAATGTGTTGTGGTTAGGTGGTAAATGGGTATGGGCATTTAGTACATGTGTCTAAAATATTACATTTATTATTTATTTATTAAAAAAAAAAAAAAAAAGGTCGTTTAGATATTGTATGATTTGAATAAATAAAAGTGTAAAAAATGTTAGTGACATTTAAATTAATTTGTTAATTTTTTTAATGATCATCAAATAAATTTAAATTAATTAATATATTATATTATACAACAATCCGCATATTTGCGCGAGATATTATCTAGTATTACAATAATGAAAGATTGTGTGCTCAGAAAGATTATCACAACCTTTCTGTTGGGTGGGAGATGAAAAAACAATGCTTGTAAAAACTGAATAGGAACCATAAAAAATCACATTTGTCCAGCGGATAAAACGTAACGACGGCTCTCGGAGAAAATACCAAGTATTGTATGATTAAAAATTGTGAGACTTTAATTGTTTGACAATTATTTTGTTAAGATGTGTCATTAATCTATTGATTAAGTTCACGATTTTCAAAATCTAGTCATTTAAGCAGCTCCTTAATTGTTTCATTTTATTAGGATTGCCTTCCAACTATCCAACTTTCATATTACAAAAAGAAAAGAGAAGAATATTTATACTACATCAATCCGTTGAAAAAGTTACTTTAGTAAAAGTCTAAAAAACATAGTCTACACGTTTTTAATTTCCTTTTATTCCACTTCAACGTATTTTTGAAAATTCCCAAAGTTTCCATTAGTAAGTAACTTTTTAAAAACGTTTCATATAATTTCCAAAATCATTCATATGAAGAAAGATTTAGAGATTTGGTTCTCCTCTATATATATTAACAAATAATCTCTTTTGACTAATACAAAGTTTAAAAGCTAAAGCTAAAGAAAACATATAAATTACAAAGAATACAGCAAAAAAAAAAACAGAAAATGAATCACCGTCTTGCCGGAATAATAAGCCCACTTGGCCACATAACCACAGATCCAATTCGATCCTCCTCCGTTAAGCCACCGTTTCCGGTTTACTATAAAACCATAATCAACCATTTGAAATCTCTAACCGGTATCCACGTTTCACCTGGGCTTACCAATCAAGAGATCTCAGCCGTTGAATCTTCTCTTGGTTTCTCCTTCCCTCCTGATCTCCGTTCGATTCTTCAAACCGGTCTTCCGGTTGGAACTAATTTCCCCAATTGGCGAACCGGATCAAACCGGAATCGTCTCCTTCTCCCTCTTCTTCGTCTCTCCAAAATCGTCGCCGGAAACGGATTCTGGGTCGATTCTTGGGGGATCCGACCCGTAAACGACGTTGAGGTCTTATCCCTCGTGAAGAAATTGGTTGAGATCGCTCCGGTTCTTGTCCCCATCTACGGCGATTTCTATGTCCCTTCGACGACGCCAAATTTGGCGGGAAATCCTGTTTTTCAAGTCGACGGCGACGGGGTCAGAGTTCTGAGTTGCGACGTCGCTGAATTCCTCAATGGACTCGGTCGATCGGAAATGCGGACGGTGGATAGAAGAAGACGACGGAGGAGAGTGGAGTTTTGGAGTGACGCGGCGGAGAGAGGGAGATCGTTGGAGGTGGTGGCGCGTGATAACACGCGAGGATGGTGGAGCGCGTCGGGCTGCGAGGGGTTGAGGGCGTGTTTGGACGACGCGTTTTGGATGCTGAGAGAAGGAGGGTGGACCGAAGATGAGGTCCGCGATATGATGATGATGAACGGTGTAGATCGAGACACGTGTCCCCAGCAGCAAACGCTCTCGCGGCGGGATGTGGTGTACGCGTTTGCCGGTGAGAAGATGGACGAGAGAGATGGAGACTCGTGTAAGGAGGATGATGACGATCATGGTAAACGCGGAGAAGTAACGACATTGAGGCATCTACTGCTTTATGACCGTTAGTTAGATCTGTTAACAATGGCTTATAGGCTATAGCTATGTAATATGTCTGTGTTACATGAACATAACTTGTTTTTTTCATGTTTTGTGGGTTATAGGAGATTGGTCGAGTATGATTTCATAAGACAATGAAGTTTCAACAATTTGTTTAAAGACAAAAAAAAAATAAAGTGTTCGGTACCAAGAAAAGAGAGCTAGAACATATGCTCTTGGGAATGACTTTAACCTGTAAATATGTTAAAGAAAAAGATTACAACAAATTACATGACACAAATTCAATTCGTAAGACTCTCTCTTTACTAAAACAACATCAAATGGGAGTATATTTTGATCAACCAAAAGGAGATTTTACTCAGCCGCAGCACTCTCATTGTTCCCTCCATTGCCAGAATCCGGCAAAGTTTCAAGATCAGTTCTAACATCTTTTACTTCTTGAGGAAGAGTAGTCTCTGAAGAAGAATCAGAATGTTCTTCTTGAGTTACCTCCGTCTCACCACCATTCTTGTTGCTTTCTTCTTTCTCTGAAGTTTCCTCTGGTTGCTTTTGTTCAGTATCTGAATTGCTACTTTCTTTGCTAGATTCACTTGTGTCTTCGTCAGTCTTCTTCTCGTTTTCCTCGACCTGTTCCTTCTTCTCACTATCAGTATTTTCGTTTTCCTGTGAATTGTTGGACGATGACTCATCTTTCTCTTTTGTCTCGGTTTCTTTGTCTTTAGTTTCCTCTTGGGACACAGACTCTTCTTTCTCCTTTTTCTCTGTTTCATTGTCTTTAGTTTCCTCTTGCGACGTAGACTCTTCTTTCTCAATCTTCTCGTTTTCTTTGTCTTTAGTTTCCTCTTGAGAAGACTCTTCGTTCTCCTTTGTCTCGGTTTCCTTTCCTTCGGTTTTCTCTTGAGAAGAAGACTCTTCTTTCTCCTTTGCCTCGCTTTCTTTATCTTTAGTTTCCTCATGCGACGAAGACTCTTCTTTCCCAATCTTCTCGTTTTCTTTGTCTTTATTTTCCTCTTGAGACGAAGACTCTTCGTTCTCCTTTGGCTTCGTTTCCTTTTCTTCGGTTTTCTCTTGCGACAAAGACTCTTCATTCTCTTTTTTCTCTGTTTCTTTGTCTTTAGTTTCCCCTTGCGATGAAGTCTCTTCGTTCTCCTTTGTCTCAGGTTCTTTGTCTTTGATTTCCTCTTGAGACGAAGATTCTTCCTTCTCCTTTGTCTCACTTTCCTTGTCCTTACTTTCATCTTGAGATGACACTTCAGAAGATTCTACTTTCTCTTTCTCACCTTCTCCTTTCTTAGTTTCTTGAGAATTTCCTTCTTCAGACCCCGCCTTTGATTTCTCAGTCTCAGATGACTCACCATTAGAATCATTGAACTCCTTCTCCAACAACTGATTCTTCTCCATAGATTCACCCTCAGATTTTATTCCCTCCGAGGAATCTGATTCCTTACCTGAGGATGAACCAGTCTTCTCATCACTACTGCTTTCACCATTATCAGTCGTGTTCGGCAAAACACTCTTGATAACAGAATCATCAACTTGTTCGGTCTTTAAACCCGACTGATCATCCACTTTCTCACTATTCTCAGCTTCACTAGTCTTCTCCTCAGACTCATGGACTACCTCACTAGAAGCATCATCTCCCTTGTAATTGTTCTCTCTTGCTTCTTCATTACTCGTCTTCTCATCAGTCACCTCCTCTGTCCCACTCTTCTCTTTACTCTCCTCGGTCTCTTCCGTACCATCACCATTTTCTTTCATCTCCTCGACCTCATTCTCTTCATTACCACTCTTCTCTTTACCCTCCTCGCTCTCTTCCGTACCACCACCATTGTCTTTCTTCTCTTCGGTACCATTCTTCTCTTTACTCTCCTCGCTCTCTTCCGTACCACCTCCATTGTCTTTCTTCTCCTCAGCCTCACTCTCTTCCGTACCACTCTTCTCATTCTCTTCTGTACCTCCATTGTCTTTCTTCTCCTCAACCGCACTTTCTTCTGTACCACTCTTCTCATCGATCTCACTCTCTTCAGTACTAGTACTAGTACCACCATCATCTCTCTTCTCTTGAGCCGCACCCTCTTCTGTTTCACCATTATCATCTCTCTTGTCAACAACCTCGCTTTCTTCCGTACCAGTAGCAGCATCATCTTTCTTCTCCTCAATCTCTATTTCTTCACTTTCCTTGTCCTTAATCTCTTCACCTCCCTCGACAACCTCATTCTCCTTATCAACAACATTCCTACCTCCTACATCCTCAGCTTCATCTTCGTCAACACGAGGGTTAAGATCTTTCCTACCAAGCTTGACAAGTTTATCATCCCCCCCAACAACAATCTTTGAACTCTCCTCAAACTGAGATTTCTTCTCATGAGAATGCTTCACTTGATAAAGCAACCATATCCCAACGCTAAGCAACAGAGTCAATTGAATACAATGCTTCACCTTAAAACCTTTTGATCTCTGTCCTCTTCTCGGTGAAGATCTAAACATACTTGCTCCAAAACCTATATTCCAAAAAATCAAATCCCAAATCTCAGATCTCATAAACATTACATTAAATGCATAATGATTAGAACAGATCTAAGCACAAAAAAAATGTTACAATCACAAACACAAAAGTGTATATTTTAAAAAAATTAAAACTTTACCTTGATCAAGAGAGCAGCTTGAGCTTTCTGGGGAAATAAGAAAGATGAACAACTTTGGACAAAATTGGGATCTGGAGAATGAGAGAGAGAGAGAGAGAGAGTAGTGTTCCTGTTAAACTGCCATTAAAATCGTGCGTCCCTTCAATTGGAATCAAAGCAAATTGCAGAGAAAAAAATAGTTTTTTTTTTTTGGGAAAATATTTAATTTAGAGAGCTTTTTAACACTTGGAAGATGCCCATGTGAATCTGCTTTAACGCCGTCGTTTTTGTTCTCAATAAAAACACCGACAGATTTATAACGACGTCGTATTTACTTAATTATGGATGGTGTTGTGGGCTTATCAGAATAATTAGGTCAACTATAGACCCATCAATCGTTTTTGTTCAATAACTTATGATGGACCACTTATCAAATGTTTTTACAATTCTTTCATCCTTTCCATTTCTCTATAGACAAAAAAAAACAAATACATTAGTTTTGAACCAATAAAAATAAAATTAGTAGTAAAGATTTTTTTTTTTTTTTGACAACAGCTTACAAATTAGTAGTAAAGATTGTATTGTTTATTCAAATAATTAAAAAATATATATTTTTGTTCGGGAATTATACAAAGAAAGTTACGATGTAAAGATATTGAACACCTATTGCAGAAAAAGGAAATACTTTTTCTGTAAAAAGAAGGTATAGAAGTTAGTACTAATTTAATATTTGTAACAAGTTATTTGACAAAATTAAAGAAGAAAAACAACCAATCCAAAGATATTGCATTTATGAATTTATAAATTTAATAGAATCATGACTGCTTTTAATATGATAACCTGAAACAAATAAACGTATTTTTGTTGTTTTACTTATTTGATTACAAAAAAAAAAAAAAAAAAAGACAGATCTCAGACCTTTCAAATTTCACCTACCTCATTACTAATCCACAGTATATCTTGTTCGGTCGGTTGATAATTTCTCAATTTTAAAGTCATAGGAGCTCTATCACTTACAAGATCAACAGCAAAGGGTATCAACGGCACAGTCCTGCGATTTCAAATCAGAAGAATAAATGCTTGAGGACCTCGTAACCGGCAAACAAACAACTGCATTATAGACAATATCGTTGATGGAGAATGACAACATCATAGACAATATCTTTGATATCTTCCAAGAAGTGTCTGACTCTTTGGCTATCATTTTTCTTGGTATCTGCATCTATCAACAAAGACTGTAACATTTCCAGCTCACGTTTAAGTTTAACAATTTGCTTATCAACTCCCTCCAATCGGTCAGATTCTCGACTCAGGAACTCCCAAAGCTTATGTACTCCAAAAGACACTACTCCTTTCCTTCGGCCATAACTATACTTGTGCTCCGACAATCACCTACGAAGAACCATTACAAAAACCAGCAACACCAAGGGTAAACATTCTTGGAAAATATAATGGATAGATCATTCTTGTTAGATAAAAAAACTTTCTTGAAGTTAGTATTTACTTATCGTGTATCATAATCAGTAAACCAAAAGATATATGTCTCTTAGCCTTTAGTTAATGAAACCCATAAGAAGGTTTCTTGAAACAATTCGTCACTAATTACAGAAAATAAAAATGTCTCAGGATTGTGAAACAAGATTTTTTGATAAATCAAGATATTTTCAATCTAGATTCAGGGCTCTAAGTCTTATTGCAGATCCAAAGTATTAAAGTCACCAAACCCGAGTTAAAATTAAAAGACAGATCAAAGCTTAACAAAAAAAAAAAAAAAGTAAATAACACCATCATTTAGACATTTACCTCTCTTCTGAATCACCAATCTTAGTATCTTACTATTTCCTGTGTAGAAGACAATGAGGCCCAAGTTCATCAATGTCAAGCCCAAGCCCACCAACATCAAAGTTTTATTTCACATGAGACAAAATCAAACCCTCAACGGCTAAAACAGAGCAGCTGCAGAACCAGTACGGAGGGTGTCATCTTCTCTCATCCAAACAGATTTGAGCTTCTGGAATCCTCTACCGATGACTCAGTCTAATACAGCTGTCCTCAATCACAATTTTTGGCTTTTGTAGGATTCTCGAGTCTTCCTTGTTTTGTATATAAAAGGATGTAAAAACCCTAAAATAAAGTTAAGCAATACACAAGATTATTCAGCATATACCCTTGTCCTTTGAATCCGTTCATGGTATCAGAGCCTTGTAAACTCTAACAGGTGAAACAATGGCCGCTGCTTACCCATTTCCTGATAATGTTCATGTCACTAGCTCAGTCACTCTGAAGCTATCTGACAACAACTACCTTCTGTGGAAAACACAGTTTGAATCTCTCTTGTCCAGTCACAAGCTTATCGGCTTTGTCAACGGTGCCGTCAATGCACCAGCTCAGACTCGCCTCGTCGTAAATGGTGAAGTCACTACTGAAGCTCCCAACCCACAGTACGAATCGTGGTTCTGCACTGATCAACTTGTCCGTTCCTGGTTGTTTGGTACGTTGTCAGAGGAAGTCCTCGGTCACGTTCACAGTTTGTCCACTTCTCGCGAGATCTGGTTGTCTCTCGCTGAAAACTTCAACAAAAGCAGTGTAGCTCGTGAGTTCTCTCTTCGCCGCAGCCTCCAACTTCTCTCCAAGAAAGATAAGCCTCTCTCCACCTACTACCGTGAGTTTAAGACCATTTGTGACTCCCTGAGCTCCGTCGGAAAACCAGTGGATGAATCTATGAAGATCTTTGGGTTTCTGAAAACCACTTCTCTCGTGAGGATGCTCTCTATGTGTTGCAGAGTCAGGAGCGTAAAGTGTTCTTCTCAAACCGTCAATGTGCAGCTGATGCAGATACTTGGCACCGTCGATTAGGACACTCCAACTCCAAGATTCTTCAACACCTTCAAAGTAGCAAGGAGATAGAAGTCAATAAGAGCAGAATGTCCCCTGTTTGTGAGCCTTGCCAGATGGGGAAGAGTACTAAGTTGCAGTTTTTTCCTTCTGATTCTAGAGCTTTGAAACCCCTGGATCGAATCCATTGTGATCTATGGGGTCCCTCACCTATTGTATCGAACCAAGGTTTCAAATATTATGTAGTTTTTGTTGATGATCACTCTCGCTTCTCTTGGTTCTATCCTCTGCGTTTGAAATCAGACTTTCTATCTGTCTTTGTTGGGTTTCAAAAGCTTGTTGAGAATCAGTACAATACGAAGCTTAAGGTCTTTCAGAGTGATGGTGGGGGAGAGTTCACAAGCAATGCCTTGAAAACTCATTTAGCTGAACATGGGATCAAACATCAAATATCTTGTCCCTACACTCCTCAACAAAATGGAGTTGCAGAAAGAAAGCATAGACATCTGGTGGAGCTTGGCTTATCAATGTTGTTCCACAGTCATACTCCTCTGAGATATTGGGTAGAAGCCTTCTTCACAGCCAACTACCTTATCAACCTCCTCCCATCCTCAGTCCTTAAAAACATGAGTCCTCATGAAACACTTCTTCAACAGAAGGTCGATTACTCTTTCCTTAGAGTCTTTGGTTCAGCCTGTTATCCATGCCTAAGACCAGTTGCACAAACAAAGTTCGATCCACGATCCTTGCAGTGTGTATTTCTGGGATACAGCAATCAATACAAGGGGTATCGCTGCTTGTATCCTCCAACTGGAAAGGTCTACATCTCTCGTCACGTTATCTTTGATGAAGATATCTTTCCCTTTCGTGAAAAATACAAGCATCTGACTCCAAAGTACAAGACACCCTTACTGCAAGCTTGGCAAGACGCCGAACCATCTTCTACATTAGAGAAGATACCAACTACACAACCACTATCTAAGCCAAACCCTCAACCTGCAGAATCGACAAACCCTGCACCAGTGGATAACAATCTGAATCCTGCAGCTGCAGAACCGACAACTCCTGCACCAGATGATAACAACTTGAATCCTGAGTCAGGTTCAGACTCTGACATCAGTAACAATGAAACAGAGGTGGCTCCGGTAGAAGATAATACAACTGTGATTCCTCCAACCAACACTCATCCTATGACAACACGTGCAAAGGATGGAATTCAAAAACCAAACCCTAGGTACGTTTTACTTGCCTCCAAATACACCACTGATGAGCCCAAGAGTATTATTTCTGCAATGAAACATCCAGGATGGAACGGAGCAGTCATGGATGAGATGGGACGCATACATATGTTACATACGTGGGATCTGGTGCCTCCAACTGCAGACATGAACATCTTAGACTCTAAATGGGTTTTCAAGACCAAGCATAATCCGGATGGCACGGTAGATAAGCTGAAAGCGAGACTTGTTGCTAAAGGTTTTGAACAAGAAGAGGGCCTTGACTACCTCGAGACATTCAGTCCGGTAGTTCGGACAACAACCATTAGGCTGGTTCTCGACACTGCAACAAATCAAGGATGGCCAATCAAACAACTTGATGTATCAAACGCCTTCCTACACGGAGAGCTACAAGAACCAGTATTTATGTTTCAGCCTGCTGGTTTTGTAGATCCAGAACGACAAGATCACGTGTGTCGCCTCACCAAAGCCCTCTATGGCTTGAAACAGGCGCCAAGAGCCTAGTTTGACACCTTTAGCAATTTTCTGATCGACTTCGGCTTCGAATGCAGTACCTCTGATCCCTCTCTATTCATCTGCAAACAAGGAAAGAAGACTTTGGTGCTGCTTTTGTATGTCGACGATATACTTCTTACTGGAAGCGACAATACTCTATTAGAACAACTTCTCACGGCTCTGAATAGTCGATTCTCCATGAAGGATCTTGGTCCTCCTCGATACTTTCTTGGAATAGAAATTGAAACTATTCAAAATGGTCTGTTTCTGCATCAACGAGGCTATGCCAAAGATATACTACACCAAGCTGGGATGTCGGACTGCAATCCAATGCCCACTCCTCTACCACAACAACTGGAAAAACTCGATACCACACCATTTCCAGAGCCCACCTATTTTCGAAGTCTTGCAGGGAAGCTCCAGTATCTGACAATAACTAGACCGGATCTTCAGTATGCTGTTAACTTCATTTGTCAAAGGATGCATGCTCCAACAACCTCTGACTTTACTCTGCTCAAAAGAATCCTAAGGTATGTAAAAGGTACTGGACTTTGGCATGCCAATACAAAACACGACAACCAGTCTCTCTCCGCTTCGTGATAGCGACTATGCGAGATGCAAAGACACCGGACGGTCCACCACAGGCTTACGTATTCTGCTAGGATCGACCTTGGTATCTGGTGCAAAACGGCAAACGAAGATCTCTCATTCCTCCACGAGTCGAGTACGGGGCATTATCCATTGTTGCCGAGAACTCACCTGGATATCATCCTTACTGCGCGACCTAGGCATTACACAATACCACCCCACTCGTGTCTTCTGCGATAATCTGTCAGCCGTCTACCTATCCGCTAATCCCGCTCTGCACAATAGAACCAAACACTTCGACAAAGACTTCCACTATATCAGAGAAAGAGTAGGTCTGGGGTTGATCGAGACACATCACATTCCTGCAACACTACAGCTTGCAGACATCTTCACGAAACCATTACCTCGTCCATCTTTTATTGACCTTCGCGGTAAACTTGGTGTCTCTGTTCCTTCTGTCACCTCCACGCCAAGTTTGAGGGAGAGTGTAGAAGACAATGAGGCCCAAGTTCATCAATGTCAAGCCCAAGCCCACCAACATCAAAGTTTGATTTCACATGAGACAAAATCAAACCCTCAACGGCTAAAACAGAGCAGCTGCAGAACCAGTACGGAGGGTGTCATCTTCTCTCATCCAAACAGATTTGATCTTCTGGAATCCTCTACCGATGACTCAGTCTAATACAGCTGTCCTCAATCACAATTTTTGGCTTTTGTAGGATTCTCGAGTCTTCCTTGTTTTGTATATAAAAGGATGTAAAAACCCTAAAATAAAGTTAAGCAATACACAAGATTATTCAGCATATACCCTTGTCCTTTGAATCCGTTCATCCTGCTCATAATTTTTTTCTGGAAAAGAAATGTGTAAGTTTAGTACTAGTATTTAATACAGTAAAAGATAAGCTTTTGCTTTTATCGGACATTAAATGCTAACCCGTTTCAATATTGACTTCTTTGAGAGATCTCATATGATTCATATGGTTATCACAAACGCTCACGACAATTATAGTATTATACCAATGCAGTCCGAATCATCAGTAGTATCTGTTATACTAAACCCAGGCTGGCTTCTTAAACTGAGTCCCTTCATTTATCTAGCATCTTTGGTAAGATAATGGAAAACTGGTGGAGTATAACTGAAGACTCTAGTCCGCTCAGAGGCTTTGCTGTTGGTGTTATTTGACTTTGCAAATAAGATACAATTGGGGCGCGTGAGTTCTTTGCAAACAAGTTCTTTATGTGACCAATCAATTTGTATTGGTCAGATTACGCGTACAAGGCAGTTGGCCTGGTTTGATGACCAAATTGTATTGTAAGAAAGTTCAAAACAAGAGAAGTCGACAAACCGACAATTGAACCAGCAATTGGCATATGTTCTCAATAAGCTAATTGCGTGCGTGCACACGTCAAACGAAATTGATCCATTATTTTATAGGGACCCCAAAATAATTAATCAACAACACAATCATCACTAGCCATCATTTAAAACAAATGCAATCTAATCATTCTATATTCATCTTTTTCACTCTATTTTAGAAGGAACCAAAAAAACTTCTTCAACGTTACTCCATGTGAATTATATATGTTGTTATTATTTCATACTTACACTCACAAATAATTCTGTTAAATTTGTAGTTACTTAATATTTTAAAATACGACAATGATATATATTACATAGAAAATACAAGAAAAAAAAAATGCACAGTAATATAACTAACAATAAAAATAACAGATACCTAATGAGTATTTCCACTAATTAAAGATTATTTGTTGTAAAAATATCATATGGATGAAAAAGTTATGTCATGTGATGTATTTTCTTTTTATAATTATTTTCAACAAAAATAATATGATACTTCATTTCTAAAATAAGTGTGTTGTTTATGTTTAAAATAAGATAACTGAGTTGAATTTTAGTCTTAACAAATACACTGAGAATAGAAGAATGGATTAGAGTAAAAAACCATCTCTAAAATGGAATAACTCCATTTTTGAATAAAATAAATAAATAAATAATGGATTGGAAATGTTTAGGATGTTTGTAATCGTGTATGAACTTTGAGACAAAAATGGGTTGAAAACGTTTGGGATGTTTACACAAATCACAATGTAATGATGAGGGAATTTTAATAGAGATTTTGTGTTTGAGTATAGGACGTCACATATACTCAATTTTGATTCCACCTCAAAACCAATTCACAACCAATAAAAAGTCCATATATTAAGATAGTATATTCTTAATACTCTAAGGGCAAACCCATCGGTGATCGTGTAAAAGTGGGATCTCAAATTTATTTTAAGAATATTTTAATACAATAGTATTATTTAATTTTATTAGTTATTTGTGTTTTTAAATCGAATCAATCAGAACATGACACTGAAGCTAGAGAGGATCTAAAGAGTGTATGGATGGGTCTGCTCCGAGACCTCGTGTCTATCTCTTTGCTCAATTTTTTAATTTTTTTATTTTTTATTAAAAAACATTCGTATTGAGATGTGCATTAGCCTTGCTCTAAGAGCTAAGAGTCACTTCATGAAGCCTCCCGGAATTTGATTAATTTATTTATTCCTTTTCTACACGTAGAAGAAGAAACGGCATGTCCAACCGAGAAATGGCTAGAGATTCTCACAAAAAAAAAACTTTAATTATCCAATTATATTTTTATTTTTTTAATAAAGGTGAACCAATAAAAATTGTCTATGGCCTACAGACAGTTAGAGAAATGTTTTTTCAATAAGCAATTTCAGAAACGTTTCTTTCCTCAGTGGGCCAATTTTTGAGTTTTTAATTTGGTCCTACAAAAAACATGAACAACTCAATAAGTATTTCCATTGGACTTGGTCTAACCAGATGTCTCA
This sequence comes from Camelina laxa, assembly GCA_024034495.1. Lineage (NCBI taxonomy): Eukaryota > Viridiplantae > Streptophyta > Magnoliopsida > Brassicales > Brassicaceae > Camelina > Camelina laxa. Next base: position 5,931,080 of record CM043883.1, read on the forward strand.
TCATCATCAATCGCGAGAGCGGACAACGAGTTTCATGTAGAGGCCGTAGTGAAATTGAAAGATTCATCAATTTAATCATGTATGTGATAAATGTGGGTACTATATGAAAGGGCATATAATTCAACATATCTTCATAAACTTGGTACTGTGAGAAAAATTAGAAGAGAAGATCACGTGAAGCATGCCCTACCTTACCCCCCCCCCCCCCCATAATAAGATAGAGCATCTCACGACTTCACGGTACTTTCTCTCCTAACGTTAATGCTCGTTCCTCAATATATATTACAGTTTCCTCTGATTTATTTTAGTTGATGTTTATAATTTTGACACATCAGTTAAAAAGTTTTATAAATGACTTATATTTAATACTTATATATATATATATATATATATATAGATATATTATGTTAATTTTGTTAGCGTCATGCATTTTGATTGTTATAAAACTCGGCTACTTGTAAGCCAAGTAGGTTTCTCAACAAACAGAATTTTTCTAAAATATATATTCATTTGAAATGAATATAAACTCTGTCCCGACAGAGTTTATGCTTTTGGTTCATAGCTAGTTTATGGAATTTTCTATTAGCCGACAGAGTTTAAATACAATGATCAATATATTTCTCATATTTTCTCCTTTTAAAAACGTATTAAATCTGTTATACTAAACTGATAAATTGTTTTCTGAAAGGTCTCTATATATTTATATTGAGTACACGCGATAAAAATATTAGAAAGGTTATTACTATTATTCTTATTGTTTGTGTGATCTTAAGTGATGCATCAATACACGTGAGCTAACCTCCAAACTCCACACCCTTTTTCTCTCTCGCTTAAAATCCTTCACACCCATGCAATGATTTCATTTTTTTTTTTTTTTTTTTTTGAATATTTTCTCTTTGGATAAACCATAAATATAACACTTGATTAAAAGAATTACTTTCACATCAATTTAATGCATTTTAAAAATGATTCCGCAACTCAATATTAATTTTGGATTTTACTCAGAGGAAAAAAAAAAAAAAAGTTGGCCCTACTAAAATTATATACCCTTTTCAAGTTGTGGCTTTCCCATCTGTTTAATATTCCTATATAACTTTTATTTATTGGTGGGAAAACATAATCTCTCCATCAATTTTCTTTCCGTTTTTGGATTCAAGAGTTCAAAAACTAATCAAGTTGATAAATGATATCAATGCCTTGTTTGTATGAATGATGAATCTAACTTATAAGAATTTGTTTGTTATGATAAAGTCTTAATTATCAGAAATTTTCACATGATATAATATAAGATTCTTTCTCTTTGTAGAAATAATCCAATGAACATTAATATACAAGTTTGAAAGGTCATTACAATATAATACAGGAAAGATCAAACGAAATATGTATTAGTTTTTTAATGTGATGTAAAATATGACCTACCATTATATTAGATAGATGTCGTATTTTAGCGTAGAAAGTTTTAATTTTTAGATTGAGATTTGTAATTTAATATACTTGTAGCTTATCACACATATCAATTGGTCCGATTTAATGTTGATATGATACGTTATAGAACTTTTTTTCTTTTTCTAATGATCAATACATGCCGCTCCATAAGATCTAATTAATCACATAGCTTAAAAGTAATAATCGGCTGATTTAGTACGCATGAAAAAATCTCACGTATAGTTGTCCAAATTTTTTTTTAAAATAAAATAAAATAAACTTCTCACGTATACTTGTATATTTTTTTAAATATGAATTACTGTACTAAAAATTGAAGGTGAGAAAATAAGATGTATTAGTGAAAACTATTGTTTACCTTTTTCTACAAATAAAATAATAATTACAAACTATTCTTTTTCTCAAACCAACAATCCCACTGAAAAACAAAGTGGGAATTGTAGAAGAGACCATCTATACCCATCTTACCCTTTCTAACATAGTTCTTGTGTTCTTACTTCTTCCTACTAGTTAAAATGCCACCCCAAAAAAAATATAGATATATATATATATATATTTTAAGTAATAAAAAAACGAGTTACTATTATTCAACAAGCTGCAGATGGATTTGTATAAGGGTTGAAGAAGTGAGGCTTTGCGGAGATGGAGAAAGCTCCTTTCGCCCTATCTCCATCGACGACCACCGTGGTGGCCACACTGCCTCCAGTTTCTCCTCCGTTACGGCCGCCACCGGCGCCGATTCTCTCACAGGAAGGACACATCGTTAGAGTCGATGCAGGCATGTGCATGTAAACCGGCTGATTAGACAATTTTAGGGTTTTGAGTTCTTGAATCTCTTTCCGAAGTCTCATGTTCTCATCTGTCAATGTTTCACAACACTTCTTCAAAACCTCGCAATCTACTTCTGTTTGCTTCAGCTTTGTTCTGCCCTCATTAAATAAAATAAACATATTACTAAATAATATAATTTCACGTACACAAAATATCTGACTATGTTCAAGAGACATGAAAAAAAAAATGAATATTGTGATAATTAATATATATACCTGGCTCTTCTATTTTGAAACCATACTTCAACTTGTCTAGGCCTTAGATTCAGCTCTCTTGCCAGAACTTGCTTTTGCTTCTGTAAATAAAATAAAATAATAAAGAATCATATTAGATAAGGATTATCAAAAGTGATTAATAATTTAAAAGAATTAGGATTAAGATAATATAATTACGGGATTAAGGGTGCTATGGTGCTTGAAGCTTTCCTCAAGAAGATCAGATTGTTCTTTCGTAAGCCTAAGTTTTTTTCTAGCACTAACACCTTCATCTTCATGATAATCACTTACAACCCTCTCCGTAGTCTCCTCCTCCTCCGGTGACTCTTCCCCACTGTATCTCTCTCTCTTCACCACCCTCCCGCTTGAAAAAGAAGAGACTCCGCTGAGCGATGACGTCTGACGGCAAAGCTGGTCAGCTCCGGCGACCACCGTCACCAAGGGATTGCCGGGTAGGCTTAGAGTCAACGAGGGCTCGAGCTTGTATCCGGTAGATCGCTTGATGGCATTATTGTAATTATTTGGAGTTGGTGAGAGACCTAATCCAAGGACAAGACCTGAGTTGCATGAATCATCAAAACTCATCTGAGTAAAAATGAAAAAAATATGACTTTGTAAATTTTATCTGTCTTTGGGATTTCGAGAGGAAAAAGAAATGAGTTCTTTTTTTTTTTTTGGTTTGATGAAGTTTAGAAGATAATGGGAGGAGATGGAGCCAAAGGGGGCTTCTTAAGAAGGAGAAGAAAAGTATTTTTATTTTTATTTGAAAGTTTAAATAAAAATGATGAGTGGGTGGATGGCTAATAATTATTAATCAATGGAATGATTTATTTATTTTAAAGAAATGATTTTATTTTCTTGGTAATTTTTTTCTGGGGTAAAAAAGGATAATGTCGATGGCACAATTCTCTCTACTTTTTTTTAGTTTCCTCACTTGCAAAGGTTGACCAAATGAGCATCCCACTTGGCATTTGCTAGTTGCTACTATTCTCACCACTAAGAGAAAATTTCCCAAAAATAATTCATGTTTATATTTGGTGAATAGAATTATCATATCATGTTTGCACAAAACAAAAAAAAAAATTATCATATCATGAATATCAACCTAATATTATATTTTAAAACTTTCGTTCATTTTTATCCACTAAGTGTGTGCGTATATGCTATATATAATAAATATCCTGGGCAAAATCTATAATTGCATATTATAATTTATAACTACTAATAGTAATAAGAAAGTGATTGAGCCTTTAAATAACGGACAACAAGTCAGTTTACCCACTAATTTTCAGCCTCTCTTTTTCTTAACATAGAAACACATTGGCCCTTGGTGTCCAATTCATTTATTTAGTTAGATATTATATATTTTAATTAAGTGCTTCTGATTTGATACATATGGATAGTGATCCCCACCATCTTGTTTAGGTTTGGTTCTCTTGATGTCTTTCAACAATTAATTTAGTAACTTTTGGAAAGAGTTAGGCATATAATTTATTTCCATAAAAGTATTTAAACAAGCTAGGTGATTCATTACTATACCAATTATATGTTATATCCTGAAGTACAATGTATTTCTCAGAATTCCATATTATACCTTTTTTTTTTTTGCAGGTCAACTTTTTTCTTTCTAAATTATGATAAAATAAGAACAAATAGATTATTTATAAGTGTTGCAAGTGTTATTTGATTTACCACGGTCTTAAAAACTGGAAATCAAACGATTATATTTTAAAACATTCATTACACCACAAATTAAGACTCGGTCAAGCTATAAGGCTAGATAACTAGTTACATTACCGAATTTAAATCCAAAAATTCCAATTAGTTCACACAATATGTCGCCCAACCAGTTTTAAAGAGAAGAAAGAAAAAAACACACAAGAGGGTACTCACCTTTTAAATTAACTTTTTGTTTGGTTGCCTGACGTAACATTAGAACTATCAAGAGAGCAATGAAAGTGGGTAGAAACTAAACATGATATGTGGCTAAATATGATTCGTCAGCAATAAAACAAAAATCTTTGGAGTAATTGACTTAGAAAAGTTGATGTGTAACCTTCCAATCGGTTTGGTCTCAGCTTTGTTATTTGTTTTGGCACGTCCCAATAATGCTTTTGTCGGCTATACTCGTCCAAACCAAGGTTAGGTTACCCATCCATCATACGCACATTGTTATTGTTTTTATCTTCTATCCCTATTTTTTCATCTATAATCTACTTTATCACTTTCTTATATTGTTTCTTTAACAAACTATTTGCTTAATCAAAATATATATGTTCTACCCCCTAATCCTTGATAGTAGCTGACACACGAGATAAATGGTTACATCGATGAAAAAAAGTACCAACCATAACTTCATTCTTTATCGAACAAGCTAAGGGAATCAGTTTATTTCTCTATTACGAATAAAATAATTAATGCGATTGTCAATTTCATATCATCATTGTATAACATTTGACTTTTTGTAGGTACAACGAGTTATCAATATGCTAAGAATGATGAAAGTTCATGGATAGATCATATTAAATTGATAAAAACAAAAGTAGAATAATTCACCAATTTACAAAATTTAATATGATGTCGCACCGTGGAATTGGTAATCTGTCCATTAGTTTTTTTTTATCGGATTTATTGGAATTTGATGTTGTGCAAATACATAAACTTTAGCTCACATTTTTATATATAATTAATTATTTTGTAAACCGGAAGAGTTCATACCGAAACTAAATATATATAGTTCTTCAAACATGTAACAAATTTCTACACCTTACGGTATATTTTGTTCAAGAAACTAAAACAATTATTTATATTGTACTATATGGATATGGAAAAGTTAAATTAACTCTTTATATCACTAAAATATATTCAATTTTTCTTTCTGTAATTTTGAAGGAAAGAATGGGTGTGTAAATACGTCTGATAAAAAAAAAATTAAGAACAAGTTATTTACTGAAAAGTGTTTATTAGTATCATATGAATGACGACGATAAATAGGAAATCGAAAAAATGTCGAACAAAAAGGGATAAAACTAATAATGTACCCATAAACGTATATCATTGCATAGTAATATACTAATAATAACAATTTTCGACGTCAAACTAAAAATATTAAATTAGTAATAAATAATCAAGTACTTATAAACTTGGTTTCTCATCATGAAGAGTTGGTCCCTGGCCGCCAGACCAGTGCCAGTCTCCTCAGGAGAAGGTGTGGCAAACTCGTTTCCACGATGATACATACATTATTTGTCATTAATTTAATTTATTTTAATTAGATTTAGTTAATAAATCTCGAACTTAGGTGTTAAACATGGAAAGAAATAAAAAGATATATTGACCCAATCATTTTTAATTTAAGAATAAGACGACAAAAGTTGGCTAGGACCGATACTATATGCAATGATTTTAGGCGATCTTCCAATTAAGCAGACGCCATAACTAGTTTAATTTATATAAAAAAAGGGGTAGCTCATATTGTGCTCCACCATTTTTCAAGATAGATTGATTCGTTAGATTTTCAAGTTTCTAGTAAATTCGTGTGTGTATGTTTATCTTAACGAATTAAGCTGATGAATAAATTATAGTATAATCAAGAGACATGCTAGCTAGATCTAATATTCAGCAGGAGATTCTACAGCCTTTTCACTGAATTATATTGAAGTACATAGAGGAGACCATGACAATAGCTCTAATCCATCATATTGCGCATATGAACTTCTTCAAAAGCTCTAAATTCTAAATTCTAATTTGTTTTTTTTAAATAAGCCAATAACTTAAAATTAGATCTTAAACTCTAAATTTTAAACATTAAACCCTAGAATTAATTAATATATTGGTATACCCAACGCAAAATTTTTTCGTCGGCATGAATACATGACCAAAATTGAAAATTACAAGAATAATAGAAAAACATTGACTTTGGAGAAAGTAATACAAATTTTAAAAGTACGTTAAGGAAGCTGGATCAATAGAAAGAGAAAAATATATATAGTGATGAGGATGTCATGTTTTTCAGATAAACCCGTAGTAGTATAATGGAGTTGTAACCCACACCTACAAGTCGCATTACCTTTTAAGAGAGATCAGATGAGCAAAATATATAACCTCATCTTCTTTTCTTAGGCAGCCATCAAACCTCATCCACAACAATAAATAAACAAAACTGACAAATAACAATTTAATTATAGAAGAAAAAAAAACAAAGAATAGAGAAAGTGGTGGTTCACATGTCATCAACAATAAGCACCATCCATAGAATCATGGCATCACTCATAAACATCTTATCCACACGACACGAGAGAAGCGAAGCAGTTCCAAAACAGTATCTTTGTCAGTTAGGTTCTACACGTGTCAGATTTTGGACAGCTTAAAACATTTAAGTCCCACCAATGATTTGCTACGATGGAATCTCTGATCATGATAATGACGACTTTGATGACAATTAATCCACTTATTTATAGGCTTCAATATGTTAGTTATGTTTACATACTTTTTACAAATACTTTTTTTTTTAATCCGCATGACGCTTCTCATTTCATATTGGTTTTGTGCAATATGCAGTAATTTTCAATACGCTTGGTTGATTCTGAATTTTCTGAGTATCGGTAAGGTTATAAGATTTTTTTTTGTTGTTAAAAGGCATAAGATCTTCAATAAATTTAAATTGACAAGTGTCACATTGATTACCAAATATAAAGTTAGTATAAAGTTGTCCTTTTTACATGGAGAGCCAATGTAGAACGGAACGTCTCGTGTAGAACAGAAAAATCATAGATATCCTTGTTGGCCCTCCATTGAAGGATGAGGTGATGAAAATCATGCTCATATAGCAATAAACTAGAGTTGGTCACTGTACTAGATTCAAGGCTTGTTGTCGTTGGTGATAGCCATCAGGCCATGGTCACGTTGAATTGGAAGTAAAATGCAAATGCTCTAAGGAAGAGCTATTATCGTTGTCTCTTTTTCCACAGAGGAGAGGTTACTGGATTTTTTTTTTTGTCGGTTACTGCTTCAAAATAACACTATGAATGTGTGATTTTATTATTTGGATTTCTTATGTAAAATTGTATCTAAAATCTACCAAAATAATTGTTATGGGATTTTCAAAAGAAAAAAGAAGGTATGTTTGAAAATCGATTTGTAAGAAGTATTTTTGAAAATAGACATGAAAAGGTACTTTTATAAAATGACATAGAAAAATAGGTATTTTTGAAAATACCCAAACACTACAGCAGTATTAGCAGCAGATACACTTAATTTATCTCAAACAACTATATACCAAAAAAACAAAAAAAAACAAAAAATCAAATTAAGAACCTATCTATCGTTCATCTGCCTCACGGTCTTGAAATAACAGTCGGAAAACCCAGTTACAAGATATTTGTCATTTTTTTCTTCCTCGAACTCTTTAGTATTTGGCTTCCACTCTGTTGGCAGCTTTTCTTTGAATATTCATCGTCAACGAACTTCTTCACTCATGTTCTGAGTGCAAGTTTCGTTATGTAGAACCCCTTAGTACTTGAACGTTAGTTTTTCTTCTCATCATATGGAAATTGAAAACTATAATGGGAAGAAAAAATTCAAACATAAGCAAAACAGAAGCACAACGTAAGCAAAACTTAAGCAAAACATAAACAAAACTTTAACTTCAATATTTTCACTCCACCAACGCCCATTAACTACTACATTGAACAATCTTACTAATGGCTCGTCAGATTTTTTGATTATTTAACTAATTAGACAATATTTACATGGAGTTGATATACAAAATTTGAATGTATAATTTTTCTTCTAATTTGTTGAGGAAATTTGTTACAACCACTAAAGTTAAGAATTTTTTTGGTCGTCCGTGGAGAAAATTTTCAACCGTTGGAGTAGAAGAATCATATATCGGTGATTTAGTGGATCCTGCAAGCTGGGAAGATTGGAACGGCAAGACATGACTCCCCACTTCCTACCGTGAATATGCTAATCATGGGTCGGTAGCATATATACACTAAAACGACAAATATGTCATCTCTACCGCTACAAAAATGTCCAGTTTCTTGTATATGGAGAACTATGACTAAATGCGAGTGGGGTACCTTCCATACCAGGGAGGACTTTAATAATCCGATCTTAGGTTCCCTTCTCTTATGTCTAAACTTCTTATTATTAGCCAATCAAATAACTTCTTTTAATATTAATATGAGGTCGTCCAAGAAATGATATGATGGCTAGTGGCTACATTGGCTAGGCCTAATCCCGCACTTGTCAAAGATTCGAAGAGATATGTTGACCTTAATTAACTCTTATGGTTTGGATTCCTTACTAAACAATTACACTCAATAATATGGGTGAGATGGAAAAAAAAAATAGAGTTAGTATTCAAAAGATTGGAAAATGTAGCTTTGGTTTTCAAAATTCAAAATACGCCAAACAATCACACTTGTCTAAGTACATTAGCTCTAACTAATGTAAGATGTTTTGCGCTGAAATAAAGAGCTTGTATTTATTTATATGATTTTGACAATGCGTCCATACACCCATTTATGTGTCATGTACTCCACCAAAGAAAAGAAAAAGGACTATTGGACTTCCATTATATTTTTATATTGATAATAAACAGGAATAAACTATATAATTTCTAACCAGAATTATATTGAAATTCTAAACTTTTGTTTTTTTGATGACATCTTAAACATTTTTTTTTTAAAAACAAAAGTTTAGTCTATATTGATACTTATTTTGAAACAGAATGCACAATAAATCATCACATAAACGTTAACCTCTCATGGTGTTCACCTTGAAATCTTTTATTTTCTTGCTTATGGTATTGGGGAATACCTACTCTTGTAACTCTTTAAACTTTGGGATCTTTGTATTTTCACTTTGTACCTTGATTTGATTTGAATGAATGAAACCATGTGTTTGTCCAAAAAAAAAAAAAAACGTTAACCTCTAAAATTTATGTACAGTATTCTGTTTTTAAATTGCAGTAGAGTAATGTCTCTCTGTATGTATAAAAATGCGTAAGTTACTTAATTAGTGATTTTTTTATGATGATGATTAATATTAAAGATCAAGAGAAGGTCTCAGGGTCCATATGTAAATGAGTAACAAGTAAGATGATGTTCACATTGTCTTGGTCCTCGCATATATTCAAGGAGCTATAGAGAAGACATCACTCTATGGACCAACTCTTGCTTCACCTCTTCCATAACGTAGGACCTTTCTCCAATTTTACATTATACTTGGCTTTTTTTTTTTTTTTTTGTTTGTATGTTTGTTTTGTTTATTTGTCTTTTACTATCTAATAAAACGAATAACAAAATTGATTTGATTTTGTCGTCACAACATTTTACATATTCTATCCAACAAGATTTATCATACTTGTAGCTCAAAATTATTAAAGTGTCATAAGCTTTGATAATTCTTTGTATTCGTGAAACAATACACAGTAGTAGAAACTTGATCACAGAACAAAAATACACATAAGAAAAAAAAAAACCAATCTCAGAGAACATCGTACGAGTTTGTTTAATGGCCATTTGAAAATCTAACTGTTTAATGTTAACGTTAAATTATCTACATAGCAATTATAACTAAGGACAATTTATTAAGCTTGATGAATGCCCCTTCTAATAATAAATACGGTGTCTTATAAGTTTGCAATAGTGACAGGGTTTCTAAACAACTTGCAAATTTGGTCGATCGATTGATAACTACATTGTCTTCACATTTCTAAACCCTTACAATTTGCAAAATTTAGTTGACAAACAACAACAAAACGAATAAGCCATTTGACACTACCTATACAACAACTCTCGAATCAGTAGGACTAACAACATTCATGTGAAGAAACTACACTTACACATGATATGTTCAATTTTGGTTTCCATTACAGCCTTAAATTTGTCTGCGTAGAGCAGGCCCAACTCTAAGGGTGTGCTAGCGGTGCACTAGCACAGGATCCTCAAATTTTTTCCTTATTTTTTAGTGTTTTATGATATATTTTTAAAAAATCTAGAAGAAAAATATAGAGAACAAAAGGGCCCTTTTTTGGTTGGAGCACAGGGACCAAAAAAATATTGAGCCGGGCCTGGCGTAGAGAGATGCCAAAGTGGGTCAATTTTAAGATTAGAAGCAGTATACACAACATTGAAGCATGGAGTGTTGTTGCTTTGAAAAGAGATCTTTCTATTGAAACAGGACATTATAAAAACATTGCAATATATATACACTTCTCACAAGCGTTACCAACAAAAGAATAAATATCCAGCCTTGCTTTGAAAGCTCTTGTGCGTTTTAGATTTATGTTGCAAATTTTTAACCCAGTAATTTGTAATTCAATGGTTTTGCCGTGTTCACAAAATCTAGATTTCAAATTAGCTATAACACGACCTCATTGGTCCCCAAATACTGACAATGTGGGGGAGTTGAATAGACCTCGGAGCTACACTTAAAGCCCATAATATTTTGTTCATAACTAACTCATATATCTCTTCGTGCCGAAGACCAGAACAACGTAAATATAGTCTATATATCCAATGTTCGAATTTAGGAGATGGCTGGACTGTTCCAACCTGTGGCTTTGGGTTCAACCATTGAGCTACCGACCTTTAAAGTGAGTTCCCCTGTTTTTAGTTATAAGACAATATTAATCAAAGTATAAACACTAACTCCTAAATTAATATCTGCATTTCAGTACATATAACTCCATGATGTGACCGGGAAGTTCTTCAAAGGAAATAACAGTCTTTATTATTTACTAACTCCCATACATGGTATGTTAATGATTCTTCATAGTCAATGTGGTAATTACTATGATTGATGTACATTGAGATTCATGAATCCTCAATCCCCATTTACAACACAAGAACTATATACCTAAGAAGCTATGATATACAAGACGTACAGCAGATTCGGATTTTACTTTGGTGTTTCCCATTGATGCAGTTACAAGGCTCAATCATTTCTCTCAATCATATATATACCTAAGTAAGAAGCTTGATTACACTTATTTCAAGAGCTCTCTTTGCCTAAATACCCACAGGATTATCATTCAGCCACTAAGATATAGGATTAACAGTTATAATGTTTGCCTAAATAGCTTTTAATCTTTCAATGTATGTAGCTTCTGGTGCGTCATTGAGGAGGAGTGCGGTATATGGCAGCGATAGTACGAGGGAAGAACATTTGCCTAACTCCCTCTGATTTAATTATGGGAAAGATGATGCCTGAAGCTTTCTGTGAAAAGAGAAAAATATCAAAAATCAATGTAACTTTGCCATGTTGTGTATAGTAGAAGCACTCTCGTTGCAGAGGGTGAGAACCACATACCAAGATGATCCTAGCTCCAAGCCGAAAGCTTTTAGTCGTAGGAAATGGTAGCATTAGACGACCAACAGCATATATCGCTACAGCAAAAAAGTGAAGTACTAGACTCAGAGGACGAGGGTTTAAACCAGAGAGCAATGCCACTGGACCAGATGACCAAACACCTCCAAGTCTAAGATAGTCGAAGCAAGCTTCACGCATTTCTGTTTTTGCTTCATTGGAAGATGCTAAAAAGACCTTGTACAACGCGTCCGCCAATGTATTAATGGTGGAAGCCACAGGCTGCACGTAGAAGGAGCCACACATAACATAACTCTATCAAAAACTTAAATCAACACATAGGAAGTGGCTCACTTTGTCTAAAGATGCTTACTTTGCGCAGTGTGTAAAAGGATTCCATATACTTAGACACTGCTTCTTTGTCATTAAGGTTACGAATTGGCCTCAGAAGATCACGGAGTACAATAATATCTCCCAATGCAACAGTCATCCCACCACCGGTTAAAGGATGTCTCATGTTGAATGCATCACCCAAAAGAAGAGCTCCAGGAGTAGGAACCGGATCAGCTGGCATGCTACGGTTTGGCATAGTTCTGATATTACCTTTCTCAACCGCGGCGATGAATGCTTCACGGACCTCGGTTGGTACCTGAGGTGCAACATATGTTATCAGATACTTAGCCATTTCACCATTTGCAATAGGAGGAACTTTTTGACCCGGTACATCGACTAAGCAACGGACTTCGGAACTGCTGATGGGATACATTAAAATAAGTGATGGGTCACCGAGAACAACATGGCCATGATTTGCAAATGGAAGTTCACAGTTCTCCAAGACTAGACCCACAAAAATAGATGGCACATCCACCTTAGGTTTGCAAAGAGAGCGACGCAATTTGGAGAAACAACCATCACATACAATTGTGAGAGGAGCATATGATCTAAACTCATCTCCCTTCTTTGTTCTGTATTGAACACCTTTGATTGTCCCGTTTTCTTCAAGCAACGACGTGACTGTTCCTTGTTCCAGACGTACACTGAATCAAAAACAAAACATTTAGAGCAAGCAGCGTACCAACAGGTAGATGCAAATATCAATAAAATTACTTTGGAAGAGAAGCAGCTTTTTCTCGCATTCTCTGCACAAATCTCCCATTGTGGAAACCTCTCCCGGCAACATCCGTATCAAACGTTTCCAAGGGGTAAGATAGTTTAGTATGCTTCCCATCTTTGAAGAGAGCATAACCAAGAAGTCGTTGAGCATCAATGTTCTTCACACAATCTACAATCACACAACTAAACAACTATCAAAATTAAAGTATATACTTATATAAAAAAACAGTTAAAGCTCATTGGTCTGTAGCTTCTACCCTCAAGTCCAAGTTCGATTAACTTCAAGTAACCACCAGGTTGAAGCAATTCACCGACGATTCTGTCTTGCTCAGACAAGTCTCTTTCAATGACATGAACTCTTCGTCCTTCCTTCAACAAACCCACACAATAGTCCAAAATTCAGAGACAAAAACTTACGTCTTGAACACAAACAACACAAAAACCTTGAGTTCTCTCAAACTGTTCAGTTAAGAACCAAGAAACAAGCATTCATATCTCCAAAATGTTCTTAAAACTAAGATCACACCATTTCTGTGATCTAAAAATCAAACCATTAATATAATAAATCGGTTTGATCTTAATATCTATGTATGCAATAAATTCCTAATTACATCAAAATAACTGTTATAAACTATTCCAAAAAAAAAAAAATTGAACAACTTATAATGATATTTTTTGTAAATAAATTTTTAAATTTTTAAAAAGAGATAATACTAAATGTCAGAACTATAAAGTTATTAATTTATTGATATATCAGTTAATTAATTCACATGTACAAAAATTAATTTAAAACCAAAAGAATTTATATTTAGATATATTAATTTATAAAGTATTAATTTGTAAAGGTTTGTGACTTGCCTTGGCGAGAGTATGAGCAAGAGCAGCACCAGCAACACCAGCTCCGACGATGATCACATCGTTGCCAGAGCCGGAGTCATCCTTCCACGATACGGCGTCGTTATGGGAAACGAGGACTCTAGGATTCTTCTTACTCTTGTTCCTAATCACAACATCGTTACTACTACTCAGACGCAAAACGTACAGAAACGCAAACGCGAACAGAGAAGCTACGAATGTTCCTAAAATGAATGGATCCAACACAATCTTCGTCGTCGTCGTCGGCGCCGTCACTGTCTTTCTCACGGCGGCGCGTTTGTGTCTCTCCTCCGTCTTCGTTCTTCGGCGGCGAATGTAGGTGGCTCCGGTGGTGGATCGACGATTAGAGAGTGTGAATCGAAGGGAGAGACGAAGATTTGTGCAGGGAAGTGAAGATCTGAGAGGACGAAACAGTGGAAGGTTCTTGATTTCGACTGATTTCATCATTTTTGTTTTAGATCAGCTAAAAAAATTTGGTTTATATGATACATTGATACTGTTAATATATTCTTAATTGTTTACACAAAAAAAAAAAAAAAATTAGGTCTATCATTACCAAACATACTTACTCAGTTTAATGTCACTAAAAGTTGTATTTCTGTTTCTTAAAAGTGTCGTGTTATATTATTGTCAATGTGATTTCTGTAAACCAGTTTTTTTTTTTTTTTTTTTTTTTTTTTTTTTTAATTTTAGCCCAAAACTATTTTCTTGGATTGTAATCATTATTATTTGTTTAATTTTTTATTACATAAGAGCATATCTAATTATAAGTTTTGTTAATTTATGTGAAATGTGTTTAAGTGCTATTTAAAAATAAAAATTAGAAAATAATATTTGGGTGTATTTCAGAAAACTTTTTGATTAGGTGTTTAATCAATAAAATTAGGTGTAGCTATTATACATTTTCTTGGGGTCAAAATCTTATGATTTACTAGTATTGCTTTATAAATAACTAGAAATTAACCCACATTTATAACATTTTTTACGTACCTACAATCATAAGTAAATCAAACTCAATTTTTATGTATCTTTATTATTCTTTAGTTTTATTATTAAAAATATAGGTAATCTTTTTAATGAAAATCTCAATTATGTGGACCAATGATGCGTATGCTTCCTACCTACAAACACAACCAAATTGCTTACTCTTTAATCCTTTACCAGATTGAAGTACTATTGAACATTATGAGAATACAATTCTATTAGTCTATTTATCCTTTATTATTTAAATTTTAATTTTTTTTTTTTTTAACTAAAACACTAAACAACCTATACTTTACAAAGTGTCGCTCTGACAATATATATTTTACGATGTATGTTGTTTCGTTTTTTTATGCAGATTTTTAAACCAAATCTTACTTTTATCTTTATTATTTCAGGTTACTGATTTGAAAGAATATATATTATAAATATTTTAAATATGTGTGACATAGCTGGTATATTATAAATAATATACCTGAATAATATAACAGAAAAATCACTATGTCCCAATTAGAAATATTTTTTTGGTAAAATATTTAATACTTAATATTTTATATAATATTTTATATTATAACAGAAAAATCACTATGTCCCAATCATATGAAAAGAAAATGAATGTTTTCACGAAGAAATATACTTTCTTCATTTCAAAATATAGGATGTTTTAGTGAAAACACGCATATTAAAAAATAATTACTTTTCAAAAGTTAAACCAATCACAAATAAGTCTGTATAACATAAAATATAAATTTAATCTAAAAATTGCATAAAAAGTTGAAAATACTCTATATTATGAAAAAAATACTTCTCTAAACATCATATATTATGAAATGAAATGGAGAGAGTATTAAATATAAACAAAGTCATCTTATTTTATGTACAAAAAATTATCAAGCTAACAATTTTCGAGCTTTTGACGAAACCCAAACCAAAGTCTTAAAACCGGACATATAGCCTCCACACAAACAGCTCCGTAGGTCTAATCTAAATTCTAAAGTCTAACCCTAACGGCTAAAACTAAGGACCTAATTAATATATCACGTGTCATGTGGCATCGCCTGCGAGACCCACGGACCACGACAACCAATGAACTTAAACGTGATCTACTTTACTTATACACCAAAAGGTCCAAAACCAACCTACGTGAATTACCTTTTTACGTATATTTTAGCTCATATATTTCTGATTAATTAATATCTTGAAGAATCTCTATATTAGTTGGGCAATTTAAAAGCTTGATTAGTCTCCGAGGAAGTATGAGATGAGAAGGGCTCTATGAATTAAAATGTTTCTTATTCTATATTTTTATTTTGTCACTTAATTGACAAAAACAAAAGAAAAAAGACTTTATACGAAAAAGAAAATTATGTCATTTATAGAACTAAAAAAATATTATAAAATATACTAATAAGAAACATTCTAATTAACAGAGACTAAAAACTTATTTAAATCACTACAACAAATTTTAAGGAGAAAAAACTATTCTTTTTTACTAATTTTGAGGATGTACAATTTGAATATATATTTTTAATTCATTTTGGTTTAAATTAAGCTTATACAAAGAACATTTAAGAACAGATAAGCAAACAATGACTATTCGACTATCTCATCAATGGAAACAAAAATGAAATGAGAAACAGACTTTACAATGTTCAACTTAAGAATCATTAACTATGTAGATCAGATGCTCATTAGTCATTTACAATGTGCTGATGTTACATACAATGTCCGTTTTATAAAGTAGTAATAAAACTTAACCCAAGAGAACACACAATGGCCCATGTAACTAAAATCCTGGGGTACACCGGAGAATACTATTAGACGGTCCAAATATAATTGGGAACCACGTGAATCTGATAGATATTTGATACTCCACTCAATACTATATTTATTTCAATACGACAATTCTCTAACTTCTTTCATACTAAAATCTCACTTAAAGTATACCCCATCTTTCCTTTGCAACGTTTGGTAAATTCTTTGACATTTTAGGTTGTATGATTCTTTAAAAATGTTTGCCAAAAAAAAAGTATATCTTAAAATAATATCAAAAAAGAACATCTTTGATGTATTAATTACCAAACTAAGTATGGTTAATTATTGATAATCCTCCATTATTTTGAGGATGTACAATTTGAATATATATTTTTTTATTCATTTTGCTTTAAATTAAGCTTTTCGATACAAAGAAAGATGCAATATCACTCAGTTTAGTTTTGATATTGTATTGATAAATTTATTTATATACTGTAATATTGTATTTAAACAAGTTTTTAGTTGAGAAACCATAAATGTGTGAAACGTAAACCTATACCTAATAAGTAATAACTATGTTTACAATTCGAAGTTACAAAACTAAGATTTTTCAATTGCATTATTACACTATAACTGAGATCAACAAAATGAGCTAAGATTTTTTACTTTTAACATAACTGTTTATTAAGTCATATAGTGGATCTAAAAAAAAAAACGAGACGTTTATATTACAAAAAGCAAAAAGCAAATGAAAATTCCTTTCTTAGGGTTTGAAGTTGAAAATATAGGAGTAGAGAGACATGTCTCACGTGGTGTCCACCTGTCTTTTATCTTTTAAAGAGTTCATTGCTTGCCTTGCTTCCACTATAATATACTATTTTCTTCATATCACAAAAGTAACCACAAATTTATTAAAAATACTACACCTGATTTCCAAAATTTAAATTTTGTAGAAATAAAATTACAATCAAAATATTTCTTATGTAGACATCTGAATTTTCCTCTTTTTTTTCTTAATCAATTATCATAAACAAATATGAATAATTTTTTTTTATCGGTAACCATGTATCGGAAAACTATTTTTATAATTATTAAACCATATTAAAAATGTTAATATTATGTTTAAACATTTTTGATAAAGTTTTTAACTATTTTGGTATTAAACTATTAATTACTGTTTATTACTTGTTATAACTTTTTTTTTAATTTCTTTGTATCACTGATTATTTGTAGTAAAAAAATATGTAGTAACATGTCCGAGATCTTGATTGTGTTTTTCGGTACCATTCTTTTGTCTCCACCCAAAGCTTATATGATATCTATCACTCCCCCAAGGCCCCAATTATTACTTATTGTTATTTTGTTTAAATAAATCTTTTGTTCTATAAAAGCAAAAAAAAATCAAAAATATATTCTACACTCTATAGTATAAAGAAAATAAAAAACTTCTCCTCGTTCTTCTCCCTCTGTCTCTCTCTCTCTCTCTCTCTCTCTCTCTCACTCTGAGCTCAAGCGATTTCATCCCATGGGAAAAATCTCTGAAGTGATTATTTAGCACTCTTTTTTTTTTTTTTTTTTGTCTCCTTCTGAATCCATTTTTATGGATCTTGGAGTTCGTGTTTCGAGTCATGAAACCGGGTCTTCTCCAGGCCAAACCGAACTCGGATCTGGTTTCATCAACAACAACAAGCAAGAAAGATCCGGTTTCGATGGTGAAGATAGCTGGAGAAGTTCAAAGCTCTCAAGAACATCAACTGATGGCTTTTCTTCTTCAACCTCTGCCGCAGCTAAAACGCTGTCGTTTCATCAAGGCATCCCTCTACTGAGATCTACCACTATTGATCCTCGTAGGGGACAAGAACATATGCTTAGCTTCTCTTCTGCTTCGGACAAATCAGATGTCTCACCTTATCTTCAGTACTGTCGAAACTCAGGTCGGAATAATATTATATAGTACTCTGTTTTTTTCTTTCTTTTTTTTGATTCTTTCTTTTCATCTGAAGATATTTACTTTCTTGAAAATCAGATAATGGGTTTTGCTTAAAGTTAGATTTAAAGAAATGGGTTTATGTCAAAATTTAAAAATCATCATATGGTTTTTTTTTGTTTTTTTTTGTTAGAGTTTTGATTTAGTGAAATGGGTTGATGTGGTGGTGGTGACAGGATATGGTTTAGGAGGGATGATGAACACAAGCAGCATGCATGGAAACTTGTTGACAGGAGTAAAAGGTCCTTTTTCACTGACTCAATGGGCTGAGCTAGAGCAACAGGCGTTGATCTATAAGTATATCACAGCCAATGTCCCTGTGCCATCTAGTTTACTCCTTTCTCTCAAGAAATCTTTTTTCCCTTATGGATCTTTGCCTCCTAATTCTTGTAAGCTCTCTCTTCCTTTTATCTTTAATTTTTAAAGATTTTGAGGTTCTTGATCAATAGTTTCGATTTCTTTTTTTGAACTCCAATACATTAGCCAAGAAGAATCCACTTTATGCTATCTTAAGTGGAATGTTGTTTGTTGCCTGCCCATTGGGTGCTTTTATGAGATCTTGAGAGATTCTTTTATTTTTGTGTGTGTTTATATGTAGTTGGATGGGGCTCTTTTCATCTGGGCTTTTCCGGTGGTAACATGGATCCCGAGCCCGGGAGATGTCGCCGGACAGATGGAAAGAAATGGCGGTGCTCGAGGGATGCTGTTCCCGATCAAAAGTACTGTGAACGACATATTAACCGAGGCCGCCATCGTTCAAGAAAGCCTGTGGAAGGCCAAAATGGCCACAATACTAATGCTGCCGCTGCTTCTACCGCTGCGGCAGTGTCCAAAGCAGCGGGGACTTCGGCTGTTGCTATGCGTGGATTAGATAACAACAACAATAGCCTTGCCGCTGCTGTTAGAACTCATCATCATGCCAATACTAATCAATCTACAGATTCTTTGGCTACCAGGTGAAAACGTTTGAAATCTCTTTTTTTGAATTTTGCCTTTTTGATATAACATATCTCCATATTCCTAAGTTTTAATGTTCATACCTTTTATCAACTTTTTTTCTTTGCCCTATAAGTAAGAAGAAGTAGACCCACCAATTCATTATTACTACATCTTTTATGATTGTGACCCCTCCTTATTAATTGAGGCTTAGGATTCTATATATTTGGATTTTTTGCTTTTATGAACTGTTTACTCTCCTTTTCTTGATGATTCAATGATGCACAAAATTAACAATAATCTTAATGGGGTTACTTGTGTTGCATCACAGGGTTCAAAATTCTCGTGCGGCTTCGGTTTTTCCTACCGCGATGAACTTACAACCGAAGGATCCTCATCCGAAACAAAGCAATAATAATAATCCTTTTGAATTCGGACTTATCTCCTCGGACTCGTTACTAAACCCTTCGCATAAGCAAGCCTCCTATGGGAACTCCTCAAAAGGCTTTGGATCGTATCTTGACTTCAGCAACCAAACGAAGCATTCGGGAAATCACAACAATGACGATTCTTGGCCTGAAGAGCTGAAATCAGATTGGACTCAGCTCTCAATGTCAATCCCTATGGCTCCATCTTCCCCTGTTCAAGATAAACTACCACTCTCGCCTTTAAGGTTATCGCGTGAGTTTGACCTGGGATTAGGCGTTAACACCGAGTTTCTTGAGCCTGGGAAGAAGGCGAATAACTGGATACCAATCTCCTGGGGTAACAATAACTCCATGGGAGGTCCTCTTGGTGAGGTACTAAACAGCACAACGAATAGTCCCAAGTTTGGTTCTTCTCCAACGGGTGTCTTGCAAAAGTCGACGTTTGGTTCTCTTTCTAACAGCAGCTCGGGAAGCAGTACCGTCATTGGCGATAACAATAACAAGAACGGCGATGGAAAAGATCCGCTTGGCCCGACCACACTTATGAACACTTCTGCTACTGCTCCTCTATGAAACCGAAACAAAAAAACCCAAATGACAATGGCGAAAACAAAACACTCTGTTTTTCTCTGTTTCTGTTTTTTTCTTACTTGGTGCATTGTGTTGGTGTTGTTGTTTTCTTTCTATATATAAAGTCAGAAGAAACTAAGGAAAGATGAGAAGAGAGATAGGGTTTTGTTTTTTTTGCTTCATAATCTTTGTTCTTTGTTTTTCCTTAAAGACCCCGTCTCTTCTCCGTCTTTCTGATTTCTGAATCCATGGATTTATTTGCTCAAGCCACTGGTTCATCTTTGTTCACAATAGTCTCTGTTCTTAAAAAAACAGCCGTCTAATATATTTATTCTTAAAACAAGTGACTAAAATTAAACCTATAGTATTAGTTTTTTACGATGTCTAAAAATTGTGATCAGTGTGAAGAGGTTTCCTAGTTGCGGACAAGAGGCAACATTGTTTGTGGATTGGACATAGAACACTTCTCCAAAACAACTGTCTCCAACTTTAGTTTTATTTTTTTTGGTTCTGTTTCTCCACTTTTGGGGTCCCTTAACTACTTTTTGCACTTCTCTCACTAACCCTACCTAAACTTATTATTCCTGTTTTTGTTTTTCTAAAAATTATAAAAAGAGTGGAGGAGGACCAACCTCTCAAATTTATGGATGGTCCATACGATTTTAATTTGGATTCTTTGTATATTTTTTGGAGATTTTATTCTAAAGACGTGGCATGTGTGGGACGATCCAGCCACTTCCACTTGCATCAGACACGACAATTCTTACCGAATAAATATCTCAATAGATGCCTTACGAGTACAGTATTAGTATTAGATAGTTTGGAGTGAATAATATTTTTGCTTACATTAACTAGTAAACTAAAGTTCTTTTTATTTTTAATATTACTATAAATCTTTTGTCCAAAAATACTACAATTTTTTTTAAAAAAATTAAGAGTTTATAATTTCAAAGTTAGATTTCTTTTATTTTCGTTTACTTTTTAATTTTTAGGATTGAGGGTTTAGTTTTTAGTTTTTAGGGTATCAGAATATTTTTAATAGACTAAATTTAGAGCAAAATAACATAAATAACTTTCAAAGAATGTTATTATTAGTTTTATTTTTCAAAAATACTACAAACTAAAATTAAACTTTAAACTACTCTAGTTTGGATCATAATATTTTTTACAAACTAAATTTAGAGTAAGATAACAATCATTTTCCAAAATAGTGATAGTTTTGCATATATATTAAATACAGTAGAACCTCTATAAATTAATACTCTTTAAATTAATATTCACTATAAATAAATAAATTCTTCTGGTCCCGAGTTGGGTCGGTGTAAAAAATGACACATTTCGATAAAATAATAAGATAATAAATTTTTTAGAAATCCTATATAAAAATATGGTCCCATGAATATCATAAATTAATAATCAACTAAACTAATATATATATATATATATATATATATATATATATTTAAGAAAATTTAGTGAAATATGACTATGGTTGTTTGTCTATTCTTGAGTTTGCATTCTTGTTAGAGTTTATCACTAATCTTTTTTGTTGTTGTCTTCTCAAATCGCATCCAAAAATTATAAAGAGTCTTAAATGCGATAATTGCTTCTTTAGTAATTGGTTCTAAAAGTACCGCAATATCTTTGACTTCATCATTACCATGAAGGATAGTAGTAGCAAATTCTTCTAAACTCTAAACTTTTAACATTTATCATTTTTACCTAGATAATCTAGTAAACAATTGAATTTCACCGAAAGTCAAGATTATTAATTAAGAAAATTCTTTTAAAAATGTGAACGATAACAAAAATATTTTATTTTGTAGTCAAAATTTTTCAAATTTATGAAAATGAGAAAATCTCTTTATAAATTAATATTTTATTGATTTATCGATAAATTAATAATTATTAATTTATCGATAAATTAAAACCTCTATAAATTAATAAAATTTTATGGTCCCGACCTTATTAATTTATAGAAGTTTTACTGTACATAATATATTGTTTGCTGCGGTAGTACATTATTTAATTTGAAAATCGCGTTATCTATTTGACTATGTTTTTAGTTTATTCCGTATAACGTAGCATATGATTCAACTTGAAGTACTTGAACTTGATAAAGAAAGCTTGAGAGAGGTTTAATTGAGCTTGTGGGCTTGTGGCCTGTGGGAAACTTGAATACTTGAGGAATAAGAAAAATTCACAAGCTGAAGTTTGTCAAGTGTTTTAAAGACTCCTTATGATTTTAGAGGGTTCAACTCCAACCTTCAAAGCTAAATTTACCAACTGATAAGGTTTCATATATAAAGAGGGAAAAAAAATCACCAATTGGATGGAGTAGAGTAGTAGTGTGACTAGTTAGAGAAGTTTTTCAAGATTCAATTGGATTGGTTAGGCTGTTTATGTACATATTTTTTCGCCCAACTAATGGGCTTTGATAATTGTGATCAAAGAGGCCCAAATGCGAAACAACGGCAAAAACTAAGTCCATCATCTAATAAGTAACACACATTGACATTCTCATTTACACATAAGAGAGATCAGATATCAAAAGAGAGACAGATATATAAAAAAAAAATATACTTCGTTTTGATCTGAACTTTTTTTTTTCTTTCTAATTTTTTTTTTTTTTGGTTTTAAATCATTTGATGATGATTGATGATCAATGATGGATTCTGCTGAAGCTGTCTGAGAATCAAAATCTGCCTCATCTCCAAGAATCTTCGTCTTAGAATCTCGTGTTCCGACATAAGCCGATCGTTGTCCGTACTTATCAGTCCGATGTTGTACAAAACGATCCGGAGCCGGTTCCCGAGTTCCCGGTTTTCTAAACCGAGTCGGGTCGCTTCGTCTTTCAAATTCTCAATGTGTCTCTGTTTACGCATCCTCGACCGCTTCGCTGATTCACGGTTTGATTCCATACGCTTCCGTTTACGGTCTTCAGTCACCTGCAAAACCGGCCGGTTCAGTTTCGTCCGGTTATGGTCCGTGGCATTAATCCGGGTTCTCGTGTTGTCAGAATCCAATTCATCGGATTGAGGACTCGGTACGCCGTGGAAAATGTCGGAATCATCAGAACCGGAGTTCGTTTTGATGGAACCGATACAAGATTCGTCGAAACCGTTAAAACCGGTGTTAATCTTGACGGTGTCGGATTCACCAGTACATGGACTCGGTACCGCCGGTTCGTGATGGATAGTAGAGAAGAAGAGATCGGTAAAGCAGTCCAATTCCCAAGGAGTGAATCCGGTCTGGAAATCAGATATTTGGTTAACCAAGCCCGGTTCAGTAAAGGAAAAAGCCGGTAGAGTAGACATCATAATTGACCGGGTTCGTAAATTGTTTTAAATTAGAGAGATGAGAGAGAAGAGAAGGAGAAAAGGGAAGAATTGAATTGAAGGAGGCTGGAATTTAAAGAGAACCCAAAAGGATATTTTGGTCATTTTTAAAAATACGATGTATGGCCGTATTTTATACGTATAAACGACTTTTGAGTCATGTGGCACTATGTGGGGTTAGTATTTTTCAAACGACTTTTTATAAAAGTAGAAAAATATTTTGTGGGACACCAATAGGGTCTCGGTTAAGGTCACTTTCTGAAAATAAAGTAAGATTAAAACTGCTAAACCAAATGTTTGTTATAGCTTAGTGATGAAGAAACAGTCCATATTTAACACATGCATTGTCCATTCATCTAATTTGTCGCCATGCATTCAAATCTAGATTTATAACCCCAAAAAAAAAGTTAAATAAATTTTATATATACTTTGAGGCTCAAAATTAAAGAATATGGTTTCTATGGTTTAATTATATGTGAAGTTAGTGGTGGTTGATAGGAGAAAAATGAACAAGCATTTCAATCAATTTTTTTTTTTTTTAAAAGAAAATTTATTCAACATAGTAATAATATTCTCTAAGTTTTACTAAATCCAGCTTTTAATTTTCTATTTTTTTGTGTCAGAAAAGTTTTAATTTTCTTTTCTCCAAATGTTTGAGTCAGTTGTTTATATGATTTTATACTTTAAAAAATGATGTTTTCTGATCACTTTGGAAAAACATACTATACAATATTAGTTGGTACTTGGTACTGGTGTAACTACCAACTAAATGTTTTCTCAATAAGTAATTTTCTATAATCAAAGTGATTTTTCCAAACTGACAATGATTCTAAATGGAATCCAAGAACAATAATGGTATGAGGACAAAATTTAATTGGAATTTAACGAAAGATGATTTTATGTTTAACCAAAAAAAAAAATAAGAACGAAAGAGAATCTTACTAAACAACTAATACATCCAACAACAAATTCATGATTTAATTAAGATTTGTACACTAATATTTTCGGTTAGTTAGTTTATTGGAAATTAGAAAGAAAAATAAAGAAGAGAAAAACTATAGCAACGGCCACATGCAAATCTTCAAAAGTAAAGCAAAAAATTAAAATATATTGAGAAAACTTTTATTATATGGTTTGGTAGCATGTTAAATCAACCTTTAATGGCCATAAAGTTGTATCATTCAAATGCTTCCCACATTAACTTTTTTTTTCAGTAATCACAAATTCTCTTTTTATTACAAAAGAAAACAAAATATCAGTAATATATATTGCTGCTATTATTGAATATAAGTAGGTTAGCTGATTCTATGTATTTTATGTTCTTACATAAATTTCTACATGCATCAATCACACAAATACTTCAAATAGATACTACTATTTACCTCTCGATTCAGATAAAGTATTTTATGATATTCACCATTTGAAGGATAAATACTTACTTATTCAAAATAAATGACAAAATAACACTCGCACTCGGTTAAACTTACACAAGGTTCATCATTTACAAAACTCTATGGTTGAGGTCTAGTCTGCCTAACCTTATCAGCTTTTCTAGGGTCCTTTAACTCCTTAAGCTAAGGATCACTTCTATTAGTTGAACCATCTTTTTAAGTGCTACCAAACAGATTATTTGCAAACATAACCTGGAACTCGACTACCACTTCTTCCCTCTAATTTCTGGATTTTTCGTACAGACATGCTGTCATATTCTAACTTGAACTGTCATAATTTATCATTCCATAAGTCATCATAAATTTTGGTCACATTATCGTTTCATTAACACATATATCGATGAAATAGATGTGTGAAATATAGATCCCGATCAAAGGAGAAGTTAAGTTGAATCCAGCAAAAATCATATTCTCCAAAGAAAGTAAACTTTTGAGTATATCTTTAAGATCTGTTCCAATTTTTTTTTTAAATAAGTTTGGTGCATTGAGTTGAAGGACATTGGGAAGTTGTTTACATAAGCAGAGGGGTATTACATTGAAGTGTACCACAGGCTAAACCAGTCTTGAAAAATAAGATGATTTACTTTTGAAGTATACCAAAGCAGAGCTAAACCAGTCTCGAACTATATATATAACATCAACATCGATTTGGATCTGTGTTACATTGCTCCTAATTAATCTGTTTTCTTTTGGGGCAACCACTACTAACTAATATAAGTTAAGTTTTTCACACATAATAAGAAAATATGATAAATTAATTATACCGCATCATTTTTTTGTGATAACGGTTTTTAATAACTTTTAAACCAGTAATATGTAATTATAATTGCATTTTTTTAAATCTTTTTGACGATTTGTTTGTGACACGGTTTGGTTAAATATATGTAAGTCACACACCGACTGGTATATACTCGCCCATACACGCTTATAAATTGGTGCGCTCCAACCGGATGATATCAACACCATGTCATACCACTCGGGTAGGGACGTGTTTGCTAGTGCGTAAGTTTGTTCTCATCGTTCACAAATTAACATTTGTTTTGTCCGTAGTTTTATTTATGCATTTAACTATCCAAGGTAACATTTGTTTTGTCCGTAGTTTTATTTATGCATTTAACTATCCAAGGTATTCCCTAATTTTTTCACTGTTTTACAAAGATAAATAGTCATTCACACATAATTTTCAATAAGCATGATATGTATTAAAGTGTGTTTTATGTAATTAAAAAACTTTAAAAAATTGTTCGCTCTAACTTTATCGATTATTTTTTTTTTTACTTTATTCAAATTTTTATTATAATTTACTCACAATTAAATGATTATTATATTTTGATTATACTTATATTAATTTGTTCATAGATTATATATGTTTGATTTGCACTCATTTATTGCAACGGATTTGTGTAATCCTTTTGTTAAATTTGTGCTATCCGTTCTTTTGTCACCATTCGTACTTTTAACATATTGACAATTGTATCAACTACAGTTATTCAATGTCGACTACACCATATGTCCCGGTTAGATCCATTGCATCCGTGTGGAACCTATAGTGTGTGCATATATATTAGTTTATATCATGTGGTCAAATGGTATTTTGCTTGTGTAGGTAGGTGACGCCATAAAACTTTTGAATAAAATTAAAATGGACTCTACATGCTTTTACAAAGTGGAGTATGATCACTCTATCATCCCACGTTTCATACACGCCGCGACTATTGATCACTCTATCATCCCACGTTTCATACACGCCGCGACTAAATTATTATTTTTGTTTCCTTATCGGTTTGGTCCAAATCCACTACTAACACTATACACAAGTGTGAAAATATATATTTAATATAATTTCCACTACCAATTCCACCGGTCAAACAAGTCCACCAAAATTAGACTCTCCTAAAAAGAGAAGATGATTTGAGGTTATCAACGTGTGATAAGATCCCCATTTTAGCTTATATATAATAAAAAAATGAACAGAACAAAAATAGATTTGAAATTTTGCTATAAATTTGAGAATTCAAAGAAACCAAAACCGTCAACTCCTCTCTTTTAAGCATCTTTCCCCCCTCCAAGAAGATATCGAAAAAATGGCAAACGTCTCCGCCTTGCTCACGATAGCTCTCCTCCTTTGCTCCACGCTAATGTGCACTGCCCGTCCCGACCCGACCTTCACCGTCACTATCAGGACTGCTGCCGCGGATCCATGTAACATGGTTAGTCTGATCCACATGCCATGAACCTGTTTCCATACATATCCATACAAAAACACAAGTTGTATATGTTTTGTATGACATCAAATACAAGTTGATAAAATATGTATATGTTATTATAGTGTAATGTATGATTTATTTTATATGGCAGGAAAAGAAAATGGAAGGAAGACAAGATGAAATGGCAGAAGAGAACTGTGGTGCCAATGACGAAGATTGCTTAATGAGGAGGAGTTTGGTCGCTCATACTGATTACATCTATACCCAGAAGGAGAAGAAGAATTAATCTTTGATTTTCACTAATTTATTTCTAACAAACTTCGGCTCTCTTGGTTATGTGATTCATGTCAATGTCATCCTTAATTAGTCATTATCACATAGATCATCAAGATAGTTATATGGTTGTGATTATAATATCTATTCCTTATGTGATATGATAACACATAAAGAAATAAATCTTAGTGATTTGTAATAGTGCCGTTGAATATATTTAAAACACATGAAATTCGAGTATATTCATATATATAAATTCAAAATTGTAAGTGGATTTGTTGTTTTTTTTTTTAATCGAGAGAACAAAGTAATTGTAAGGAAAAAAAAAAAAAAATACTGAAAGCCTCCGCCTGAAACAGAAGGAAACCTTTCGGGTTTTGAAGAATCTGAAACTCAAAAACCCTATCTTCTTCAGTTCTAAACCCAAACACAGACGAAGACCTCTCACTGCCCCAAAAAAAAAAAACAAAAATGGTGCTACTACTCCGATATCGATCCTTAACACTAAATCTCACTCCTTTAATACCCAAATCTCACTCCTTCCACACTCTCCAGTCATTCCATAACCCTAATCTCATATCCATCTCACGAATCTCATCATCATCGACCAATCCAACGACCACAACAACAACAACGAACCGTTCGATTTCTGATACGGCCAAGTTCGCAAAGTCTGTGTTGTTTGTACCTCCTGGTGTAGAGATCGAGGAGTTAACAGATGACATGGTCCTTCCGGGCTCCAATATCGTAATCGGACCATTCGCGGGTCATTCGCAAATCAAAGAAGTTGAGTTTGTGAAAAGTAGTGCTAGAGCTAGAGATTGTCCTAAAGATGATCGTCCTGAGATTGCGATTTTGGGTCGGTCTAATGTTGGCAAGTCTTCGCTTATCAATTGTTTGGTTCGTAAGAAGGAAGTTGCTCTTACCTCCAAGAAACCTGGTTTGTGTTTTGTTTTCTCTTCTCAATTTTGCTTTCAAGAATCCAAATTTGTGGGTTTTGGAACTCTTAAAAGTTTTGATTTTTGTTTGTGGAATAGGGAAGACTCAGCTTATAAATCACTTCTTGGTGAATAAGAGTTGGTACATTGTTGATTTACCTGGTTATGGGTATGTGCTTTTGATCTCTTGCTTCTAAAAATTTCAATCTTTGTTTGATATTGAGACTAGGATTTGGCATTCCGGTTCATCGGTCTGGTTCGGTTCCGAGATTTTGGAATTTTGGTGTTTCAGTTTTGAAAAACACTCACTGAATTAGAAGTGTGTTCAGAAAAGGTTCAATTTTCAGTAATTTTGCTTAGACCGATCCGGTTATCGATAGGACCCGGTTCGGTTGGCTGATTTGGTTTGATGCCTTGTGATTAGACTGGTTATGGCTATGCATTTGATATCTTGGTTATAGACAAAAGCAATGTTCTTGTTTTGATATTGAGGCTGTATCTACAGATTTGCTAAAGTGTCAGATGCTGCAAAGACGGATTGGTCTGCGTTTACTAAAGGTTACTTTTTGAATAGAGACACTCTTGTTTGTGTTCTTCTTCTGATCGACGCAAGTGTTCCTCCTCAGAAGATTGATCTTGATTGTGCTAATTGGCTTGGTCGCAACAATGTATGTTGTTGGTTATTTTTTTGGCTTTTTGTTGTGTGTTCAGTGAAATGATGAGTTGTTTGATTGTTGATCGTTTTTGATGATTTCAAGGTACCGATGACTTTCGTGTTTACGAAATGCGATAAAATGAAAGCAACGAAAGGGAAAAGACCTGATGAGAACATCAAAGCTTTTCAACAAATCATTAGAGAGAATTTTAAAGTGCATCCTCCTTGGATTTTGACGAGTAGTGTATCTGGTTTAGGCAGAGACGAGCTTCTTCTTCACATGTCCCAGCTAAGAAATTACTGGGATCAGTAGAGAGTTAAAGGTCGATTTTGAAACATTGGTTATGTGAAATGTCAGTTTGGTAATGTAACAGTAACCTTTGTATTTATAAATAAGATCGTAAAAAGTCACTACAGGTCTAATTCTTCGGAAACAACATCAAGAATTGCCAAAAATATTGGCAAGAAATTAGAATCAAAGGAAGCTTTTTTTTTTGTTTTTCTTGCTACCATCTTGAAAGATTTGCAGGACTTAGAAGAGGGAAAGCTTCCCAGAACCGAGATGAAGACGGTGACAGATCAAACGCGAAGGGATTGTCTTTAGTAGTTGTTATAGTGTCATCAGTAACCTTGAGTGGCTTAGCCTCAACTTGGTTTACCTCTGGCTCATGGTCTTGTGCACCAGTTAGCCTCTGAACCAACTCCTTGAAGTTAACAGGCTCGACTCTGTAAACTTTAGGATGCATCCGCTGAGGCAAACCTGTTACAGGTTTTTTCCAAGGCTTTGCCGGTTGCTTACGGATCGAATGGAGCGAGGTGTTGTGGTAGTTCTGAGAGAAACATGGCTGTGAAGTAGCTTCCATGGCGATCAGTAGTTTCTTGTAATACACAACTATAAATGATTTGAAGGGAAGTGTCGTGTCTTATCTTGAAGGCTTGTGTGTACATAAGTATTTATACGTGTGTGGACGGCATTGATAATGTCAACGTTTTAGAGGCGTGGGTCAAAAGCGTTTTGGGTATTATGAATCTTCTTTTGCGGCTTATTTGGTTTTGGACTTTTTAGTGAAATAAATGTGCGTTTATAGGAACGAGATGGGATGATTCATGGAACTGAAATGTCAACGTGGGTGTGCTAGCTATTTTATTTTCTTGCTTACTAAAATAAATGTTAGGTGAAAAAGCAATGAGAACAATGCTATATTAACATGGTTTTTGCTATTTAACATATCTTTATTTTTGTTTTTTTTCAACAATTTTAAGAAATGTGAAATTAAAAAACGAATCTTGAGTCGATAGGTCCACACAACTAAACAAACAAACAAAACTTTTGCTTCCAGAAATGTCAGAGTAAAAGCAATAGTGTAAAGAGAGTATGTCCGTAAGTAACGAGACTCAATCTTATCTATAAAACTTGAATACAACTTTCCGCTGTTTGTTGGCTAAATAATTTATAAATTATAACATGTATTTCATAAAAAATAATTTAAACATAAATATTGACTGATAAGTATACACTTTCAAATGTTTCAAACAAAATTTGTATCATATTTCATTTGATTTATGAGTTATGACATTCAGATAAGTCTTAAACCAGATAGACTAGCATTTGGATAAGTCTGTTTCTTCCGTCCATACGGAGTTTGGCTCGGTCCATGACCTCGGTCTCACTCCAAGTTGAAGATACAACACCATCTCCATTGCCTCAAAGACTTTGCTTTCATCCAAAACCTTGTTCCACATCCCACTCACTACGCAGTAATTGTTGTTATACGGTGCTCGGTGATGATTCACGTGACGTGTCCGTGAAACGAGCAGCCCAATGTCTTGCAACCACACTACAAGAGGTGGAAGCTTGCTCTTGGTTCCATGAGCCCAAGCATGGAACAGCTGACAGAACAATACGCAAAATGCAAACGTGCTTACAAAGCCGTGAACCACAGGGTCATCAAATGCAAGATCAATTGGGAGAACTGTCAAGGTTGTGCCTCGAGCCAAGATATATAGGTTGTTTGCAAATTGCCGTCTGGTGATTGTCCAAGGCCACTTGTGGTGATCTTGAGAATCTTCGATATGGGTTCCTACTAGAGGCGTTGACTCATCACCGTAGTTATCGGTGGCCCAGTGGTACACACCAGAGCCTAGATCTGCTATAATGTACCCGGAAAAACCGGCTAAAGCTGGTTCGAACCATAGATGAGAACCAAATGCTCCAATGATGGATTTGGCAAAAGAGGCAAATACGGTAGTGCAGCCAGCTGCAACCCATAGCCGGTGAGTCCATGTGGATTGTAGATTTGGATCGTTGGAAAGAGCAGGATTCACAAGTCGTTGTTTAACAACAAGCTTCATCTCATGGTTAGGCTGAGAGTTGGTGTTTGGAGTAACCAAGCAGGTGACACGTACACGGAGAAGCCATGGACGGTGGGTTCTTGGGATGTTGTTTGTGATGGGAGATAGAGTGTACTTGGTTTGGATAGGTGTAGACATTGAAGGAGAATACTTGTGAGATGATGTGAACGTTATCAAGTTTCTAGATATTTTCCAAAAGTTAAAAAAAAGGATAGAGGAAGAAAATAAAAATCATTTAAAAACAATTTCGACCCAAAATAAAGTAAGAAAGGAAGAGAATCAGAGATAATAACATTAACAAAAAGAATATCATTTGATCAAAAAAAAAAAGAAAGAATCTCAAAATTTGAATTAGTTTATGAAGTTACCAACTAAAACCTAACATTAAAAGGTACTTTTAAACCCAAAATTGATCGTTAATCCAGATTTTTATTTGTTCGTTTTACCTTTACAGAAAATTTAGGAATAGAAAATAAATAACTAAATAAAACTTTCACTTGGGTTAGATTTAGGTAAGAATGTGTCATTTCTCAAGCCCACCTTGCAAAGATTGATATGTTATTGTTGTTAGAGGCTTCTTAATTTGTCCGTTTGGATTTTGGGTTTCTATGACAAATTGGGATTTGAGTAGGAAAAGAATACATTTTATAAGCACTACTAAGAAATGATATTTATACATTATTTTTTCTTGAAGCTGGACTTCAAACAAATCTATATATTTTTCCCCGAAATATTTTAAACCTCTTCACTGGCACACACAAAGCTATCGGAGTACTCACTATTTACATAGATTTTTTTATAGATTTAAAAGACACAAATCTAGATACTCACCAATGATGAATTACTCTATCAAAAAGAGAAAAGACATTATTGTTATCTTTATGCTATATGCCCGACAATAATCGCATTTCTGTCAAAGCTCTTTAAACTTTACCCGAAACCAACAATCACTAATTTATTCAAAACACTATAAACCTCTCAATTCATGGATTGTTATATAAGCTTCAGAAAATAAAACCAATTGTAGAGAAAAAATAATTAAACACTATATCACAGTCTAGGTGTTATTAATTTATAGAACTTTTATCGTATATTTAAACATTAAAAATAAAATTTTAACACACAAAAGTCTAAAATCCCACTATTGGTAACTTATTCTAGGCATTGGATTTCATTCGGTTAAATCGGTTCGGATCAGTTAATTCGGTTAAATAAAAATATTAAAGAAATGCCATTAACATATAATTTTGGTTTGCTTCTCATACGATTTCAAGTTTCTATTTATTTCATTTTGAGGAAGCAAAATGCTCGGATTCATGGAAGTGGAGTCTGCTCAGTTCCTCAGATGATGCGTCTTATCGATAAATATACACATTCGTAATATAATCAGTTCGCTTGATTATACGACCTGGCCTCGGCTTCGTTACCTGTTCCAAAGTTGGTTTGCTGCAAATCGCCTTTACAGTACCCTTTGGCTACTCTTTACCTTGCTCTAGTTTTGAATTAATGTTGTTGTACCTTCTTTTTTAGGAAAAATGTTTGACAGCTACTTGAAGTATACGCCAACACATAGCCACACATACAAACAATATAAATATCTTTTTAACTACGTCAACTATTTTCATCACATAAGAACATCCATAAACAACATAGATTATGTGTACAACATCATAAACATTCAGCTCCGGTGGTTGGTTCGCCGGAATCTAGCGTTGACAAGTTTTAACCGACGTTGACCAGTGTTGACTAGAAATTTTTTTTTTCTTTTTCCTTAAAAATAATAATTTTTGTTTTCAAGTATTTTTGATAAATAAATAAAAAGATAAATGATTTGTATAATTTACAAAAATAAAATATAACAACAAAAAGTTATACAACAAAAAATACAAGACAATTATATACCAAAAAGAAAAAAAATTATATGACAAACAAAATTTATGGTATATCTAATAACTAATTTTGTTAATATAGAATACAAAAAATAATATAATAAAATTATACCACCAAAGTTTTATGTATAGTAGATTTTTTCATAAAACTATAAGAAATATATACCTTTTTTAAAAAATCATATTTTATTTTGTATTTTCAAAGGTGGGAATTTTAAATATATATATATAGATATATCTTTATATATATATATTATTTATTTATAAGAATATGTCATTTGAAATATATCCAAGGCATTGCCAACTATTTCTTTATTATTAATAAGAAGAAGAACGGAAGAAAATAATGAAAATTGTATTTATTTACATGAAAGACATATATCTAAAAGATACTTAAAAAAACAAAAGTTGATTTTTTAAAATCAAAGGTTGGTCTTGTAAAATAAAAAAAATAGTTGGCAATGCCTTGGATATATTTCAAATAACATAATCTTATAAATAAGTAAAAAGAAAGAAGATATATTCAAAATCTCTACCTTTGAAAATACAAAACAAAAAATGATTGTTAAAAGGAAAAGGTATATGTTTATTATAGTTTTATGAAAAAATCTACTACACATAAAATTTTGTTGTATAACTTTTTGTTATTATATTTTGTTTTTGTAAATTATACAAATCATTTATCTTTTTTATTTCTTTCTAAAAAATACATGATTAAGAAAAAAGAAAAAAAATATTTTTTAAAGTATTTTTTTGGTCAACGCCGGTCAACACTAGTCAATGCTGGTGAAAACTGGTCAATATCGGTAAACACTGGTCAACGCCGGATTTCAGCGAACCAACC
This sequence comes from Camelina laxa, assembly GCA_024034495.1. Taxonomy (NCBI): domain Eukaryota; kingdom Viridiplantae; phylum Streptophyta; class Magnoliopsida; order Brassicales; family Brassicaceae; genus Camelina; species Camelina laxa. The sequence goes on from CM043883.1 coordinate 5,965,480, forward strand.
ACCGGAGCTGAATGTTTATGGTGTTGTACACATAACCTATGTTTGTTTATGGATGTCTTTATGTGATGACAATAGTTAACGTAGTTAAGAAGACATTTATATTGTTTGTATGTGTAGCTATGTGTTGACGTATACTTCAAATAGCTGACAAACATTTTTCCTTTTTTTTAAGTGTGGCTGCCATGGCTAGCATTAGATACTTCCTGTGCATATTCTTTAGTTTGATCAATTAATTTCACATTCAAGAAAAATTTCAGTTTTAAAATTTAAACCTAAATTGATTTTTTTAGTTGTTCAAATTTTTCTTTTTAATTAAAAATTTGGATTTCTACTCGGTACTGGTATCGGTAAAATCTGATTTACTTTTGGTGTAAACGATCTAATTTGGTATAATCAATTATTTTTATAAAAGTATATAATCACCCGACCCCAAGCAAAAAAACAAAAAATACAAGTAATTATTGTTTTCTTTATCAAATTTGCCCTACATACTACAATTATCATTTTTCAATCAAAAGCTCTTTAAACTTTCCCTAAGGCTAAACCAAGAATCATTTAATTATTCAAAAAAGATTCCGCATTATAGACCCTTCAATTCATGGATTATAATAATAAACTCGTTATAAAAGCACATCTAAAAAAAAAAAGCAAAACACACAATATTTTATCAAACCTAATAGATATTACCAAGGCTCATCAGGATAATCAAACGGTACAGGTTGAAGAGGGGAAGTCTTGCCTAGATCCGAGTGTACGAAACCATACTTACGCATCACTTGATTATCAGCGAAATTAATGGCTTTGATCATCCCATTCCAACACGTGTCACCATCGTACATCTTGTTATGGTCACCACTACACGGCTGACACCCCGTGAAATGCGTCACGAACGGCCTCCGTTTGCTACCTTTCCCGCCTCTTTCTCCTTTCAAAAACCGTTTCTCCCGAAACGCAGCGTATCGCTCGCTCACTTTCTCGGCGTGTCGTCTACGCAACGTGGCGTCTTCTCGTTCCATCTCGAGGTACCGTTCCGTTACGTTGGCGAAACCCGGTACGATCTCTAACCAATACCCTTCGAAATAAAAGTCTCCTTCGAGGTATATCTTGGGATAATACACCTCTCTGTGTTTGTATAACAAGTAAATCAGAGCCGTTTGATCATCTGACTCTGGAAATAGCTTGTCTTTGAATATTGATCGTTGGATCTGTCCCCATTTTGCATACTCCGGACTCACTGGTCCCATACCTGCATGAAATAAAAATCAAACCAAGTTAACCAAACCGAATCGAAACCTTGTTAATCGAATTCAGATTCAATTTACACTTTAAAACCAACCATCAGCAAGAGAAAACATCAGAAGATTCAGTTAAAAACCACTAAACCGAGCTTATATTTAACTGTAAATTAACAAAATTACCAAATTTTTGTCATGATATACCGGAAGTTGACTGAACTTAAACCGAAATCAACAAAGAAATTGTTATAGTTTCTAAATTATAATGAAATTATTGGAATATACCGAACTGTACCATTCAACCATTAATCATATTCATACTGTGTAAATCTAACCAATAAGACAAACATACAATCGGGAAACTAGTATGCTTAAGAGCCAACTGAATTTAAACCGAAACTACCAAAAATTTTCTCATAATTTTCAATAATTGAATCGAAATTACTGAAATACTGTATTGAAAACCAAGATTTAACCTGAAATTTAATACAAAATACAGAAATTTTATCATATAATTTGTATAAATGTAGTCGAAAAAATACTAAATTAAACCAAATTTTGTATTTTATAAACCAAACCGGAGTTATTAGGGTTTATGACGGTCCGAAAGCGGAGTCCAAGACCAACAAAACTTTTACTTAATTTCAAAATCAAAGGGCCCATACCTGTCCACGTGTCAATGAGCTCCATAGACCACTGACAATTCCTAATAAGAAAAACGCCGGCGTTCAACGCCGTCCAGCTCCGGTCATTATATATCACACCCGGCCAACCATGAACAACGAGGTTATGGTCCTTATACCGTCTCCACGGCGGAGAGAAATCCATATCCGTAAACAAAGCATCAGAATCAGCCCACCAGATCCACTCCGCCTCGGGATGAGCAATCATCGCCGCTTTAACCGCCGGAAGCTTCGCCCAATACGAATTCATCTTCGGGTGAAGAAGAGCGTTACTGTAGAATATATCGTGACCATGGATCCGACAGTAATCGACTTTGTTCTTAAAGAACCGAAGCAACAAATGGTCTCCGATCGGGTTCTTACACGGCGAAGATTGCGATCCCGTTACCATAACCGTACGATTCTCAGCTCCGGGGATAAACGAAGGGTGTAGATTAAGCCACCGCCTCCGTTTCTCGTCCCAGTTCTTAACCGGTTTTTCGATAGTGTAGGATAGATCCGGGTCGTCGTAGTAAACCGGATCGGTTGGGTCATGGTTCGTATCGATTCCTTGGTAACATTTGGTGGAGGAGGAGGAGTCATCGGTTTTGACGGTGAGATTTGGGGAGATTGAAGAGAAAGAGAAGAATGACCAGACGAGGATTAGTGACATGAAAGCTCCGCCGAGGAAAAGAACCACGTCGGAGAAACATATCACAGGTTTTGTTCTTGTTCCGGCGTATTTAGCCATCGGTGATGATGTTTTGTAATATTGTTGTGATGATGATGATGTCTCAGGCGACACCATTTACCTTAGAAAAATCTTAGAGATGGTTTACATAAACAAAAGAAAAATTATTTGGGGACTTTTGTTGTATAAAAGGCAATAAACTTATTTTTTCAATATAACATAAATGTGTTACTTTAAATGTTATCAGATTTTTTATTTTAGTAGTAAATTGAAAATTTCAAAATGTTGTCAAAAAGATAAATTTTAGATGTACTCACTTTGATAGTTTTCGTGTTTCTATTGGTAGGTTTAAAATTCCAAAAAACAGAAAATAATTTGGTAGGTTTTATGCAAGAGATAAGGTTTTTATTTTGTCAGAATTACATGTGTTAGTGCTTTTGTAGAACCGTAGTACAGTAAACTTGAACAACGGACCGGGTCGGTTCACCGACACTGTTAAAATGGGATTGGTGTTGGTGGTTACCTGTCGGTGTCCGGTTAAAAGCAAAGGGCACGTGAGTTTGCTGCGATAATTTAGGGTGTAAGAAGATTACAATTTCCACCCGCAATTTCTTGCTTAAATTGTTGAAAAATTGGGTTTAGTTTGGGTTTAATTTGTATAAAAACAGAGGTATAGGTTTTAAAGTAGTAGTATATTATAATGGACCAAAAATACTGAATAAAAACATTAGTTTATGACCGAGTAGCCTGATAGATAAGTCACGAAGAGCGCACCTTTTTGCGCCCATCACACAATTAATGTGGAGGCACTATATACGGAGCCATGATATGATTAATTTATTTCGTATACCCTAAGGTTGAATAAACACAACATTAAACGCTTTATACATACCGACATGCATTTTACAGAGTTGAGTAAAACTGTAAACCTTTATATGTCATGGCGCTTAGATCCCGCCTGATGTTGATAGTTAAAATAAGTTAAAGGAATACGTCGGTGACAATTATTAATTAACAGAGCTATCAATTACTAGCAACTTTAAAAGCCTTGGTACTTTTTTATACTTCATAGAAAAAGATGCTAAATGATTGAAGGCTACCTCTATAAGTATGCAATTGGATATTACTGTGTGGATATACTACAAACGGTGGTTAGTGAACATTAACACAAGAGGTTGTTTGAAATGTCTTACACTAGGGGAATGTTACATTTTTGATATGGATCTGTATTTTCTGATTAAGAACTTTATGATAAGTAGCTTTAATTTGTTAATTTGTTTATCAAAACATCAGAAATGAAACTGGAAAAATATATATATTATTTATGTGTTAATTTTGTTTATTTCGTATAGTGTTTAAAATTGTATTAATTATATTTTGATTGTTAATTCTATAATTTAACCTACGGTATACTACAGAAATATTTTTTTTAATAATATTAATTTAGTCAATTTAATGAAAATAAAACGTTTCTTCATAGTATTCTTTTTAATGAGAATAATGATATTTAAATTAATATTATGTAAAAAATATATTTTCTGCTGTGTGGTTAACTAAACCACACTTTTCTTCATAATATATTTCTTAACAGTATCAATATTTAGAGTAATAATATATTTTCTTTATGAGAATAAACCACATTTTTCTTCATAATATCAATATTTTTTACATATATTTTTATTGGTTCAGAAAAAATAAACCACACTTTTCTTCATAATATATTTTTTTAGTTCTTTGTTGTTAGGAAATCTTGTGCTTAAACTTGAATTACCAAAACTAACATAGGTGAAAAGAGGAGATACAAGAGATATATTATCGATATTATATAAATAAATATTGGTGTTTATCACTTTTTTCCTACCCATCTCCAATAGCTCATTCTCCTTCTTCTCTTTCTGAAGTTGTTTATTCTTCTCCTCCAGTTGTTGTTTTTCTGAGGGTTTTAAAACGTCTTTCTCTCTCGAAGATATGGTTTCTCTCAGCTTGTTTTTCTTTAAGAGTTTCTTCTTCCTTAGCTCTGTCCTCCTTCTTCTCCTTCTGCAACCTCCTACCAACAGTGCCTCAACACCAGGTAAAAAGAGAACGTAGGAGGCTAATGCGACTTTATCCAATCTTGTAATGGTAGAGATGTCCTTAATCTTTTTGTTAGTGATATTATATCTCTTGACCAAAGCTCCTATTTTCTTATTTTTCTCAGCGTTAGAAAACTTTGGTAGAGATTTGTGAACCGCGAACAACTCATCAAAAATTATTTTTTTTCCCCCTCTTTAGAAGAAAAGCAAATCACTGGACGACTGGTGGTGCAGCACCACTGGTGCTCATAAAACAATGAGATGATTTCAGTGATTGTCACTCCAATTAACTACACCAAGATTTGCTAATGTGATTCTCATTGATCTTATACATAGATCCTTCATTTTTACACTATGTATGATAGAGGTGTTGAATTCATACAGTGAGGGTGTTGAAAAATGAAAAAAAAAAAAACTATGTAGATTAAATCATGTTGAATAAACAAAAGATGAGACCACTAAGACACATTATGCATTATTATTATTATTATTATTGATTATTAAAGTTCTTTATACTTTTAATTCATCATAACTATTTTACATCATTTAATTCATAGTAATCTAAATTTGATTTTATTTTGTATTATATCAAAATTTATTATTTTCATATTTTATAAATAGAGACTTATTTAACTTCATTTGAACATATAGAAATAAATAATAAAATTAATGGAATAAAATGTTGAATTTTATTAAAAAAAACCATTGTAGATGATAAAAATTGAATGTATGTTAAATTATTAGGTGGAGAAACTTTTTTATCTTTTAAATCTTACTCATAATTGATTTTTACCAAAATTTGTAGAGATTAATATTGTAAATAAAATTTTAAATAAGCATAACAGTAAGGATAAAACACAAAATATACTTCAAAATTGTTAATATAAATATTGAAAAATATGTTTTACTACAACATGTCATAAATACATGTGAGACAAAATAAGATGCAAACATAAATAAAAATATGAAATCTGTTAACTTTATAATCATTTTTTTTCCTATTTTCCTAAACCAAGTTAGGATATCAAATCCACTAGAAAAAAAAAAAAACAAATACAACATTTTGGCAAAAAGACATTAATCAAACACAACTCTTTTGCATCTTCACATTGATACCAAAAAAAAAAAAAAAAATCTTTTGATTGACTGCCCTATTTTATGTAACGTCAATTCTACAAGATAGACTAACTTTTAAATTAAAACTCTTTTATTTTCTTTATCAGAAAAGAAACTCTCCGCAATCAATGTTTGATGATGGTAGTATGATGATGATGATAATATGATGTAAGATGTAAGATGATGATGATAATAATAATAATAATGGTGATGGTGATGATGATGATGATGATGATAGCATGATGATGCTGATGATATTAGGTTCATAATGAAAAAATTGATGGGTTAGTGGTTAACTCATAAACTTATTATAACCAAACTTATTTGACTCATTAAATCATTTAATCATCAATTTAGGGTCTGACTGGTTCAAACGCTGCGGTTGCGGTTGCGGGAGATTGCGGAAGCGGGCGATTGCGGTTTCAAGCGTTATTAAGCGTTTTGAACGATTGGTTTAGCGGTTTAAAATTGGTGCGTTTGCGGGAGATTTACGACTGGTTGACCAGCGGGTGCAATAGCGGTTGGAACATAATAAATGTGATATATAACTAGATTTTAACCCGCGATACACCGCGGGCCGAATATATAATCATTCTTTAAAAAAATGGGTTAATTCTTAAAAATTAAGAAATGTAAGAAATTATAATGTATAATCTTGAAATTAGATAAATTTGTTAATTTGTGAGAAACAGTTTCTTGTTCTTGGGGTTAATGTATAATAACTGTATAATTTTTAATTTTGATTGGAGTAGTTTATCTACAATTCTAAACATTTGTTTGTATCAGCAAAACAATGTTTCCTCATAATGGTAGTGTATTAGTTATACAATCTATGTTTTTATAATTTATCCTACGTATTACTTGTACACCCATTTGAAAAAACAAAATTCAAATTGGGTATGTAGAGGCCCATTTAGAGAAAGACATATTGACCATCAAATATTAATGAGCCTAAAATTGTGTGGCCCTGGACATCACAAAAATAAGATTCTGCCCCATGTTCTCTCACTCTCTCTCTCGTTTTCTTTGTCGGTTTGGTTTTTTTTCTCTGCTTTTTCAGAACATATCCGCTTCGTCACTTTGTCTGTCTAGATGTTCTTATGAATTTAGTTTTATTCCCGATCAAAAAGATTAAAGTCCATACAGTGTCCGATGAGATATCCTTGGTCATAGTATCCGAAATTATAAAGTGACGAAGATATTTCTTGATTTGTAATTGATCTGCGACTCTTTGGGTTTGTTTTTTGAGGCTTTCGGTCTGCTATTATGGAATTTGATGCAATCAATTTTCTGTTTTTAAAAATAAATCGGGTTTTGGGATTTTTCCTTAGGTAGGATTAAATATTGTTTAACCAAGGAAATTTTAGAATTCTACTCAACCTTATCTTACTCCAACTGCGTTCTGTGTTTGATTCAAAAACTTCGATAAATCTGACAAATCTTTGTCTAATTTGCAGGTTTTATATGTCGAACCTTAGTAACTGATTTATTGAAATTGGTTTCCTTAATCGTCTATAGTGTAAGATAAGTGAATTTTCCTTTTCATTTGAGACAGATTCACGGAAAGCGAGAGACAGACCATCATTTGGAAGGCTGTATGATATAAGATGCAAAGTGTTATATAGGTGGGTAAAAGTTTTATCATATATCAGTTTTATTCTTATGATAGAAGTACTTACGATTTGATGAAATTATCAATTTCTATCCAAGCAGGATTGATATGCACTTGTGATGCATCATAGGAATTAGACAGGTATCTACTACATGTTACATCTTTGTTCTTAATATTTGATAAGACAAATATATTTTCATATATATATATTTGTTTTATTTAGGAAGATGCAAGCCGAATATTACCTTTGTATGTTTTCACTTTAACAAACCGGAGGATGCAAACCACAATGACACCATTTGATGCCTGGCAGCCTTCAAAAACTTTGTCAGCGAATGAGCCCCACAAGGTACACGATAGCCTCTCGTCCCTGTCAATAAAAATCAGCTTTTAGTTCATGTTTTTTTGAATAGAGGCTTAGAATTAGGCAGATTAGTGTAACCTTTGGTTACGCATCTCAAACACAAGTTTATGCGTTGGCTTGTTGTTAACTTCAACTGTCTCCATATCACCAATGTTCATCACTTGAACGATCACGTCTGATAATGTTGTATCACAAATAGAAACCATTAGAGGACCTTTATGTTTTGAAACCATAGATACTTTAAGAATATAATAAGAAATAAAAAAAATTACCAATCAACATGTTAGTGTTAAGGTCTGGATCCTCAACTCTTGCAAACTTTGTCAAGCTTAGGAAGTTTGAGTCGGACTTAGGATCATTAACAGCAACATAGGTTCCGTTGACAAAACTAAGTTTGTACAATTGAGTGGTCAGACGAAACTGACCAACCATGAGTGATTGAGAAGGTCTCGATGAACCTCTATGAGCCAATGGTCAGGTGGTTGACATAACGGTTGACCAAGTCTTTTTTCACGGATCCGTGTATTTTCATTCCCTATAAGATAAAGTTTTAATTAGTGAGGGCATTGAAAGTTATGAAAAGAATAGACTATATGAAAATGATACTCACAGTCTCGTCAGCCAAAATGAGTTCAAGTGTTTCTCCTGTGGCAGCTGTGTACTGGCGCCAATTATGAAGGACATTGACCTGGATTCTCCATGCAGTCTTGTACGGACGAATGTCGCGGAGGAAAGCAAAAGAAGCTGCCATTGTTTGAGGTATGGTTTTATTTAGCTTTGTTTGTTTTGATTCGTTGATTGGTGAGAATGTGTTTATATAGTATGCAATTGGGGATTATTATGATTGCGTATAAAGAATCAATAATATATGGGTTTCTGTATTGTTGGTAAGTTTAGATTTTTCTGCTGATAGAATTAAGCAAATTACGTTCAGTTATTTCCAAATGTTTAAGGATATTAGGAGATATTATGGGTGCGATATCATTGCAGATTGCAATCAAAATAATATAGATTGATATAGATTGACTGTTGAATTTGCAGGAAATTAGGGATGAAGTCGGAAGAAGTTAAGAGGTAATATAGTTTCCATATTTTCAGCCAGCGAATAAAATTTCTTTTTAATTTTTTTAATTTATTGATTTATATTTATTAGAATGGCATTCTCTGTAAATACTTCTGAACTTGAAGGCTTCTTTGTTAAAGTTGCTGTGAAATTAATAATATAGATATATAAATGTTTAAAAAACCAAAATTTTTATTAAACTTAATTTATAATTAAAATTTATTAAAAAATACTAAAATAATTATTCAAAAACAAATAATTTCATATTGAAATACTTATTCCTTAATGCATTTGGCTTTTCACCAAAAATTTAATCAAGTAATTTGATAAATGACAAAACATATGCTTTAGATCGTAGATCTTTTTTCTTTTCTCTTAGATTGTGGGTCAGTAGTTGCATAGGTAGGAATAGTTAAGTGAAAGTTGAGAAGAGTCACTGATGATTTGTTTTAATACTTTTCACAAATAATCTTATTTTCTTAAATTTCTGATGAAATTTTATATTTATTTAGATTTTTTTAAATTTATGTGCGATGTGCCATTCAAGCTCGAAGTTGTTTGCTATATACAACCCTACCACGAAACAACAGATTAACCCATTGTCCATAACTCCTTCTCGACTAAATTATGTCGCTGGTGTCACTCGTACAGGTGAGATTGTGATAATGCCCGAAACTAAGTGGATTCATCCTTATTTTGATGAAACGATATGGGCAGACTATTATGACCTTAGGAAAAACAAGACTAGAACAGTTGAAATCGGAAGGAACTTCAAGGGGGTATTAAGATATCAATACGAACACCAAGTTCTTATCTTTTGTGAGCCAGATCACATGGAGAATACTATGGCCTTGACGTCGTCGGGAGCACCTATTCCAAAGAAGAAACTAGCAACTACACTGAAACTATTATTTTGTGCTGTTTCGGGTTGTTAACGACAACGTTCCGAACAAGGCTTATATATGTATTTGTTATAATTCGTTCTATTAGTTATATATATTGTTTCATAAACGTTCCATAAATGTTTTTGATGACTATTTTACAAAATGGTAGAATAAGATGATTAATTAAGCAAAGGAAATTTCGAACAACCATAAAATAGTCATAAGGATTAGAGCATGTTGATGTATGATGAACGAGACGGTAAACTAGTTTATTGCGCATCATTATTTTTTTTTCATGTATGAGAGATATATATTCTAAAGTGATTTCTCATTGTTTTTATTTTTTGTTGGTTCAGTGATTTTCTTTTAGTTGAGATTTCAATGTCTTTTGAACAAAAAAAAAAGATTTCAATGTCTAAACTCTAGTGTGCAGTCATAAGAATGAGCTGCTTGATCTGGCGCATTGTTTTTTCAAGGGAATCTTTGTGGGTCAAATGGGTGGATGCAAATCTCCTCAAACAGGTAAACTTTTGGAGTGTTCAAGCCACCTCCGCTGGTTCTTGGATGTGGAGAAAACTATTAAAGTTCAGGCCAGTTGCAGGCCCTTTATGTCGAAACGAAGTCAACAATGGACTTAACACTTCCTTCTGGTTTGATAACTGGTCGAGTCTGGGTCGGTTGGTTGATATGGCAGGGGAGAGAGGAAGCATTGCTATGGGGATAAGTACACATATGACTGTGGCTGATGCTTGGGGGAGACGGCATCGACGGCGATACCGCCTGCAACAACTAAATCAAATAGAAGATGAACTCTCACGGCAGCGGGTTTTCTCTAATTCTCGCCCTGATGTTGTTCTTTGGAAAGGTAAAAATGATAGATTTTACCCAAGTTTCTCTACTAAGGAAACCTGGCACCAGCTTCGGTCCGCTTCTGTCGGGGTTCCATGGTATCGTTCAGTTTGGTTCGCTCACGCCACTCCAAAGCACTCTTTCTGCACCTGGTTGGCAGTCCTAAACAGGCTCTCCACTGGGGATCGCACCGCACAATGGTCCACAGCTGATAGTGGTGCCTGTGTTCTTTGTAACTCCTCCCTTGAATCTCGTGATCATCTATTCTTCTCTTGTACGTTTTGTACGGAGATTTGGAGAAACGTCGCCAGGAAGGTCTACAAGTCGCGGTTCTCCACCAACTGGAACTCAACAATTACATCTGCTTGTAGCAACTGGAGGGAACAGACATCTGGTTATCTTGCTTGCTCTGTTCTACAGTTAACGGTCTACACGATTTGGCAGGAACGAAACGGTCGGAAGCATGGAGAGACACCAAAATCTGCACCATATCTCATTCACCATATCGACAAACAGATGAGAGCACAACTTCTGGCTATCGGGCTCAAGGGGGATCAACGTTATACCAATGGTTTACTCTCCTGGCTAAGCACAAGATATTGATTCCATTGTCTTTTTTTTTTTAACTCTGTATTAAAGTTTTAAAGAACACTGTTGCACTAGTTGTACCAAAGTGTTTTTGTTTTTGAATATAATTTAACATTAAATTTAAAAAAAAATAAAAAATAAGAATGAGCTGCTTTGTAAATTCTTTTGTTCTTTCTATATGCATTTATGGCTTGTAATATCTTTTAACATTTAAAAAGTCGCAAACCCACTAGTTTTTGATTCAAAATGTGACTACATGTGTTAACTTTTCTGTAACAGCTGTTTCATATGTATCGAAGCTAATAAATCAATATTCCTACGTTGGGGACTGCTCAAAGCACATAAGATACGCCATCTTTACTAATTACAGTTCTCTCGTTTTTTTTTTTTTTTCTAAATCTTCATTTTTTTTTTTGAATTATTCTAAATTGTCATCTTATGTACTTCTATCTTGTAATCCCACCTGTGGATATATGTAGAATGCTTCGTTGTTTGTAATGCAATTTCTATAGTACAGTGGGCCATATAACATTTTCTCCAATATTAGACAAAAAGGTACCAGAATCATTTTAGACTCATACAAATTCACCATATAAAATATAAACAGACATGGACTTAATTATCCGATGTAACTTCTACAGAATTCTATAATTATCCGATGGCTGGAAAAATATATATGAGGTTCGAGTTTCATCTAATCATCTCGATCGCTTTCCCATTACCACAATAATTAAGTCAATAACCATCCAAATTAAATCCCACATCGCTCTCATTATACATTATCTCATAAAAATCTCATTTTTCATATCCCTTTATTTTTGTCTAATCCCTAATTTTTTTAATTGATTTATTACAAGAGTCTACGAACTAGACAAAAAATAGAGAATCCAACTTTTTTTCGGTACCAAGTCATCGCATCTATCAATCTATCATTTTCTTTTGATCTTTCTACAAAAAAAAAAAATAATGGCATATTGCATATCCCGACCACCGTGGGTTGGCTCACTCATCTGCGGCGAGGTTTTGGAAAACTCTGGATTGCGATGTAAGCCGCCTGGTTCGTGGGGATGTCCTAAGCAAATGAGACACAGTCACGTGTCTTCTTCGACGAAGCAGCAGCGACGAAACTGGACCAACGTTAACGGTGGGGAAACAAATAGCCAAACCAATTTTGGAGATTCCGGTGGGGTCGTCACCGCGGAGGAAGCGGAGCTAGTGGCGGTCCTCAGGGAGGCTCATCCGTACGTGAATCTACATAGAGACAGCATATTTGTCGTTATGTTATCGGCTGAACTACTTGACTCCGGTTCGACCCTTGACGGCATTCTCAAGGTTCATTACTATTTACTTCTTTTTTTTTTTTTTTTTCACACTACTACAAGATTCCAAAACCACAAAACGCCCGTGACCAATGATATGAACTAACTGTAAGAATTGGTAATGTCATAAAAAGTAATATTTCGATCTATAGATTTGGTGAAAAACGCGGCGAAACGCTGAGATATTTGTTTTTTACATACAATCTTACGTAATATCTAACTAAAAAGTAAAAAGCAATCCTACAAAAAATTAAAAAGAATAATGAAAGGATACAATAGAAGAAATGATTTTTTTTTTTTTTAATAAAAAAGCACTACAAAAATGATCAAAAACATCACATACAACTGATTTGTACATAGAAACTTTATAAAAGAAATTCAAATCTTAAAATTTTTTTATTAAATGGAAGAGATATGGTAAAACATGTCACATAAAAGGCAAAATTTATATGTTTGATCAATAATTCAACTGATGTTATCAAAAAAAAAAAAAAAAAATCAACAAGTCAAGTGAAGAAAAAACAAAAACTTCTCATGTGAATGCTACAGTTACGTCTATTGTCTTTGTTGAAAAATCTTTCTTTTTTTTATATAACCAGACAAATCATATTATAATAACACGTTTGCAATGCATTTCATAAACTTACGTACGTAATCAACCAATCAGGATATAGTAATAATTCAAATCAGCATCTATTCCATTTCTTGTCTTCTTACTGAACTCTCACTATCCCCCCTGACCCTGAGAGAGACAGATGCAACTACCGGTTCAGAAGTATAATACCAAACCGGTTTTAACCATTTTCAATCCGTTCAATAACCGAGATTAAATGCACCTGTCCACGTTTTGATGATTCCTTCCAACACCTTTTCTTCTTCTTCTTCTTCTTCTTCTTCGTTTCTTCCTCCACCGATCATTCCACCATTGTTTCCAAATTTTGCTCTGATTCTGTAAAAAAATTCACCGGAAAATTATTTAAAAATGACGGAGCGAGGAGCTATGGTGGTATCTTCTTCAAACTCTTACCTTACTTTCCGATGTCCTCAACAAACAAGAAAAGATTTTGCTTTCTTCGTGCCGAGTAAGAAGAAGCTAAACACTAATCGTCAATTAGTAAAGCTTCCGTTTTATACGTCTTCTCTTCCGGTACTCACGGCGGCGAAATGCAATATGTTTGATTACGCCGAAACTGGGGAGAATTTCGTCGGTGATAAGCAGTTCGTGCGGTGGTTTCGTGAAGCTTGGCCTTATCTTTGGGCTCATCGTGGCTGTACCTTTGTTGTTACTATCTCCGGAGATGTCTTAGACGGCCCTTATTGTGATCTTGTTTTAAAGGCACTTACTTGTTTCTTTTATCTAAAATTTTTCAAGTGTTTTTGGTTTTTATGAGAAAACTATGCACGCAAGGTGTTTGATTGTTTGTCTTGCTTATAAAGTTCGTCTTATTAAGCTAGTTTTATGATTAATTTACTTCAGATTTTCACTTTTTTTTTGTGCAGAGGAGTCTAAAGTGAAATCATTTTGACATTTGTGCAGGACATAGCCTTTCTTCATCACTTGGGGATAAGGTTTGTTCTAGTTCCTGGAACTCAAGTGCAAATTGACCAGCTTCTAGCTGAGAGAGGTTAGATGATTAGTCTTGCCCACTTATCTTCTTATTGGTTTTGTCCCTGTGTTTGTTAGTGAGTTTCATTTTTCTATTGATCAGTTTAGAAAAATTGATCTCCCGTGCCAAGTAATGGTTTGTCATCAGTTAGTGATGGCGAATTTGTGGCCTTATTGTGATAAATATGAATCTTTGAGCTTGTTCAGATGGAGCCTAAAGGTGTATGAGTTGCAGGACGCGAGCCAACATATGTGGGTCGTTACAGAGTTACAGACTCAGCATCTCTGCAAGCTGCCAAGGAAGCTGCGGGAGCAATATCTGTAATGATTGAGGCCAAACTATCTCCTGGACCTTCTATTTACAATATACGCCGACATGGTGATAGTAGTCGTTTGCATGAAACGGGTGTTAGGGTCGACACTGGTAACTTCTTTGCAGCAAAGGTGAGTTTTCAACTTTCTTAAAGATGTTAGTTTGAATGTTGATTCTTGTCATTTTGGATCTGATTAATTTGGTATGGCAGAGAAGAGGTGTTGTTGATGGTGTTGATTTTGGAGCTACTGGTTTAGTGAAGAAGATAGATGTAGATCGGATTCGTGAGAGGCTTGATGGTGGTTCTGTAGTTTTACTGAGGAACTTGGGCCATTCCAGTTCCGGAGAAGTCTTAAATTGCAAGTATGCTCTCTTTATTAGTAAAATTTATACATTTTAAAACCTTGAAGACATTAGTTATCTCACTCTGATATTGGGACATTACTTCTACACTGCAGTACCTATGAGGTTGCTACAGCTTGTGCTTTAGCTATAGGAGCAGATAAGCTTATTTGTATAATGGACGGTCCAGTTCGGGATGAGAATGGACATCTTGTTCGCTTCTTGACTCTTCAGGAAGCAGATACGTTAGTCAGAAAACGGGCACAACAAAGCGAGATAGCTGCCAAATACGTGAAGGCTGTTGGGGATGGAGGGATAAGTAGTTTTCCTGAACCTCTTGGTTACAATGGGATGGTCACAACTCCCAACAATTATAATGGGAGACCATTTTGGGAAAAGCACACTCCAACCTTTCAGAATGGTGTTGGATTTGACAACGGAAACGGGTTGTGGTCTGGGGAGCGAGGTTTTGCTATTGGCGGTGAGGAGAGACTTAGCCGCTTAAACGGATATCTCTCTGAACTGGCTGCAGCAGCGTTCGTCTGCAGAGTGAGTCCTTGAGCTAACCCTTGTGCTCATTTTGTTTACTTCAAAGTTTTCTGACGTATCGATGTGTTGAAGGGTGGTGTCAAAAGAGTTCACTTATTGGATGGTACTATAAGCGGAGTGCTATTGTTGGAGCTTTTCAAAAGAGATGGAATGGGGACTATGGTGGCAAGGTATACACAACCATTTTCAATTACAAACGATTCAAAGTTGTAATCTTTCTTACAAAAGCTGATTGGCCCTGAATGTCACAGTGATGTATACGAAGGAACCCGAGAGGCGAAAGTGGAAGATCTTACTGGAATTAGAAAAATAATCAAACCTCTGGAAGAATCAGGGGCTTTAGTTCGCAGAACTGATGAAGAGGCTTGCCTCTTAGCCCATAGCCTTAGCCTTAAGTTCTAAGTCTACTGTTTTGTTGTTAGGATTAAAGAATTTTTTTTTTTTTTTTTTTTTTTGTGTTCAGCTACTGCGAGCTTTGGATTCATTTGTGGTTGTGGAAAGGGAAGGACAGATTATCGCTTGTGCGGCTTTGTTCCCTTTCTTTAAAGAAAAGTGTGGAGAAGTTGCAGCTATTGCGGTTTCATCAGAGTGCCGTGGACAAGGACAAGGAGATAAATTGCTCGGTATAATCATAAAACTTTTGAGTATTGTGTGTTTACAATCTACAGTTAAAAGAAAAATCAGTTTCTTAGACTATGAAATTTTTGCAGATTACATTGAGAAAAAAGCGTCAGCTCTCGGACTTGAGATGCTTTTTCTGCTAACAACGAGAACATCCGACTGGTTTGTGAGACGCGGGTTTAAGGAATGTTCAATCGAGATGATACCAGAGGCAAGACGAGAAAGAATCAATCTTTCGAGGAAATCGAAATATTACATGAAGAAGTTATTGCCAGACAGGAGCGGGATCTCTGTTGTTCGTACATTTCAGTTTGGCGTTTGAGAGTGTCTGAGAAGAATGTAATTGACACAGAAAAATTTCGCTGAATGTCTAAGATTCTGTCGGAGTTTTGAATGAATAACATTATTTCCAGAATCAGCGAACTTTGCTGGTGTGTATCGCATGGGTAAATGTAAAATTGAGCGATCGAAATTCAAAACCAGTTTGCAAATGTTACGATGTAAAAAGTGTATACTCGGCTGATCCTAGTTGTAACAATATTATATTCATTTATAATTCATCATTCAAATTTTCTCAATATAATATTTTAAAATTGTATTACTAAATATTGACTCTAAAGTGATTGTGGTTTAGGAGAAGATGTTAGGGTGTCGATGTAAGTCTAATAGATGATAGATGTAATCGAGGTGAGTATCCGACGTCGTTTTCATCAAACAATCCTTTAGGTTTACACTTCTTCTCCAACTTCTTCTTAGTTCTGACAAATCAAATAAAATTTATTAAGTTCGAATTTATTTCCTTCAAACGTTCACTGTGTTCCATGAGCATTTTAGGTGTATATTTGATAATGAAGTTGAGTATAATTAAGAATTGAGTTTACCCGCATGCGGTTATGGAGAAGATGTTGACAAAAAAGTATTACTCCCTCCGTTTCAATATATTGGATGTTTTGAGGTTTATTTGGTGTTTCAAAATATAAGATGTTTTCAAGTTTCTATGTAGTTTTTATATTATTTTAGTATTTTATATTATGCAGTCTTGTTTATGATTGGTTGAACTTTTATAAAGTAGTGTTTTCTTAATCTGCGTGTTTTACTCAAAACATCCTATATTTTGAAACGGAGGGAGTATTATATTTATCTACACTTTACAAATATTTTACTAAAAACATTTACTATTAAAATTAATTTTTGAGTTTCAATAGTAATTAGCTTTTAAATTAATTTTTGAGTTTCAATAGTATTTCATAGTAGTAATATTGAAAACTTCCACCAATTCTTCAAATTTTGAACAGATGTTTTTTTTCCCTCCAAATTCCTCAATAAATCTTCAATAGTTCCACACAATATATGCTACCATTTAAACCTAATGTGGTCATAAATCTTAACGCGTTCATCAAATCTTTTTATTTCTTAACTAATTTCTAGATATATATTTTCTTTCTATTTTTAGGAGAAAATATATTCATATACAGCAATAAGTAATATATATTCCATCAAAAAGAACGAAACAAGAAGAAGTTGACGGTGAAAATGGCTAACGGTGTGCATGCCATTGGTTTCATCACTTATTTGGTGATTTTCTTGATTTTGACAGGTACTGTATATTGATATGTGTTTTATACTTCGACTAGAGTGTATTCTTTAACCCCTCTTAAGGAAACAAATTATTATTTAAAGAAACAAAATCTGTATATAATTAAATTTTAATTATAAACATTATATTATAGTTTTTAATTATAATATCTAAATCCAAATTACATTTTTATAAACTCAAACTGACATATAATTTTGTTTAATTGTAAAATATAAACCCTAACCATTCTTTTATAAACCTAAACCGACATATAATCTTATTTAATTGTAAAATCTAAACTCTAACCACTATTTTATAAACCCAAACCGACATATAAATTTCTTTGATTGTAAAATGTAAACCCGAAACCTAACCACTCTTTCGTAAACCCAAACCGACATATAATTTCGTTTAATTATAAAATCTAAACCCTAAACCTTAACCACTCTTTTTTGAACCCAAACCAACAAATAATTTCGTTTAATTATAAAATCTAAACCCCAACTACTATTTTGTAAACCCAAACCGACATATAATTTCGTTTAATTGTAAAATCTAAACCCTAATCATTATTTTGTAAACCCAAACCGACATATAATTTTGTTTAATTATAAAAACTACACTCTAATCATTCTATATAAACCAAACCGACATAATTTCCTTATTAAAAAATCTACAGAATTTGTTTCCTTAATTTGTTTTGTCTTTTTATTTTAATTTTGATTTATTTTATAAATATGATATGACATGACATTTTGTTGTATTTTGATTGGTTAATTAAGAGGGGTGAATAAAAGATGTTCGCCCCTAAGGGTGAACCCAAGATATTTTCCTCTATTTTATGGTCAAGGACGTATAATAGAAATAACACAATGTCACATAATATTATTTCATTGATTTAAGTTTTTATTAGAACATTCATAAAGAAGGATACTATATCACAACATAACATATGAAATACTGATTGTATATACTTAATTAAGGATTGGATTTAAGTGCTTGTGGTTTAGAAGGAGATGTTTGGGTGTAGATGTAATCGAGGTGAGCATCCGACGTCGTTTTCATCAAACAATCCTCAGTTTCACACTTCTTCTCCATCTCCTACAACCAAATAAAATAAATTTAATTTAATTACTTAGTTCTAATTTATGTCCTTCAAAGGTTCATTATGTTCCATGAGCATTTTAGGTGTAATGATAAAGAAGTTGGGTATAATATATTAAAGACTGACGTTAGCTGCATGCGGTTTAGGAGAAGATGGTTGGGTATAGATGTAATCGAGGTGAGCATCCGAAGTTGATTTCATCAAACACTCCTCCGTTTCACATTTCTTCTCCATCTCCTT
This sequence comes from Camelina laxa, assembly GCA_024034495.1. Lineage (NCBI taxonomy): Eukaryota > Viridiplantae > Streptophyta > Magnoliopsida > Brassicales > Brassicaceae > Camelina > Camelina laxa. The sequence continues at coordinate 5,984,287 of CM043883.1, forward strand.
CATACAATTAAAAGAAATTTTATAAATCAACGTAACCATATGGTAAAAAGAATATAATGCATTAAAATGTCCTCCTAGATATAAACATTCAACAATATTCGGGTTTTTCCAAGAGAATGAGTAGTTACAGTAGATTTGTTCCGGAGAGTCGAGTCGGGACGAGCCACTGAAGCTATAACCATGAAGCTAAGTAAAAGTGCTGCAACGAGGAGAATGTTAATCTTTGACATGGTTTCCCTTCTTTAATCCTTTTCTTTTTCTCTCTCTCTTTTTTTTTTTCTTTTTGTTCGGCTTGGTTTGTGATATATATGGTGTTTCAAAGAAAGAGTCATATTTTATAAGGCTAAATTAGGTAAAATACTTATAATATTTTTCCTTTCTATGGCTACAAAAAATGAAAAAACTATCCAACTCTTTAATTTTGATGGATACGTATTAATAACTTTATTGCAAAAATGTTATGTTTTATCTACAAGGAGAAATAAATTATTTGTACTGTATATCAATGCATTTTTGGTAAAACATCTAAATATTCTTAATGCAATAAATTATATTTCTAACTTTTTGTTACTTAGTCAATCTTACCACCAATCTCTTCCGACCAAAAAAAAAATCTTACCACCACTCTCTCGTTCGTAACGCTCATCCAGTCATCATCGTCGTTGCTGACTACTAGAAATGAATCCTTTAGGTCATATGTGTCGGGGGTTTCTCACTAATTAAAAAATAAAAAGTAACAAAAAAGTAGGAGAAAAGTTAAGAAACATTTCTCTAAGTTTCTTAGTTGAGAAACCTTGAAAAACTGTTCTGGACACATGGCAAATTCTAATAAGTTAAATTTTATTTTTCTTATTTATTATTTAAATAAATAATAATTTTATATAAAAGTGATTAAAAAAATATATTTTAAAATATCCACCTAGAATTTACCAATGCTAATGCTCTTAGTTAATTTCCATGAGATAACAACAACTAATCTTTTTACCAAAAGAACACAAAAAAGTTAACAAAAAGGCAATCTGAAAGTATCCACGTGGGTGAGATTTTCTTTTTTTCCATTCAGGATTTTAAGTAATCATTATGCCAATGTTAGGATAGGGATAAGTTCAATCATTACATTGATAGAATCTCATTATCTAGGAAAGGTACATCTGATGCAGTTTTGAATATAAAGTTACAAATCCTATGTTATTTATGAGCAAGATGATTTAAAAATCTACTTTAAAATCCATTAAAAATTGAACTGATGAAATCCACTGTTATTCAAAAATGTGATTAGGATTTTAAAACTTTTAGGATTCTGGAGGATTCTGGAGGAAGTTTCTCATGGAGGTGGGATTTATTAAATCCTTTAAATTTCAAAATTCAATTTCCTAAATCCCATCAAATTCTCCAAAATCATAGTTTGAATCAGCAACAAAGATTGAAGAAACAGAGGAGCTGAAGTTTTCGATGTCTTATTAAACCTTGATTTTCAAATTCTTCAGTCACACACACAAAGATTGATGTTTTGTAATCTTCAAAAAGTAATCTTTAAAAATATTTAAAATTTTGAATTGTTATTGGTTTAAAATCAAATAATACGCCCTCCGAAGTTTTTTATTTCATAATATAGGATGTTTTCAAGTTTCTATGCAACTTTTAGATTAATTTAGTATTTTATATTATGCAGTATTGTTTATGATTGGTTGAAATTTTTAAAAGTAAAGACTTCTTAATCTGCGTGTTTTAGTTAAAACATCCTATATTTTGAAACGAAAGGAATATCTTTTTAGTCAAAGAAAAAATATATTTAAATTCAGTAATCATTGTTTTATTAAAATGTGTAATATACCAAAACATCAATCTTTGTAGGACAGATAAAGTATACATCATAGAGTCGATCCTTACAAATCACAATCCTTACATATAAGGAAACCTCCATTAACTGTGCTCGTATCACGGGATTGATCTGTTGACCAAGTTACTTCATGACCAAGGCTCCAACATTAATTTTGAGTCTCTTATGTACTGTTTTAATTTTTAATAAATATATTATGTACTGTTTCAGCCCCGTCTGAACAATTTTTTTGGTCCCTAGGCATAAATTTTTTTTAAGATCCTTTTCAATATTATTTTCTTTTTCCTTTTTTTGGACCCTATTTGTTTAAGGTCTTTTGCAAAAAATAATTTTCAACAATTTTTTGGTCCCTAAGTATATACTTTTTTTAAGATCCTTTTCAATATAATTTTCTTTTTCCTTTTTCTTGACCCTATTTATTTAAGGTCTTTTGCAAAAAATAATTTTGTCCCATGGCCACCGCCGCTCTCGCCCTAGGTATGAGCCGGGCCTGACTGTTTATATTATGTACTGTTTATAAAAGTATGAACTCCTATTTAAAATTATTCCTTCCAATAATAGGATATAATTTTGAGTCTCTTATTTTTGAAATATAGTTTTCTGAAATTAAAATTTTTTTAAATAGAATAGAAGTAGTATAAATGTTTAACATTTAAGATTTTATAAGAAAAGGAAAATATTACATTTTCTTGTGTTACCAAATGAAACTAATGGCTTAAATTCATTTTAACAACTCATGAAATCAAAATCACAGTTCATGTCGTATTCAAAGGCATACCCAATATAGACACGTACGACCTCTGGTGTATTCAAGTCTTTACCAAGCGACCACATCAATGCTCCATACACTTTCATTAGCTATAAAACAGGGATTTAGATCAGCTCAAAAACAAGAAAAATGAAGCTTATGAATGGGGGATAAAATGAATTTATTACTTGTTGTGTATCAACTTGGTTAGCTTTGTTCAAGAGAACACGGATCTTGTCTTCGTTACCACGCAGAGATGATATCACCGTTTGAATTCATCACTGATGTCAAGCTTGTGGGGATCAAAGAGAAGGAGAATCATATCACATTTAGATGCAAACCATGAGATGACACCAGTGAAGTCATACCTCCTTTGCATCCTTTGTGTTCTCTCCTGAAAGAACTCCAGGAGTGTCTACAAGAATAATTTGGTCCAAGACCTACAACACAAACAGGAAGACAAGGCTCACATAAACCAACAAAGAGAATTATTAAAAAGAGACAATGGAATAATGCTTAATCACTCACGGGATGTGGCATTTGTGAACACTCAATACTTTGGGAGGAAAGCACCTCCAAAACTTGTTAGCCCGTTAAATGGCATGTCAGCTTGAATAGCCATGATATTCCCAGGTATGGTTCGTTCATCTGGTCCACTCTATAAGAAAATCAATCATAAGAGTTAAATTAAATGAATACATCAAGTAACTAACTAGTAATCATTCAACTACGATCAAATCAAGACACATTGTCATACTATTGCAACCACAAACCGATCTGTTGTTGGCTCTGGACCAATGTGAGCTCCTGGTAACAAGATGACAGTGGTGATCAAAATCAGATATATAATTGAAGATTCATTGCTTTAGTATGAGTTTGAGGGAATAGAGCAAGTTACCGGGGTAGTCACATCCGAGCAAGTGTTTTATAAATGTTGTTTTTCCTGTGGAATATTGACCCAAAAGCATTACCATTGGTTTCGCATCAAATTTGCTATTAGTCTGCAAATCAACAAAAGTATTAAGAGAGCAAACCGAGAATCAAACTACATGGTGACATTGGATATAACCCACAACACAACTGCTTCTGAAATGGTAAGGATAGCATAAAGTTCACTCACCAGTACATGGGATGCAAAATCGTTGAAATGATATGTGACTTCCAAAAATTTTAGCTTTTCAGTGTATAATGCAAAAACAACACAGAAAACGGAGAATCAGACTATAAAACCTTAGAACTCTGAAATTAATCACACAGAGGGAGAACAAAACTTTGCACAGGTTTATGAAACAAAACCAAAGGCTGGGGTTAGAACATATGTGAAAATCAAGATTTTTATGGCCAATAAAGTTGAGACTAACTTATGTGAACTTTTAAAAGTCATCATTTCAAGCGTTCTAGATTTTCACGTGTTCCTTACGTTCATTTACACGTTCCAAGAAGGCAAGACCAAGAACACTGATTTCTATTCATTCAGTTTTAAAGCATAACGATTAAACAACGTATTTACCCGCCACTTCTCTTTCACGGATCCTATGATATTTTAATCTTTAACAATAATGATGATATAACCCATAGTGTACGCTTCTGCGCTTCATGTCCTGCATGAATGTATCAACTGTATAATTTTAACGTTCATAATCCATCATATACTATTGCATGTTTGTTTTTATAAATATGAAAAGAATCGAATGTTTGGGCTTTTATTGAGATAGTTGAGCTCACCAAAATAAAAAGGACTTAGCTTAATTCAAGGAAAGCATTAAAGAGAGTTTTGGCTTAGCATAACACAAGGACTGGGTCCAATTTCTCAAAGCTTAAAATAAAAACCACAGATCTTAAAACTCGCCTTTGTATATTCTTCCTCCATTTAATTTGCGATTCTTCTGCATGCTTCTTTCTTTCTCTCCCACATTTTTTTCCTTCCAAAACAAAACATTAAAAAGAAATTATTAATCAAAAGAAAATAGCTACACATTGAAGCTGGAAAAGAGAAATGGAGAGTTACCTCAACTCGAATTTCGACGTTAAGGCGAAGCATTCGTCGGAGGAAGTGCTCGAAAAATGGCGGAATCTTTGCAGTGTCGTCAAGAACCCGAAACGTCGGTTTCGTTTCACAGCCAATATCTCCAAGCGTTACGAAGCCGCTGCCATGCGCCGTACCAACCAGGTCTATCTTCTATTATATTGCTTCTTTTATGTCTTTTCGTTTTACGAAAATTGTAGATAATGTAACCATTCCAATGTTTAAAAAAACGGTATGGTAGCTTATAAACATTTAAAAACTGGATATTAACTCTAATTTACTGACCCTTTTTAGAAATATTTTCAAACATTTTTTTAAACAAAAAAAAAAAGAAATGGGTCTAATGTGTTTTTTTTTTTTTTTTTTTTTTTTTTTTTTGTGTACCCAACTTCTGCAAAATTTCATTTCATTAGGAAATATTTTTCTTTTTGAATTGATATAAGAATCATAAATTACATTGAAACGCATCTAAACTTGAGATTGAGTTATTTCTGTAAATTATTTTATTTTCCTTCAAAACGATATTTGATAATTTGCTATATATATTCAGGAGAAATTAAGGGTTGCAGTTCTTGTGTCAAAAGCCGCATTCCAGTTTATCTCTGGTGAGTAATTAATCTGAGACAGAGGAAACTTAAGAGCATTTGGGTATTTGTTAAGAAAGTGTATTGTTCTTGATTTTGAACTTTTTGTTTGTTTGTTTTTCAGGTGTTTCTCCAAGTGACTACAAGGTTCCTGAAGAAGTTAAAGCTGCAGGGTTTGATATTTGTGCGGATGAGTTAGGATCAATAGTGGAAGGTCATGATGTGAAGAAGCTTAAGTTCCATGGTGGAGTTGATGGTCTTTCAGGTAAGCTTAAGGCATGTCCCAATGCTGGTCTCTCAACAGGTGAACCTGACCAGTTGAGCAAACGACAAGAGCTTTTCGGAATCAACAAGTTTGCAGAGAGTGAACTGAGGAGTTTTTGGGTGTTTGTTTGGGAAGCACTTCAAGACATGACTCTTATGATTCTAGGAGTTTGCGCTTTCGTGTCTTTGATAGTTGGAATTGCAACTGAAGGATGGCCCCAAGGCTCACATGATGGTCTTGGCATTGTTGCTAGTATTCTTTTGGTTGTGTTTGTGACAGCAACAAGTGATTACAGACAGTCTTTGCAGTTCCGAGATTTGGATAAGGAGAAGAAGAAGATTACTGTTCAAGTTACGCGAAACGGGTTTAGACAGAAGATGTCTATATATGATTTGCTCCCTGGTGACGTTGTTCATCTTGCCATCGGAGATCAAGTTCCCGCGGACGGTCTTTTCCTCTCGGGGTTCTCTGTTGTCATAGATGAATCGAGTCTGACAGGAGAGAGTGAGCCTGTGATGGTGAGTGCACAAAACCCTTTCCTTCTTTCTGGAACCAAAGTTCAAGATGGTTCATGTAAGATGTTGGTTACAACAGTTGGGATGAGAACTCAATGGGGAAAGCTAATGGCAACTCTTAGTGAAGGAGGCGATGACGAAACTCCATTGCAGGTGAAACTTAATGGTGTTGCAACCATCATTGGTAAAATTGGTCTTTTCTTTGCTATTGTTACCTTTGCGGTTTTAGTGCAAGGAATGTTTATGAGGAAGGTTTCATTGGGAACTCACTGGAGGTGGTCTGGAGATGAAGCGTTAGAGCTTTTGGAATATTTTGCTATTGCTGTGACAATTGTTGTTGTTGCGGTTCCTGAAGGTTTACCATTAGCTGTTACACTTAGCCTCGCGTTTGCGATGAAGAAGATGATGAACGATAAAGCGCTTGTTCGACATTTGGCAGCTTGTGAGACAATGGGATCAGCAACTACTATTTGTAGTGACAAGACTGGTACATTAACAACAAATCACATGACTGTTGTGAAATCTTGCATTTGTATGAGTGTTCAAGATGTATCAAACAAAAATTCTAGCTTGCAGTCTGAGATTCCTGAAGCTGCTTTGAAACTACTGCTCCAGTCGATTTTTAATAATACCGGTGGGGAAGTTGTTGTGAACGAACATGGGAAGACAGAGATATTGGGAACACCAACAGAGACTGCTATATTGGAGTTAGGACTATCTCTTGGAGGTAAGTTTCAAGAAGAGAGACAATCTTACAAAGTTATCAAAGTTGAGCCTTTCAACTCAACAAAGAAAAGAATGGGAGTAGTCATTGAGCTCCCTGAAGGAGGACGAATTCGCGCTCACACGAAAGGAGCTTCAGAAATTGTTTTAGCAGCTTGTGATAAAGTTATCAACTCAAGCGGTGAGGCTGTTCCACTTGATGAAGAATCTATCAAGTACTTGAATGTTACAATCAATGACTTTGCAAATGAAGCTCTTCGTACTCTTTGCCTTGCTTATATGGATATCGAAAACGGGTTTTCCCCGGATGAAGGCATTCCCGCCTCAGGGTTTACTTGCATAGGGATTGTTGGTATCAAAGACCCTGTTCGTCCTGGAGTCAGGGAGTCTGTGGAACTTTGTCGCCGTGCGGGTATTATGGTGAGAATGGTTACCGGAGATAACATTAATACCGCAAAGGCTATTGCTAGGGAATGTGGTATCCTCACTGATGATGGTATAGCTATTGAAGGTCCTGTGTTTAGAGAAAAGAATCAAGAAGAGATGCTTGAACTCATTCCCAAGATTCAGGTAACCGTTTCTTAATTTTGAAATTTTGATCTTTTTTTATACAAAAAGATTTAGCATCAAGAATCACAAGGTGAAGTGACTTCATATTCTTGCTTAGACTTACGCCAGATCTTTTTTTTTTCTTACAAGGTGATGGCTCGTTCTTCGCCCATGGACAAGCATACACTGGTGAAGCAGTTAAGGACCACTTTTGATGAAGTTGTTGCTGTGACTGGTGATGGTACAAACGATGCACCAGCACTCCACGAGGCGGACATAGGATTAGCTATGGGGATTGCCGGAACTGAAGTGAGTATGATATGTGGAAAATGACTAATGTTAATTATGATAAAAAATGACTCAAACCTTTTTTTGAAAACTATTTTAGGTAGCAAAAGAGAGCGCAGATGTCATCATTCTAGACGACAATTTCAGCACAATCGTTACGGTAGCAAAGTGGGGACGTTCTGTTTACATTAACATTCAGAAGTTTGTGCAGTTTCAGTTAACAGTCAATGTTGTTGCACTCATTGTTAACTTCTCTTCAGCTTGCTTGACTGGTAAGTTAAAGGAATATGCTGATTCAGCTTTATTCAAATTTTTATTTTCTACTAATATGTTCTATTGTAGTTTTCATCTTTACTTTGTTTATGCATTAATTCACAGGAAGTGCTCCTCTAACTGCTGTTCAACTACTTTGGGTAAACATGATAATGGACACACTTGGAGCTCTTGCTCTAGCTACAGAGCCTCCGAACAACGAGCTAATGAAACGTATGCCAGTTGGGAGGAGAGGGAATTTCATTACCAACGCGATGTGGAGAAACATCTTAGGACAATCTGTGTACCAATTCGTTATCATTTGGTTCCTACAGGCCAAAGGGAAGTCTATGTTTGGTCTTGTTGGTTCTGACTCTACTCTTGTATTGAACACACTTATCTTCAACTGCTTTGTCTTCTGTCAGGTAAAATACTCATAACTTAGACTCGCTTGAAGCTTCTGTGGTATGATAAATTGTGTGGATTGTTGTTGATGTTACAGGTCTTCAATGAAGTAAGCTCACGGGAGATGGAAGAGATCGATGTTTTGAAAGGCATACTAGACAACTATGTCTTTGTGGTTGTTATTGGTGCAACAGTTTTCTTTCAAATCATAATCATTGAGTTCTTGGGCACATTTGCAAGCACCACACCACTTACAATAGTCCAATGGTTCTTCAGCATACTCGTTGGCTTCTTGGGTATGCCGATCGCTGTTGGCTTGAAGAAAATACCTGTGTGATTGAAGACATAATGCCGATAAAAATGATCTTGCTCTTATAGAAACAGAAGTTCCTATTGACACATGCAAAATTTTCACAAAGCTTTTGCCTTTTTGCATTTTTTTTTTTCGTTTTTTTTACATTGTTGACTAAGTTTGTGTTAAATAGGCAAATGACAATTAATCTACTCATCTATTTCTTTTGTTTCTTCGTTCTTGAAATGAATCCATGTTATCAAACCAAAAACAAAACAAAAACTTGGACTAGACCGAGACTTGCCGTGAAAAAAGACGAGTGACGATTAAAAAAACTTTAAGAACAGAGAAGAAAGTGGACCATGCTGTATTTTTAAAAGTCGTGTAGCTTTTTTGGTGGAGCCTTTATTGTGACACTATCAAATTCAAAACATAATTAAACATATATATTAGCAGAACTGATCCATTGGGATGTAAAACGTCGATGCACCACAAAATGGAAAACATGTAAGATGAGAAAGATTCTCTTCAAAGTTTTTGCAAGTATAAATCAATTTCCTAAAAGATTTAGAAGATTCTCACGTATAAATTTAGTACTTTTTATTGACCTCTTAGTTATATTGGGGATGATTTTTTGAGTTGGTGATATTAGCCTGTATTTTTTTTCTAATTGGAAGGTTAACTTGCAAAAAAAATTTGGTTGCATGGTTTTTTTTTGCACAAAACCCATAATAAATAGATCATAAGTATTCAAAATCGTTTTCAGTAGACAAAACCATATCTTTTCTTCACCCTCAAAGCAGTGTAGAACACATGTTTCCCTTTTATCAAAGTTTGCTAACAAGAATAGGATAAAACTATATTTCTCATTCACGTAAAATTGTATGATTACATCAGTTTATATACAAGAGTACGAATTAAGTAAAAGGTAGCTTAATCCTACATAAACTATACCAAGTTAATTAAACCGGCTATTTCCAATAGAAAATTTTGCCAATTGTTTTATATTCCAAATTTCTTAAACGTGTTTCGATATAATTATTTAAATTATGTCCTCAGATAATCTTTTAAAATAAAATTAAAGCTACTAGCATAAATAATACATTGAGATGTGAAAAAATCGATCGGTTTTGTGATCTCGTTGACATTTATTCATTTGTCGGATCAAATCTCTTGTTAGACCGAGAGTAAAATAAGGGTTCTAATATTAATAATATTTATTGAAAATATACTGTCCTACATATGACACTTCAGTCTGCAACGTGGAACTAGTGACCTCACATTTTATAAAGCATTACCAAACCTCTATTATTGGTATTTAATATATCTATATATATATATATATATATATATTTTTTGTGAAACGCTTTAAGATGGTAAAATATCTAATCATTCGAAACTGAGAGAGAATGAAATTAACACTAAAATTGCTGCTTTTCCTTCTGTTTACCTTGAATCATGTTGATTCTGGATCTATCGTCAAGTTTCTTCCTGGTTTTGAAGGCCCTCTTCCTTTCGAACTCGAAACCGGGTTCGTTTATTAATGCCTCTTCATTTATTATTTTTCTTCTAACTAATGAAATTATGTTTGTGAGTTTGGAGTTTGTAATTAGCCATTCTTATGAATGAAGGTACATTGGTATTGGTGAGAAAGAAGAAATGCAATTGTTCTACTACTTTTTTAAGTCTGAGAACAATCCAAAAGAAGACCCTCTGCTTCTCTGGTTAAGTGGAGGACCTGGATGTTCTTCTAACACTGGCCTATTTTTCGAGAATGGTAAATCTATATTTTTTTTTGCTTCTTGCTCGATCTAAGCATATATCAGGACCTGTGGTTTTCTTTCTTTCTTAGGACCTCTGGCTTTGAAGTCCGAGGTTTACAATGGAAGTGTCCCTTCTTTGGTCTCTACTACATACTCGTGGACAAAGGTAGAAGAAGGTGTTTTCATATGTTAATCAAAAACCCAATGATGGATAAATTTTTTTGATCATTTTTTTCAGATGGCGAACATAATATTTTTGGATCAGCCTGTTAGAACTGGCTTCTCCTACTCGAGAACCCCACTTATTGATAAGCCTAGCGACACAGGCGAAGTTAAGAGGATCCGTGAGTTTCTTCAAAAGGTAAAGGACAAACTTAATTTATTATCTTGTAGCATTTGTCTGTTTGCATTAACATAATAATCCCCTCGTTAATTGTAATTAAACAAATGATGATTTAGAGGGGTTTTGCTATATATATATATATATATATATTTTAAAATATTTGTATTGAAAACCTGAAATGTTATTTTCTGTGGACAAATTTAGTTTATAAAAAGGTTTTGTGCAAAAACCCCTCTAAATCATCATTTGTTTACAATTTTACCATTTATTTACCAAAAATATAGATTAATCTGATGAAGTCAAAAAATAAATCAAGTATTACTTTTAAACGTATCATCTATCAATTTTGACAGTGATAACGACATGATATATATTTTGTGTATTATTTAACTAATTTGTATTTTTGGAAAGTAGAGGATAAAGTTGCAAAAAAATGGTGACTTGGAAGGTGTTTTTGCATAATACCCTTTAAACTAAATGAATATGTAATTATAGCAAGTTTAACCATAGCAATTAGTTGAACTCACTAAAACGTTTTGTTTTATCTACTATCCAAATTTGTCAAATTTGGCATAGCTTGAATTTTTATTTACTTTGAAAACTGATAGATTTTAGATCGATATGAACCCAAACTCTACTGAATACTTCTTTATTGAATTAGAAAGACTCAATTGACTAGAGAGATTGTAATCAACGGAATCGGAAAACGGAAAAGTGTTTTGTAACCCTAGCCTCATCGGAATTACAGAGATCGCATCAACCTCTCAAGCACATCGCTTGTTATAAGAATCCACAAAATGAGACATAAGAAAAAATCCCCAAAAGACTACAACGTTCTTCTTATTCAAATTCACTAACCGCAAAGCTTCCTTCCCTTAAAGAGTCTTTGCTTTATTCTTTGACTTCTTTTTCTGCGACTTAAGCCACATCACCATTGACTTGTTGACCAGCCTTAAAAGGATGTTTCAGATCCAAGAAGTGAGCCGCCTTACTCAACCTGTCCACCACAACCAATATAACGTTAACCCCACCAGACAGTGGTAAACCCTCAATGAAATCCAAAGAAAGATCCTCCCAAATCGCTGTGGGAATTGGTAAAGGTTGGAGCAACCCCGCCGGAGACAGAGTCGAGTACTTATGCGTTTGACAAACCGAGCAAGCTGCTACATAACGTTGAACATCTTTTTGTATGCCTTCCCAATGAAAACACGACTGTACCCTCTTCAATGTCTTCAAAACACCCGCGTGTCCACCCAGCTGACTATCATGGAATTCATGAAGAATCAAGGGAATAAAAACAGAGGACTTAGGCACCACAAGCCTGTTTTTAAACCACAATCTGTCCTCTATCACTCGAAAATGAGATCCATGAAAACTCCCTGATTTAATCTGAGCAATGGTAGATTGAATATTAACATCTCCATCAATTTCTTTAAACAAATCCTGCAACTGAATCACCGCAGGAACCGTGAGTGCTAAGAGTGTTGCAGAAATCGGGTGAGGAATTCTGGATAACCCGTCAGCCGCCTTATTTTCAATGCCAGGCTTATAAACAATCTCCATATCAAAACCTAACAAACGAGTTAACCACCTCTGATACTCCATATTCACTTCTTTCTGCTCCAACAAAAACTTCAAACTCCGCTGGTCAGTATGAACTTCAAACTTACGACCCATCAAATAATGCTTCCATTTCAACACTGCCATAACAATGGCCATCAATTCCCTCTCATACGCAGGTTTGAGCTGCTCCCTAGGAGTGAGACCGTGACTAAAATAAGCCAATGGCCTCTTATCTTGGAGCAAAACTGCCCCTACTCCAGTACCTGACGCATCCGTCTCAATGATGAACACCTTCTCAAAATTAGGTAAACCTAACACCGGAACAGAAGCCATCGCCTGTTTGAGATACTCAAAAGCCTGTTGAGCAACAGCAGACCAAACAAACTGATCCTTTTTAAGTAAATCCGTCAAAGGCTTAGCAATAGTACCGTAGCCTTGAACAAATTTCCGGTAATAACCGGTCAGACCTAAGAAACCTCGCAACTGTTTAATGTTCACCGGAGTAGGCCATTGACGCATAGCCTCCGTTTTAGCAACATCAGTAGCCACCCCTTCTTCAGAAATAATATGACCTAAGTATTCCACCTGTGGCACTCCAAACAGACACTTTTTTGTGATTAGCAAACAACTTATGATCACACAACAACTGCAAAACCATCCCCAAATGATCCACATGCTCCTGAATGCTACCACTATAGACCAAAATATCATCGAAAAACACCACCACAAATTTTCTCAAAAATGGCCTAAAAACCTTATTCATCAAGGACTAAGATGTGGCCGGAGCATTGGTTAGGCCAAAGGGCATGACCAAAAATTCATAATGGCCTTCAAGAGTTCGACATGCTGTTTTCTTGATATCCTCCTCCTTCATACGAATCTGATGATAACTAGAACGTATATCAATTTTTGAAAACACCACCGAACCATGAAGTTCATCAAGGAGTTGATCAATGACTGGAATGGGAAACTTGTCCGGAATTATAGCTCTGTTCAAAGCCCTGTAATCCACACAAAACCTCCAAGTTGCATCCTTCTTCTTGACCAATAGAACAGGACTAGAAAAAGGACTATTACTAGGACGAATGATTCCCGCAGTCAACATATCCTCCACCATCTTCTCCATAACTTCTTTCGTTGAATGGGGATAGCGATACGGCCTAACAGTAATAGATTGCACTCCAGGCTTCAGAGAGATAGAATGCTCTTGTCCTCTCATCGGGGGCAACCCTGTAGGCACCGCAAAGACAAAAGAAAATCTGTCCAAAACCTCAGACAAAACCGGATCCAACTTTCTATCCGCCACCACCACATCAGTATTCGCCAACACTACTGGTGAACCACAAGTTAGAGTAGAACGCACAGGAGAGTCCATTGTTTTAAGAGACAACTGAGGGTAGTGAAAGGAAGGATCACCTAACAAGGTCACTCGTTTACCCTGATAAATGAACTGCCACTCTTGACGTTTCCAATCAATCTCACACGTTCCCAAAGTTTCTAACCATTGAACCCCCAATATAACGTCTACACCTCCCAACTCCAACGTGATGAAATCATTTGTAAACTCCACATCCGCTAACGAGAAAGTGACCTCTCTGCAAACACCAGATCCGTGAACAGACACACCATTACCCAACAACACTTCCAGGCTGCTATCATCACAAGCCTTTAACTTCAAACGAGATGCTAAGGTTGGAGTAATGAAATTATGTGAAGCTCCGGAGTCTAACAACACCACCACTCTCGATTTCCCAATCAAACCAATCAATTTAGTGGTTCTAGGGGAATGTTTTCCCAAAAAAGAATTAAGTGATAGGCAGCGCATAACCGGTTGTTGCTCCACTGCCAACTCAGCTGGTATAAACAACTCTTCATCAACCACCTCTAACTCCAATCCATCCACCACAGTAAGAATCTGCAACTCCTTCAAAGGACAGACATGACCCCAAAAATATTTGTCCTTACACTTGAAACATATTCCCTTACTACGCATCGCATCCAACTCCTCTGCAGTGTGCCTTTGTCGTGGTTGGAACTCTTTCTTTGGAGGTGGAGCAGTAAGCAACCCCTGACCACTACCATTTTGTACCCCAGGACCATTGCCACTTTGCAACAAGATAGGCTTAGACGTAGAAACATAGTTACTAGAACGAGTATGATGTGACTGACTTGTAGTAAGCACCTTACTAGAGCGTTCCCCCACAAGTTGACAAAAAGAACTAGATTCCATACGAAGCACCGCAGCTTTCTGATAGTCCAAGCCTACAGGCTCCTTCATCGTAAGAACTTCCTTCATTTCCTGTTTCAATCCATTGTAAAAAATTTTCTCTAAGTGTGAATCATCTAACCCCAGGACTTGAGCAGACAAATCCTCAAACTCCGTCACATACGCTGCAACGGTACCCGTTTGTTTGATAGCAAACAACCTGTTTCCTGGATCATCTTCAATAGACTCACCAAAACGTAGGAACAAACGTTGGCGAAACTCTCCCCAAGAACGAAATTCACGGCGAGTAAGCTCACAATTGAACCATTTCAACACATCACCTTCGAGACTAAGAGCAACCAGTTCTAGCTTATCCTCATCCGTGTAACGACCAATTCGAAAAAAACGTTCAACCTTAGAGATCCAATCAAATGCATGATATCCATCAAATACAGGCATCTCAATCTTCATCAACAAACTAGAACGATTATCCAAAGGTAGATTCCCAGTATCACCACCGCGAGAACGGAGAACAAAGGAACACGATACCTGAGGAGACTGATGAGATGATTCCGGTTGTTTAGGACGCTTCCCATGATGATTCTCCAGCTTCGATAATGTCTTTAACACCTCTTGCATCGTCGAATCAAGAGAAGTCAGCTTATCGTCGTGTTCAACCTTCGATTGGACAAATCTCTTGTAACCACCGCACATAAACTTCAATTTAATCTCTAATGGATCTTCCTGATAACTCGCGCCGTCGCAATCTTCCGAGTAATCCAAATCCGCCATCGTAATCACAATCGAACCAGTTTCACCGCACCAATGATAGATTTTAGATCGATCTGAACCCAAACTCTACTGAATACTTCTTTATTGAATTAGAAAGACTCAATTGACTACAGAGATTGTAATCAACGGAATCGGAAAACGGAAAAGTGTTTTGTAACCCTAGTCTCACCGGAATTACAGAGATCGCATCAACCTCTCAAGCACATCGCTTGTTATAAGAATCCACAAAATGAGACATAAGAAAAAATCCCCAAAAGACTACAACGTTCTTCTTATTCAAATTCACTAACCGCAAAGCTTCCTTCCCTTAAAGAGTCTTTGCTTTATTCTTTGACTTCTTTTTCTGCGATTTAAGCCACGTCACCATTGACTTGTTGACCAGTCGTCTTCTTCTTCCTATAGTACGTACGATGAATCGTATCAAAAACTTATTTAAGCACAAAGCTCAAGAGCCTTATTTTTTTTTATATTTTTTTTTCTCAGTGGCTAAACAAACATCCACAGTTTTCTTCAAACCCTTTTTATGCTGCCGGAAATTCTTACTCTGGTATGACTGTTCCGGCCCTCGTTCAAGAAATCTCAAAAGGTATCCTCGCATACTTTCTTTGAATATCGCTCAACCGATAGTCTCTAACTTTGAAATAACATAGACACTATGATGCAGGAAATTATATATGTTGCGAACCTCCTATAAATCTACAGGTAATTGATAATTTGTACTTTCCTCAGAATATTAACATTAAATTTTTTAAAGTTCTGATCAAATAATATTATTAGCATACTTTTCTCTACACTAGAGATTGATATGTTTTGGCAAGAAAAAAGTTATATATATTCTTACCAAAACAGGGATATGTGCTCGGGAACCCGATAACACACTTTGACGAAGATGAGAAGTATCGCGTTCCATTTTCTCATGGAATGGCACTAATATCAAATGAACTATACGAGGTATATAATGATGCTTAATTAGTTAAATTTTTCATTAGAGAGTTTTTTTAATTTATATCGAAGAGTCTAGTTAACCTCGACATTTTCTCATGGAATGGCACTAATGTTCTACACATTGTTTTTTAACAGTCAATTAGGAGCGCCTGCAAAGGAAATTCTTTCAATGTGGATCCAAGTAACACAAAATGTTTGAAACTTGTTGAGGAATACCATAAGGTACACACTTGGAAATTTGGTCGATGTTTAGTAACTTATCAGATAGTGATTAATTATCTAATTAAGATTTTTTTTTTTTTTTTTTTTTTAATTTACAGTGTATCGACAAACTGCATGAATATAATATATTAGAACCAGATTGCAACATGACATCTTCTGATTGCTTTGTAAGTAATACATCATTTGTTCATATAAAACAGTAAAAGGGTTGCGTAACTGTCATTTATATATTACTTCAAATTCGAAGAAACATATTCTTACGGTTGTTTTTGCAGTTATATCGATATTATCTCCTTGACATTTGGGCCAACGATGAGAGTGTTCGCGATGCTCTTCATATTAAAAAGGTATATATACGCGAAGTTTATACTAAAATCATTTTTTTCTAATATTAAAATCATTGATAAAGTGTGATGATAGTAAAGAGAAAAAATCTAAACTATTGACGATATATGATTAAAGGGGAGTATAGGAGAATGGGTGCGATGTAATTTTAGTAACCCATACAACAAGGACATCAAGAGCAGCGTACCATACCATATGAATAACAGTATTAATGGCTACCGATCTCTCATCTACAAGTAAGAGTCAAATAATTAAATATTTATTTTAAAGAACCTGTTCAAAATTTTCATAATCAGAGACATCGAGCCAAAGCAAACTGAACTAAACCAAAATTTATTATTTTTTTGGTTTTTTTTTATCAAACATTTTAGTTTTAAACCCAAATAAAATGAAATCAAAACTGGTTTAGTGAATTGAAAAAAACTAAACCGAATAAACAATAGTTTTTAAAAAAAAATTATAGGCACATTTATATTGAATCTATATTATGAAAGATGGCCAACTCTCTTTATATGAGTGACATATCAGCAATGGAGAGAGTGCCACCTGTCAATTCAAATTAAAAGTACCTAAATTAAAAACAAACATATTTAAAAATAAAGAGGAATCTAAAACATCTTCCATATTTTTTAATATTTTTTATATCACAAATATTACTAGATCCGAAAAAAAAAACAAATTGAAACCAACAAACATTTATGAGATTATAATTTTTGTGCGGTTTATGGTGGAACAGTGGTGATCATGATTTGGTGGTTCCTTTCCTTGGTACTGAGGCCTGGATAAAATCTCTAAATTACTCCATCATTCATGAATGGAGACCTTGGATGATAAAAGATCAAATCGCTGGGTATATATATATAATTTGTGTGTTTAGCTTTTTCTTGTTCATTAATATCTCATAATATCGCAGGCTATATGAAGCTCCCGTAAAATCATTAATGTCTTTTTCCATGGCAGATACACGAGAACTTATTCCAACAAGATGACATTTGCTACAGTCAAAGCAAGTCTTCTTGTTTCATCTTAATATTTTTATTACTCAATTTCATTAAATCAATAGTGTTTTCTAATTGTTTGGAGCCTTTTTATTATAGGGAGGTGGGCACACAGCAGAGCATAAACCTAATGAGTCTTTTATCATGTTTCAACGGTGGATTAATGGTCAACCTTTGTGATCGAGGGTCATGGTCTTTACCTATTAAAATATGTGACATGATATGTTTGTATACATTACAATTATCTACTGTTCTACGTGTTTCTCTCTCCCAACAGTTCGACATGCTTTGGAGGGAGATAGATCGTAATCAATAAAGGAGGTACTTAAAGGCTCGTCTTGGGTCTAAGGAGCCCTCTATCTCTCTCCCTCTCTAAAAGTCGTGTAGCTTTTTTTGGTGGAGCCTTTATTGTGACACTATCAAATTCAAAACATAATTAAACATATATATTAGCAGAACTGATCCATTGGGATGTAAAACGTCGATGCACCACAAAATGGAAAACATGTAAGATGAGAAAGATTCTCTTCAAAGTTTTTGCAAGTATTTAAAATCAATTTCCTAAAAGATTTAGAAGATTCTCACGTATAAATTTAGTACTTTTTATTGACCTCTTAGTTATATTGGGGATGATTTTTTGAGTTGGTGATATTAGCCTGTATTTTTTTTCTAATTGGAAGGTTAACTTGCAAAAAAAATTTGGTTGCATGGTTTTTTTTTGCACAAAACCCATAATAAATAGATCATAAGTATTCAAAATCGTTTTCAGTAGACAAAACCATATCTTTTCTTCACCCTCAAAGCAGTGTAGAACACATGTTTCCCTTTTATCAAAGTTTGCTAACAAGAATAGGATAAAACTATATTTCTCATTCACGTAAAATTGTATGATTACATCAGTTTATATACAAGAGTACGATTAAGTAAAAGGTAGCTTAATCCTACATAAACTATACCAAGTTAATTAAACCGGCTATTTCCAATAGAAAATTTTGCCAATTGTTTTATATTCCAAATTTCTTAAACGTGTTTCGATATAATTATTTAAATTATGTCCTCAGATAATTTTTTAAAATAAAATTAAAGCTACTAGCATAAATAATACATTGAGATGTGAAAAAATCGATCGGTTTTGTGATCTCGTTGACATTTATTCATTTGTCGGATCAAATCTCTTGTTAGACCGAGAGTAAAATAAGGGTTCTAATATTAATAATATTTATTGAAAATATACTGTCCTACATATGACACTTCAGTCTGCAACGTGGAACTAGTGACCTCACATTTTATAAAGCATTACCAAACCTCTATTATTGGTATTTAATATATCTATATATATATATATATATATATTTTTTTTTTTTGTGAAACGCTTTAAGATGGTAAAATATCTAATCATTCGAAACTGAGAGAGAATGAAATTAACACTAAAATTGCTGCTTTTCCTTCTGTTTACCTTGAATCATGTTGATTCTGGATCTATCGTCAAGTTTCTTCCTGGTTTTGAAGGCCCTCTTCCTTTCGAACTCGAAACCGGGTTTGTTAAATGCCTCTTCATTTATTATTTTCATCTAATTAATGCAATTATTTTTGTGAGTTTGGAGTTTGTAATTAGTCATTCTTCTGAATGAAGTTACATTGGTATTGGTGAGAAAGAAGAAATGCAATTGTTCTACTACTTTTTTAAGTCTGAGAACAATCCAAAAGAAGACCCTCTTCTTCTATGGTTAACTGGAGGGCCTGGATGTTCTTCTAACACTGGCCTATTTTTCGAGAATGGTAAATCTATATTTTTTTTTGCTTCTTGCTCGATCTAAGGATATATCAGGACCTGTGGTTTTCTTTCTTTCTTAGGACCTCTGGCTTTGAAGTCCGAGGTTTACAATGGAAGTGTCCCTTCTTTGGTCTCTACTACATACTCGTGGACAAAGGTAGAAGAAGGTGTTTTCATATATATGTTAATCAAAAACCCAATGATGGATCAATTTTTTTGATCATTTTTTTCAGATGGCGAACATAATATTTTTGGATCAGCCTGTTAAAACTGGCTTCTCCTACTCGAGAACCCCACTTATTGATAAGCCTAGCGACACAGGCGAAGTTAAGAGGATCCGTGAGTTTCTTCAAAAGGTAAAGGACAAACTTAATTTATTATCTTGAAGCATTTGTCTTTTCGCATTAACATAATAATCCCTCCTTCGATACTAAATGTAGTTTGGATTTTTTTTTACACACGTTGTAAACAAATGATGATTTAGAGACTCATTTGTTTACAATTTTACCATTTATTTTCCAAAAATATAGATTAATCTAATGAAGTCAAAATAAATTAAATATTACTTTCAAACGTATTTTCTAAACGTTTCTATAGTCACATAGATTAGATTTTCAAAATTTACAAATGTAGACTTCGACTCCTTATTGTCGGGGTTTCAAATTGATATATTATCTATCAACATTTTACAAATTTTGACAGTGATAACGACATGATATATATTGTGTATTATTTTATACTTTGCATGACTAATTTGTATTTTTGGAAAGTAGAGGATAAAGTTGCAAAAAATTGGTGACTTGGAAGGTGTTTTTGCATAATACCCTTTATATAACTATACTTAAACTAAAATGAATATGTAACTATAGCAAGTTTAACCATAGCAATTAGTTGAACTCACTAAAACGTTTTGTTTTATCTACTATCCAAATTTGTCAAACTTGGCATAGCTTGAATTTTTATTTACTTTCAAAACTTATTTAAACACAAAGCTCAAGAGCCTTTTTATTTTTCTTTCTCAGTGGCTAAACAAACATCCACAGTTTTCTTCAAACCCTTTTTATGCTGCCGGAGATTCTTACTCTGGTATGACTGTTCCGGCCCTCGTTCAAGAAATCTCAAAAGGTATCCTCGCATACTTTCTTTGAATATCGCTCAACCGATAGTCTCTAACTTTGAAATAACATAGACACTATGATGCAGGAAATTATATATGTTGCGAACCTCCTATAAATCTACAGGTAATTGATAATTTGTACTTTCCTCAGAATATTAACATTAAATTTTTTAAAGTTCTGATCAAATAATATTATTAGCATACTTTTCTCTACACTAGAGATTGATATGTTTTGGCAAGAAAAAAGTTATATATATTCTTACCAAAACAGGGATATGTGCTCGGGAACCCGATAACACACTTTGACGAAGATAGCAAGTATCGCGTTCCATTTTCTCATGGAATGGCACTAATATCAAATGAACTATACGAGGTATATAATGATGCTTAATTAGTTAAATTTTTCATTAGAAAGTTTTTTTAATTTATATCGAAGAGTCTAGTTAACCTCGACATTTTCTCATGGAATGGCACTAATGTTCTACACATTGTTTTTTAACAGTCAATTAGGAGCGCCTGCAAAGGAAATTCTTTCGATGTGGATCCAAGTAACACAAAATGTTTGAAACTTGTTGAGGAATACCATAAGGTACACACTTGGAAATTTGGTCGATGTTTAGTAACTTATCAGATAGTGATTAATTATCTAATTAAGATTTTTTTTTTTTTTTTTTTTTTTTTTTTTTTTTTAATTTACAGTGTATCGACAAACTGAATGAATATAATATATTAGAACCAGATTGCAACATGACATCTTCTGATTGCTTTGTAAGTAATACATCATTTGTTCATATAAAACAGTAAAAGGGTTGCGTAACTGTCATTTATATATTACTTCAAATTCGAAGAAACATATTCTTACGGTTGTTTTTGCAGTTATATCGATATTATCTCCTTGGCATTTGGGCCAACGATGAGAGTGTTCGCGATGCTCTTCATATTAAAAAGGTATATATATACGCCAAGTTTATACTAAAATCATTTTTTCTAATATTAAAATCATTGATAAAGTGTGATGATAGTAAAGAGAAAAAATCTAAACTATTGACGATATATGATTAAAGGGGAGTATAGGAGAATGGGTGCGATGTAATTTTAGTAACCCATACAACAAGGACATCAAGAGCAGCGTACCATACCATATGAATAACAGTATTAATGGCTACCGATCTCTCATCTACAAGTAAGAGTCAAATAATTAAATATTTATTTTAAAGAACCTGTTCAAAATTTTCATAATCAGAGACATCGAGCCAAAGCAAACTGAACTAAACCAAAATTTATTATTTTTTTTAGTTTTTTTTTTATCAAACATTTTAGTTTTAAACCCAAATAAAATGAAATCAAAACTAGTTTAGTGAATTGAAAAAAACTAAACCGAATAAACAAGAGTTTTAAAAAAAAAAATTATAGGCACATTTATATCCCCTATATATTAAAGGAGAAACATTTTGGTGAAAAACCTGATGTGTCAGCATTATAGAGCTCAATGCACCATTTAGCAAAGTCCCCTCAATTATTCTAATTAATTACATCTTTGTGCCATTGTATTTATTGACAATTGTTTTTTTTTAAAAGTCCATAAACGAAAACCCTAACCATCCATGTCTATCACCTATAAATACATTCTTTCAGCGTTATAACCAAAGCAAAAAAATATCCATATTCAATAATCAAATGCTTCTTTCGCCAAGTTTTACGTGAATCATTATTCATCATGGTTCTGACGTAATAGCCTAAACTCCCTTGCTGTTATGCATTTCATACTTTCATGTAAATTCACCCTATCATAGTAATCTCCGGAACTATAAATTAGTTCTAGGACGGAAAATATCTATTTTAATGATTTTGTAAATCAACTGTTATCCGTTTCATACTTTCATGTAAATTAACAATAATTCTTTAATTACAAATATTAAAAAGAGAGATGATATATATTATCTTATTTGAACTAATCGAATGTTCAAAAACGAAAATACATCTATTTTGATAATTTAGAAAATCAATAGTTATGCATTACATACTTTCATCAAAATAAACACTAATTCTTTAATTAAAAAATATTAAAATAAAAAATATGATATATATTATCTAATTTTAACTCATAGACTATTTAATATTTAAGGAAAATTTCTCCTAAAATATATGTGAATAATCAATCAATCAGAAAAAGAATATTCGTTACCTAATTAACACCTACATAAACCTCTTTCAAAATACTACATAGTTATCACGTCTCTCAATTGTATATTAATATTAAGATATCAATTAAGATTTCATTTACGAGTCCTAAATAAGTGCGAGTCCTCTAAATGAATTCATAGTCTTTCCAGAAAAATCAGCACATAAAAAAATCAAATATACACCAAAACGCAATAATATATGTTATACGAGAAATTTTGCCTAATTTTTTTTCAAAAAAGGAATTACTTATTAAGAGCCTCACAACAAGCAAACTAATTGCATCTTAAACTCCTAAATCATTTACCTAAACCAAGATTTTGTGATCCATGACAAAACTTAATTAGTGGGAATTGTATTTTCAAAACTTTAATACGAAAACCCTTACTGACATTACAAAACTTAACGAACGGGTTTGACCAAGTTAACAATTTTATCTAAATAATTTAGTTTATGAAATTTTAGTTTTACTGTGGTTTTTATCTGATTTGATAGTTCAAGATTTTGATAAAATATAACTCATCACTAATTCGGTCCTCATTCGATTCAGATCCGCCATCATGTCAATCTAAAATATGGTAAAATAATTAATATTTTAAACTTTTATTAACTTGATGAATTCAAACCAATATAAGTTTGTATTATAAATGTTACACTAAGAGGAATCTGAAAAATCTTCCATGTTTTTTAATATTTTTTATATCACAAATATTACTAGATCGGAAAAAAAAACAAATTGAAACCAACAAACATTTATGAGATTATAATTTTTGTGCTGTTTATGGTGGAACAGTGGTGATCATGATTTGGTGGTTCCTTTCCTTGCTACTGAGGCCTGGATAAAATCTCTAAATTACTCCATCATTCATGAATGGAGACCTTGGATGATAAAAGATCAAATCGCTGGGTATATATATATAATTTGTGTGTTTAGCTTTTTCTTGTTCATTAATATCTCATAATATCGCAGGCTATATGAAGCTCCTGTAAAATCATTAATGTCTTTTTCCATGGCAGATACACGAGAACTTATTCCAACAAGATGACATTTGCTACAGTCAAAGCAAGTCTTCTTGTTTCATCTTAATATTTTTATTACTCAATTTCATTAAATCAATAGTGTTTTCTAATTGTTTTGAGCCTTTTTATTATAGGGAGGTGGGCACACAGCAGAGAATAAACCTAATGAGTCTTTTATCATGTTTCAACGGTGGATTAATGGTCAACCTTTGTGATCGAGGGTCATGGTCTTTACCTATTAAAATATGTGACATGATATGTTTGTATACATTACAATTATCTACTGTTCTACGTGTTTCTCTCTCCCAACAGTTCGACATGCTTTGGAGGGAGATAGATCGTAATCAATAAAGGAGGTACTTAAAGGCTCGTCTTGGGTCTAAGGAGACTACATGCGATAGACCTAAAAGTTCCTGATTAAAAAAAAAAAAAAAAACGCATAATGCTTTTGTTTGTTGTTAGGTAACATTTTTGTGTTATTCATTTAATGTGACATTTTTTTGGATTATTTCTTATGTTCGGATAGATTAGTGTCTAATTTTTTTTTTTTTTTGGTCAACTGGATTATATCGAGATAATTGGTATGAAAACCAACAGATTAAAACAGAAAGAGCACTACTTCCGCTCAAAAAGCTTTCCACTTATAATCACCTGCTATACTAAACTGAACTATGCCATTTATATAAACATGGCCGTTCCAGTTAGCGGTTAAATACTATACCAAAAAGAATACACCATTAAGAAAAAACTAAACAGTGGATGAAACTCTCTCATCTTCAAAAATTTGTTGCAACCAAGCTGGAACGCTCGAAGCTACATAAGATTGATGTCTGCATTCGTTTTTGACGCTGTGAGCGATGAGATGAACTCCTCTATTAGTTTTTGAAGATTCCACTTCCAAACCCTACTGTACAAAAAATCCCAACTTTCTTCTGATTTCACATAATTCATAAAAGAAAGATGACCAAACTTTTGGTCTGGGAACACAATTTACCAAAGCTGTATCTTCAATAGCAAATTTGACATTGACACATATGTGGCTGATCAAACACTCCACTGCCCATATTGTAGCTAGAAAACTAGCCTGATCTCTGCTTGTTATGTTGGAAATGGCTTGTCGGCTATGTAGAATCACCTCTTCTTTATCATCCCACAACACCCAAGCACAACCTTCTAGTTGGTTCCTCCATGACCAAGACACCCCAACATTACACTTAACCCATAAACTAGGAGGGGGTCCCATACTTCACCCCTTACTCTTCTTCTCTCCCCATCGATACTGCTTGGTACAATAGTTTCAACTGGAATTGATCCTTCCAAATTTCTTACTTCTACATTGGAATCCAATCTTTGAGCTGTGAACCATTCCTCTTATTTTTTGTACCAAATTGGGAACCGAGAAAAATTACCTTTAAAAAAGAAGATGTTCTTATTCTTCCATATTCTCCATGATGTGGACACCACCCTACCACCCAAACCGTTAAACCAGAGCATGTACAGCATCCTGTACCAGAAATACGTGAAGGTCGTATGACGCGATCAAAGGCCAAACAGCTCAGGAAGAGGTTTAACTTAGCTGTGCAAGACATTTTAAGCTCCCTAGAGCTGAAGGACGTCAACTGGTCTATTCCACCATCATGCCGCCACAATGGATATGATCACATAGCCGAGAAAGAGCTTGCATAAGCCTTCACCCAATTGAGCCTTGATCAAAACAGTGCCCCAGGTATGAAACCTCTTTTGGCAGGTCAAGGAACCCCTAGAAGCCAAGAGAAGACATTGGAGCTGCAAGAGATGTGCGACACAAGCTTCACTTCCGAAAGCGATAAAGATAGTGAAGATCAAGACCAAGACATTGAGGACATGGACGAGCATCAAGAGACTGTTCAAGATACTCTAGAGGAACTCCAGAAAGACCCCTACTTCAAGAAGCAAGCCAACAAACAAGTACAAGAGAAGAACCCTGAAGTAGTACATCGAGTAGTACAAGAAGTGATCTAGAGAACATCTATTGGGCCTAGATCGCATCCAGGTAAATTCTATTCAATATTTTCGATCTTTGCAGTTCCAATAAGCCCAAAAACGGCTAGAAGATGTGGTCATCACGATAGTTAAAGTCTGATTAGTTTTTTCCTTATTTGTTTTATTTTCTTGCCAAAAATAATGGTTTTGTGTTTGATTTTATTTGTTTTCCTTTGTTGCTTTATTTTGCATTTATTTTCGGCCTTAGAGCTAGCTGAATGACTCTTATAAAGTCCCCTACAGTAGTTGTACGATTTTTCACTTTTGATATTAATAAAACGCTGAATTTTCGTACTTATTCTCTTTAAGTGTTCTAGAGAGAATAAGCTTGTTCTTCGTCTTGTGTGTGAGATTCCACAAGGCTGAGTTTGTGTACTGTATCAGAGACCAATCACATCTTTGTGGTGTACTTCATTCCGCCAACACTTCCCCTTTACCTATCCCACATGAGAGAAGCGACCGCCATCGTGTTATATCTACATCATCGAACATATTTCCTTCACAAGAGAGAAGAGACCGCCAGCTTGTGAAGCCATCATCACTATCCGGTATAAGTCACACCACCGAGTCTTGTATCACTCCATATAATGCAAGGGAAGCTCTTTCTCAGTTGAATTGATCACTGTTCACCAAAAACTAATGAAAATTTGAATAGACTGACCCTTTATCAAACCTATTCTCAGGAGAAGGGTAATCAGAGAGCACCTAGATTTGTATAGCTCCAAAATAACACATGATTTATCAATTCTCCCTCCTGGCCAAAAGATTGGCATCTCTCATCAAGACTCATTCCTCTACGATTTAGTTTGGATAGCACTGGTAGGGCACCACTTCAAACTAAAGGAAAATTTTGACTTTGGGATCAGTTTGAAGTTTCCACACCTGAGCTTTGAGTTGGTTGATTGACGGCTGCATATCTGCTTCTTGAAACAGCAACTGTTTGTTAATTTACCCTACCAACAAATACACGGACTTTACCGAGAAATCACCACTCTTATTAAATTTCCATACTAAGTAATCCTCTTTATCTACCACTGGATTATTTTTCTTGATTTTAGCTATGTCAATGGCAAAAAAATGGTAGTCTGGCTTCTGAAATTCCCAATCTCTTCATTCTAAATCAAGAGCTCCTCCACATTTAAATTTATATCAATGAGCGATTTTTTTATCCATGGCGGTCTCATAACTCCATCATCAACCCAATGATCCAACCAAATCTTGAGAGACGTCCCATTTCCAACTCTATTTGGATACTTTTTTTGAGAAGGTCTATGCCAAAAAATTATGCTTCTCCAACCAAATGGAGGTCTAATTCCTAGACCCGCTTCTATGAAAAAAAAAGTTTGGATAATACCTTGATTTCATTAGCTTGGAGAAAAGACAATTTCGAGTCTGCAACAACCTCCATGCATGTTTGGCTAAAAATGCTTGATTGAATAACTGATATCTCTGAAATCCATGCCACCTAAGTTTTTGGATAGACACAACTTCTCCCAACTAATCCAATGTATCTTCTTTTGATATTTACAATAAATCCACCAGTAGTTTGCAATAGTACTAGATAGATTCTGGGTTACGCGCCCGGATACACAATTTAGTTTTATTTTATTTTTTGTTGTTTTTTTTTTATTTTTGAATTTAATATTGAATTATACTCAAAAAAAATAACGTTTTTACAACTAGTGCGACGGGCTATTTTTTGTTGTTACTATCAGTTCATATGAGCCAATTGAGTGGGAAAATGTTTACATACATACATAACATGATGTGAAGATGTACGCGCTGACGTGCCAAAGAATCTACACTTACATTTGCATTTCGAGAAACTAGAGATAAAGAGAAAGAAGAAAACTCCTCATTGTCAATATTGATGTCGTCGAGGTATATTAAGGGGTAGGGGTTTAGAATTTAGAGATTAGAGTTTATAATTTAGTCATTTTTGTAAATAGAATATGATATTATTGAAAATGGACAACAGAGGATATTATTGCAAAAAAAATATAGAAAAAATATTTTTGCAAATGCCTCAAGTTAATTAAACATTGTAATAGTGTAAAAGAGTACAAAAATGAAAATGACATAAAGAAATATTTTTGAGAAATGGTATCTATAAAAGTGTATTTCTAACAATTTCTCTTTTTGGGACATTTACAAAAATGATATTTTTATTTGAATATGTAAAATTTTTGTATAATAGTTAAAATTTAACTCTTATAAATTATTATTATATTAATTTTATATTATCAGATCATATGAACCAAGAGTTCTTTAAACTTTATTTTAAAAATTTATAAAAATATAGTTAAGGGATACCATAAAGTTAGAAATATAATATAAGAATTCATTTGAGTGTTATTTTTTTTTAAAAAATGCAATAATATGTAAATGCAAATATAATTAAAAATTAAGGATAAATTAAGAAATTGTGTCTCGAGTTTTCTGACGATGACACATCAATGTTTTTAGAGAATGTTTCTCAATTAACATGTAAAGAATTATTTAGATTTAAAATCAGAGTAATCTCCACATGGATCCAGATCCTGAATCCTTGGTGCAGAATCCGACACCAACATGTTTTTCTTCATCCTTTGACGTATCGAAGATTAAAATAAAAAAAGTAATATTGTAATAATAAGACACAACATGTATTTGTGTTATAGCCGTTTTTATTTGTGTAAGTATTCGAATCTGTAAGCGTTCTTTCTTTAGGTTTTTGAATGTTGGTTTTGGTTTGGATTGCTCGTGGCAACAACGATGAGGATTCTAGCTCTTTCGAGTTGAAAAAACCATACAAATGTCAGAACTTTACAGTTTAGAATCAGCATTTTTTCTTGGATCTCGGTTTATGGGGTTTCACTTGTGATATCTCCCTATTTTCTGTTTATGTTGTGTTGTAATTTTTGGTGGTTTATGTAATTTTTGGTTTTTCTTCTTACTTGTTTTCTGTGAAATTTGCGAAATTGTATAAATTTTTACATTGACAGCAACAAAAAAAAAAACAAAAGACACAACATGTAAAAGATCAATTAAAAATAAATGAAAGGTCACGAAAGCAACGTACGTACCTTATCAATAAAATCAGTAGATACTGACTGAAAAATCGAATGGGAAATATATGGTCCTAAAAATTATTAATATTCAACGTGGAGGGACTAGTGACCTCGCATTTCACAAAACCTCTGTTATTGGTAATGATTATAAAGATCCTTGTTTCCTTGGAGACACAGTATTTAAAATTAAGAGAAAATGAATTTAACACCAAAATTTTTGCTTCTGCTTCTATTTGTCTTGAGTCATCACGCTGATACTGGATCTATCGTCAAGTTTCTTCCTGGTTTTGAAGGCCCTCTTCCTTTCGAACTCGAAACCGGGTTCGTTTATTAATGCCTCTTCATTTATTATTTTTCTTCTAACTAATGAAATTATGTTTGTGAGTTTGGAGTTTGTAATTAGCCATTCTTATGAATGAAGGTACATTGGTATTGGTGAGAAAGAAGAAATGCAATTGTTCTACTACTTTTTTAAGTCTGAGAACAATCCAAAAGAAGACCCTCTGCTTCTCTGGTTAAGTGGAGGACCTGGATGTTCTTCTAACACTGGCCTATTTTTCGAGAATGGTAAATCTATATTTTTTTTTGCTTCTTGCTCGATCTAAGCATATATCAGGACCTGTGGTTTTCTTTCTTTCTTAGGACCTCTGGCTTTGAAGTCCGAGGTTTACAATGGAAGTGTCCCTTCTTTGGTCTCTACTACATACTCGTGGACAAAGGTAGAAGAAGGTGTTTTCATATGTTAATCAAAAACCCAATGATGGATAAATTTTTTTGATCATTTTTTTCAGATGGCGAACATAATATTTTTGGATCAGCCTGTTAGAACTGGCTTCTCCTACTCGAGAACCCCACTTATTGATAAGCCTAGCGACACAGGCGAAGCTAAGAGGATCCGTGAGTTTCTTCAAAAGGTAAAGGACAAACTTAATTTATTATCTTGTAGCATTTGTCTGTTTGCATTAACATAATAATCCCCTCGTTAATTGTAATTAAACAAATGATGATTTAGAGGGGTTTTGCTATATATATATATATATATATATTTTAAAATATTTGTATTGAAAACCTGAAATGTTATTTTCTGTGGACAAATTTAGTTTATAAAAAGGTTTTGTGCAAAAACCCCTCTAAATCATCATTTGTTTACAATTTTACCATTTATTTACCAAAAATATAGATTAATCTGATGAAGTCAAAAAATAAATCAAGTATTACTTTTAAACGTATCATCTATCAATTTTGACAGTGATAACGACATGATATATATTTTGTGTATTATTTAACTAATTTGTATTTTTGGAAAGTAGAGGATAAAGTTGCAAAAAAATGGTGACTTGGAAGGTGTTTTTGCATAATACCCTTTAAACTAAATGAATATGTAATTATAGCAAGTTTAACCATAGCAATTAGTTGAACTCAGTAAAACATTCCCTTTTATCTACTATCCAAATTTGTCAAACTTGGCATAGCTTGAATTTTTATTTACTTTGAAAACTTATTTAAACACAAAGCTCAAGAGCCTTACTTTTTTTTATTTTTCTTTCTCAGTGGCTAAACAAACATCCACAGTTTTCTTCAAACCCTTTTTATGCTGCCGGAGATTCTTACTCTGGTATGACTGTTCCGGCCCTCGTTCAAGAAATCTCAAAAGGTATCCTCGCATACTTTCTTTGAATATCGCCCAACCGATAGTCTCTAACTTTGAAATAACAGGAAATTATATATGTTGCGAACCTCCTATAAATCTACAGGTAGTTGATAATTTGTACTTTCCTCTCAATATTAACGTTATTTTTTAAAAAGTTCTGATTAAATAATATTATTAGCATACTTTTCTCTACACTAGAGATTGATATGTGTTGGCAAAAAAACATTTATATATATTCTTACCAAAACAGGGATATGTGCTCGGGAACCCGATAACACATATTGAAGAAGATGAAAAGTATCGCGTTCCATTTTCTCATGGAATGGCACTAATATCAGATGAACTGTACGAGGTATATAA
This sequence comes from Camelina laxa, assembly GCA_024034495.1. NCBI lineage: Eukaryota > Viridiplantae > Streptophyta > Magnoliopsida > Brassicales > Brassicaceae > Camelina > Camelina laxa. The sequence goes on from CM043883.1 coordinate 6,015,126, forward strand.
TGCTTAATTAGTTAAAATTTTCATTAGAGAGTTTTTTTTATATCGAAGAGTCTAGTTAACCTCGACAAGTTTTCAAAAACTCTAAATGATAAATACAACAACTAATGTTCTAAACATTGTTTTTTAACAGTCAATTAGGAGCGCCTGCAAAGGAAATTATTTCAATGTGGATCCAAGTAACACAAAATGTTTGAAACTTGTTGAGGAATACCATAAGGTACACACTGTTGGAACTGAATTTTGAGAAATGAAGTTTCTGAAAATTGCAAGTTTTGAGACAGTGACTTTCTGGCGACTTCCGGCCAAATTCCGGCCGAATGGGTCAGATCAGTATTGTAATGGAAAGCTAGTAACAAGTACTACAAGATGTATACTAATAGGTCTAAAAAAGGGAAGATGTGAATGAGAAATAAAAGTGTGAAGTTAGCTACTTGGGATGGTTTGGAGAAAAGTCCCATATCGGAAATGGGATGTGTTTTTCACTCCTCTATATATGATTTCACACTCTTCTAATTTCAAAAGTGTGTAGAAGGAAGAGGAAATGTTCCCACACGCGCGCCGAACCGAACCGAACTGAACCGGGCCAGGCGTGGGCCACCTTGGCCTTGGCCTTGGGAATTCTCGCCTAGCCGAGCATTTTTTGGACCGCTGTAGGTCCATTTATTTTTTTGAAAAGATTTGGTGTGAACTCTAACCAAACTTGGGCAGTACTCCAAAAATATTCAGAGAATATTTTATGAATTTTCTCACGAGACTACCTCCTTCCACTATATATAGAGGTGCAACCTCTCATTATTTCTCACACTCAAAAACACAAATCCTCCTTCTAATAAAATCGCCGCGAGCTTTTTCTTTCTCCCTCTCTCTTGCTTAGTCTAGAGTAAGTTCTTATAGTTAGCAGTCTCGAGAGTATAACGTAAATCTGCTTGCTTGAGTTCTATTATAGGTGTGCTATTGTAATAGTCTGTCACCGGTTGTATCCTGAGATTCATAAATCTTAATTGTCTGAAAGCACTTACGGTCGATTTATTGAATTAAGGAAAGAGATATGATATCTCGCCTCCATGATTTATGTTATGCTGTTGTAATTTGTCTTTGATTTCCTTATTTTTAATATAATTTGCGCTCCTAACACACATGGAAATTTGGTCGATGTTCACTAACTTATCAATATGATTAATTATCTAATTCAGATTTTTTTTTTCTTAATTTACAGTGTATCGACAAACTGTATGAATATAATATATTATTACCAGATTGCAACATGACATCTTCTGATTGCTTTGTAAGTAATACATCATTTGTTCATATAAAACAGTAAAAGGGTTGCGTAACTGTCATTTATATTACTTCAAACTCGAAGAAACATATTCTTACCTTACGGTTGTTTTTGCAGTTATATCCATATTATCTCCTTAGCATTTGGGCCAACGATGAGAGTGTTCGCGATGCTCTTCATATTAAAAAGGTATATATATACGCCAAGTTTATATTAAAATCATTGATAAAGTGTGATGAAAGTAAAGAGAAAAAATCTAAACTATTGACGATATATGATTAAAGGGGAGTACAGAAGAATGGATGCAATGTACTCGTATTAACTCATACAACAACGATATCAAGAGCAGCGTACCATACCATATGAATAACAGTATTAATGGCTACCGATCTCTCATCTACAAGTAAGAGTTAAATAGTTAAATCTTTATTTTAAAGTACCTGATCAAAATTTTCATAATCGGAGACATCGAGCCAGAGCAAACTAAACTAAACCAAAATTTATTGTTTTTTTTTAGTTTTTTTTGTCAAACATTTTAGTTTTAAACCCAAATAAAATGAAATCAAAACTGGTTTAGCGAATTGAAGAAAACTAAACCGAATAAACAATGAGTTGTTTAAAATTATAGGCACATCCATATTGAGTAAATATCAAATTTACCAAAACAATTAATGTATATATATATATGTTTTTAAGTATTTTTCTAAAACCAACCAAAACAAAACGTTCGAAAAAAAAAACAAATTGAAACCAATATATATATAAAACTTAAAACAAAATGTCCATTCCAACCAACAACATTTATGAGATTATAATTTTTGTGCGGTTTATGGTGGAACAGTGGTGATCATGATTTGGTGGTTCCTTTCCTTGCTACTGAGGCCTGGATAAAATCTCTAAATTACTCCATCATTCATGAATGGAGACCTTGGATGATAAAAGATCAAATCGCTGGGTATATATATGATTTGTGTTTTAGCTTTTTCTTGTTCATTCATATATATATAATACCGCAGACTATATAAAGCTCCCGTAAAATCATTAATGTCTTTTTCCATGGCAGATACACCAGAACTTATTCCAACAAGATGACATTTGCTACAGTCAAAGCAAGTCTTCTTGTTTCATCTTAATATTTTTATAACTCAATTTCATTTAATCAACAGTATTTTCTAATTGTTTTGAACCTTTTTATTATAGGGAGGTGGGCACACAGTAGAGTATAAACCTAATGAGTCTTTTATCATGTTTCAACGGTGGATTAATGGCCAACCTTTGTGATCGAGGGTCATGATCTTTAAGTATACAATATAAAAAATATGTAACATGAAATGTTTGTATACATTACAATTATGTACTATTCTACGTGTTTGTCTCTCCCAACAGTTCGACATGCTTTGGAGGGAAATATTAATCAATAAAGGAGGTACATGCGACAGACCTAAAAACGCATTCTTTTGTTTGTTGTTAGGTAACATTTTTGTGTTATTCATTTAATGTGACATTTTTTTGGATTATTTCTTATGTTCGGATAGATTAGATTAGTGTATTATGTTTTTTTTTGTCAACTGGATTATATTGAGATAAATTGGTATGAAAACTAACAAATTACAACAGTAAGAGCAGTGCTTCCGCTCAAAAAGCTTTCCGCCTACAATCACTTCCTAAACTAAACTGAACTACGCCATTTATATAAACATGGCTTTTCCAATTAGCGGTTAAAGACTATACCAATAAAATATTCCACAAAGGAAAAACTAAGTAGAGGATGAAACTCCCTCATTTTCGAAAATTTGTTGCAACCAAGCTGGAAAGTTCGAAGCTACATAAGCTTGAAGTCTGCATTTGCTTGTGACGCTGTGAGCGATGAGATTAATTCCTCTATTAGTTTTTGGAGATTCCACTTCCAAACCCTACAACAAAAAAATTCCAACTTTCTTCTGATTTCACCTGATTCATAAAAGAAAGATGGCCAAGCTTTTGGTCAGGGAACACAATTTACCAAAGTTTTATCTTCAATAGCAATTTTGGCATTGACACATCTGTAGCTGATCAAACACTCCACTGCCCAGATTGTAGCTAGAAAACTAGCCTGGTCTCTGCTTATTATGTTGCAAAAGCTCGCCAACTATGTAAAATCACCTCTCCTTTATCATCCCGCAACATCCAAGCACAACGTGCCAGTTGGTTCCTCTTTGACCAAGACACCCCAACATTACACTTAACCCATAAACTAGGAGAGTGTTGAAACGAACCAACCCATTTAAAAAAAAAAAAAAAATAAATATAAATATAATAATAATAATAATCTAAGCTAGTGGTCTCATACCCACTAGTCACCTAACCACAAACATACAAAAACAGCAGAAATAGATAATACCAATAAATATCCAATAAACCAATAACCAACATTATATAAATCGTATTAATTCCAAATCCATAAACTAATGATCCTATAAACATAAACCAGAGAACCAGCAATCCTAAACAACATTCTAGGACTCAACTTTAGAAACCTAACAGAAGCCAGACAACAACCAAACGAGCCACTAAAACATCATCATCTTCATCGCCTTGATTCCACGATCACATTTTGCCTTTACCTGCACCACAAACACAAATTGAGATGCATGCGTATTTTATAAACACTCAGTGAGACAATCCTCCCATCTACTGGGCTATACACACAAGCAATGAGATACTCTAACCAACAAACAACAATCAACAAACAAACCAGGACTGCTTTAACCAACACCAACAATGCATCGACCGACACCAACAAGGGATGCATCGACCGACACAAGATTACATCGACCGACGCATGCTCGACATTTAACGGAAAACCTAGTTGCATCGACCGACGCCTCCACATGGCATCGACCAATGCTCCTAGGTCAAACCGCGCTGTCCTCACACTTGCATCGACCGACACATAAAATGCATCGACCGACGCACATGCAGAGTATCGTTTTTTCCCTGAAGCTTCTGGATGGACCACCGTTCCTAAACCATCAAAACTCGATCCCAAGCCACAAGAAAGCTTCACAAAGACCCAATTAACGTTCTAACAAGCCAAACAACACATAAACAAGCAGATCAGAGAAATATCAAGCTTAGATAAGCTATGGTCATGCACTCACCTTTGCCAAAGACGTTTCTGAACCTCAAACAAGCAAAAAAAAACGCTCCTAGGAAGCTCCTACAATGATCTCAGCTACAGATCTCTACAGGAACAGCCTTAAATCACCAGAATCTCACCAAAAACCTCAAGAATAGTTTCTCCCTTATCTTTTCTCTAATTGTTGTTTATGGTGTTCATGTATGAGACGTGGAATCATGGCGATGAGGAGGAGGATGATCTAGGGTCTTGTTTGTGTGTTGTTGGTTATATTGTTTATGCTAGAACCTTGGATAAAGTTATGCTAGGTTGTTGGATAGAATGGTTAGGAATGTTACTATATTGATGGTAGGTTGGTTCTGTATTGTTGGTATGTTTCCGCTGTGCGTATTGGTTTATTGTTGAATTGTGGTTTGGTTGGTTTAATTAAGTAGTATGAGATGCTTAATTATATTTTATTATTATTATAATGAAAACGGGTCAAGTTGTTTCAAATATAAAAATTCAGTTGAGTGTTATTTTTTTTTTTTTAGAAAAATACAAAAGAATTTTTGAGAATACCCCTTTTGGTGTACCCCTTTTCAAAAATACCCCTTTAATCTATCCATTTTCAAAAATACCTCTTTTAAATATGAAAAAATTATAAAGGTTTTATATGTTCACAAGGTTCTTCCAGATAATAACTACTACTTCGAGATTCGATTCAACTTTTTATAAACTTTTAAAACATTTTAAAAGGTTTTTACAAGGTTTTTAAAAGATTTAAAATTATTTTATGAAAGGTATTTATATTTTACTTATAAAATATATTAAAAAAATTTACACACATATAAAGGTAATTTTTGTATATATTAATAAGCTTACACACAAATTTTAAAAATTTTCAAATTTTTAGTGATTTTTTGGTAAAATTTGAAAAGAACGTATTTTTGAAAAATGTTATTGCAAAAAAGATATTTTTAAAATTTCCTCAAAAAATAATAATATATAAATGTAAATATAGTTAAATACTGAGGACAAATTAATAAATAGTGTCATCTAACCACAATACATCAGCTTTTTTACATAATGCTTCTCAATTGATATGTAAGGGATTACTTAGATTTAAAATAAGAGTAATTTCCACATGTCATTGGTGCCGAATCCGACACAACATGTTTATCCTCATCCTTTAACGTATCGAAGATTAACTAAAAAGTGATATTGTGATAATAAGACACAACATGTATTTGTGTTAGTATTTGGAGAAGCTGTAACTATAAGCGTTATTTCTTTAGGTTTTGAAGGTTGGCTTTGGTTTGGATTGCTCGTGGCATCAACAATGAGGATTCTAGCTCTTTCGAGTTGAAGAAACCATACAAATGTCCGAACTTTACAGTTTGGAATCGGTGTTTTTTCTTGGATCTCGGCTTATGGGGTTTCACTTGTGATATCTCCCTATTTTCTGTTTATGTTGTGTTGTAATTTTTGGTTTTTCTTCTTACTTGTTTTCTGTGAAATTTGCGAAATTGTATAAATTTTTACATTGATACCAAAAAAAAAAAAAAAAAAAGACACAGCATGTCAAAGATCAATTAAAAATCAATGAAAGGTCACGAAAGCAACGTACGTACCTTATCAATAAAATCATTAGATACTGACTGAAAAATCGAATTGGAAATATATGGTCCTAAAAATTATTACTATTCAACGTGGAGGGACTAGTGACCTCGCATTTCACAAAACCGCTGTTATTGGTAATTATTATAAAGATCCTTGTTTTCTTGGAGACACAGTCTTTAGAATTAAGAGAAAATGATTTTACCACCAAAATTTCTGCTTCTGCTTCTATTTGTCTTCAGCCATCATGCTGAATCTGGCTCTATCGTCAAGTTTCTTCCCGGTTTTGAAGGCCCTCTTCCTTTCGAACTCGAAACGGGGTTTGTTAAATCTCTCTTGTGTAACAATGTGTTTTGAGTTTGGAGTTAGTAATTAATCATTCTTCTGAATGAAGGTACATTAGTATCGGTAAGAAAGAGGAAGAGCAACTCTTTTACTATTTCATCAAGTCTGAGAATAATCCAGAAGAAGACCCTCTTCTTCTATGGTTAGAGGGAGGACCTGGAAGTTCTTCTCTCAATGGCCTTCTTATGGAGATTGGTAAATCTCTAAGGATTAATTTTTTCATATTGCTCTAAGGATTATTTTTAAAGATTTGCTGAAAGTGGGGGAAAAAATATAGGCCCTTTGAATTTGAAGTCCGAGGTTTATAATGGAACTGTCCCTTCTTTGGTATCAACTACATATTCATGGACAAAGGTAGCTGTGAGTATGTTCATATGTCGATCACGTTCAAACCCAAGGATCTATTATTTATTTTTATTTTTTTAAATGTGGGATCATTTTTTAGATGGCGAGCATAATATTCTTGGATCAGCCTGTTGGAGCTGGCTTCTCATATTCAAGAACTCCACTTAATAAAACTACTGACGCAAATGAAGTTAAGATCATATATGAGTTTCTTCAAAAGGTTATAAGACAAAGATTTTTTTTTATATAACATTTTTCGTTATTAATTTAAGCTCTTGTCATAATAGTTTTTAGACTTGAAAGTTCTTTTATCTAAAGAAAATAAGGGAGTTCGCCCTAATTTCTCTCTCAAGCACGAGAATCCAGCCGCCTCCCTCTTCACCACTCTCCGACGCCGGTAGAGCTCCGGCTCGCCGGCGTCGGGATCTCTCAATCTCCTCGCTCTGTTACTACCTCTTCTACCCCTTTAGTTTCTCTCTGCTTTTTTTTTTTTCTCCTTTTGTTCGTTTCTTTTGTGTCCCGACCAAATCTCTACAACCAACCTAGATCTAGACGGAGGATTGTCTTTGTGCCACCACAGCAGGATCTGGAGTTCGGCGAACCCCATCCTCACCCATTCTCGCCCAATCTTATCATCGACGGTCCAAAAGTCCCTGTGCCTTTATCTTCCCCGATCCGGATTGTGCTCTGCCCCTGAAGCTTCCTCTTCCTCCACGGCTTCCGAGTTGATGTTTGGCGAGGATTCTTCCAGAGATGCGACTTATCTCCGCTTTTGGACTCCCGTTTCTAAGATCTATCACACCACGAGCTTGGTAGACCCATGTCAACTCCCCTGGCCATTCCCAAAGTCTTTTGGATCTCTGCGGATGAGCTCAGGACTTGAATTCGGATTGCTAACATCCCAAACGGTCCTACCCATCCTCCAAAATCCCAGTCTACTCTTTCTATCCCTATGATATCTAGTAAACTTTTCTTAGGTTCTTTGGTTGAACTCGATGTCCGAAGACTGCATCTGAGAATCCATTTACCTAGAATGATTAGTAGTAACATAGAATATGGGAGATCCCTGGTCTTTGCTCAAATTGTGAATTTGATTGTTAACTGGAAGAACCACAACCCGCTTATCCCTATGCTAACTAGCGTTTCTAGTTCTCAACATCATCCCTTCACCCACACCGTTTTGGTGTTATTACCAACCCACCAGACCAAGCCTCAATCTCATCTACTAATATCAAACCGACTACATGCTTTGTGTGGTGTTCTTAATCTCCTTGGTAAAGGGCACCAAGTGAGAGAGAACCCACTTGTATTGTTACGGTTTGATTGTTACCCTTGGCTAGTCATGGTTCCAGTTCTACTTGTATGGTCTGATGTTAAAACCTTGAAGTCTTATGGTCTTATGCCCTGTTATTCCACTCTTGCATCCGACAATTTCAAGCAAATTTTCTCCAGCACCATCTCCATCACTCGGATTGTTTATTATCGAAGCTATGCCTGGTGCTACCAGTTTGTTCCTGACCCTCCGCTTTGGATGTTAAAGCACTCTACCCTTGACCACCAAAACTTGGTCTACCGAATCCAAGCCAATGTGGTGCTCCCGTTAGTGCCCCTCGCTCCGGTGAGTTTACTGGCTATGGTTTTGCTATTAACGTCACATTGTCTATCGACCGTGACTATCTTGTCATCCACCGAATTTCTCGAGGATGATCAATTGAACTACCGTGATCTCTCATGTCCCGAGCCGCTTCTTAGAGGTTGTCTCATAGCTCTCATGGAGTCTAGCTCGATTTTATCTATCTACCTTTTTACGGCATTGGGGAATGCCCATCTGTGTAACTTTTGTTTCAGTTTAAATTTTGAGATCTTTGTATCTCTTTCTTTGTATTTACTTTGATTTGAATGAATGAAAGCATCTAGTTGTCCAAAAAAAAAAAAAATTTAAGCTCTTGTCTATGTTGTTATGTATCGATATATAGTTGATACCGAGATACCGATTCCAATGAGATGGTAGACTTAACGGAGATTATTTTCGAAGTGATTTTAAGCTTTAGGTGATTGGTTCTTATTTTATATTTCAACCGAGCTTGAGGTGATTGGTTTAGCGCATCAATATATTATTACAGTGGCTAAGCAAGCATCCACAATATTTGTCCAATCCATTTTATGCTACTGGAAGTTCTTATGCCGGTATGATTGTTCCGGCCCTCGTTGACAAAATCTCAAAAGGTATGTTTTTAATCATATCAACATATATACACATTTACCATACTCTAGCCCCTCGTTCAAGTAATTAGAATGTTTTCTCCCTCTCATGCATGTTTTAACAATATAGTTACTGTGATGCAGGAAATTCTATATGTTGCAACCCTCCAATAAACATACAGGTAAATGATATTTACTAATTGCTTCTTATATTGTGTTGTATATAATATTCTCCAACACTTTCAAGTTTCTTCCTCAAAACAGGGTTATGTGCTCGGAAACCCAATGACACATTATGATATTGAACAAAACTATCGTATTCCATTTGCTCATGGAATGTCACTTATCTCTGATGAACTCTACACGGTATGAATTATATATACCATGCTTAATTTGTTATTTTGTCTTTTCAAAGCCTAAAAACATTACAACGTTCGAAACATTATTTTACAGTCAATGAAGAGATTTTGCAAAGGAAATTATTTCAATGTGGATCCAAGTAACACAAAATGTTTGGAACTTGTTGAAGAATTCCATAAGGTATACACTCTAATATTTGGTTAATATATATCTTTTTTTTCTTCTCGTGGTAATAATTATGTAAAAGATCTTCTCAAATATGTTGAGAGAAACTGGCAAGAAACGGCTCACGGCCTACCAGCGGCTCATTTACGCTGTCCGACGAGCTACCCCCATAAGTATTTCCTTAATACTTTATCGCCGTGGCAAAATTCGAGCATGAATGAAAACGAAATAATTCACTAAACATGGAAAGGGAAACAATGAAGACGATTGATTCCTATTTATAAGTGGAAGATCCACCCGGCTTCTCATCATTAATACAGTTTTTTTTTTTTTTGGGTATTTACAGTGCATTGACGACCTAAATATATATAATCCATTGATACCAGATTGCGAGGACCCATCAGATACACAAAACATATCTCCTGATTGCTATGTAAGTAACAATATTGATTTTACCTGTTTAAGCTTTTTTATTCTATCAAATGTTTTGGTTAATCGTTAACAGAAAAAAAAAATAAAAAATAAAAATAAAAAGGAAGATAGTTTACGTAACTAATATGATGAAGTTATATTACTACCTTAGCAAATTTTGTAACTATTTTATGATCATAGTCCTAACTTATTAAAACTAGGAATCTAATTAAAATAAGCGAACCACATATGTACAGTATGAGTGGAGATTTGCTTCAGTAATTATTTCAAATAAACATTTACAGTATTACAAGTATCATCTCGAAGAACGATGGGCCAACACAGAGAGCGTTCGCAAAGCTCTACAAATAAAAAAGGTACGCAAGCTTATTGAAGATCATTATTCAATTGCCATATTATAAAGTCTAAATTTGGGACAATCTATGAATATAGGGGAGCAAAAGAGAATGGGTGCGATTTAATCGTAGGATACCATACGATCACGACATTAAAAGCAATATAGTACCATACCATATGAAAAACAGCGCTAACGGCTACCGGTCGCTTATCTTCAGGTAATAGTTAAATCTATATGTTAAGTCTCGGATGAACCCATTAAAACTCAGCTTTACGCTGCAACCCAGTGGTTGAATAGGCGGATCCAGTTAACCGAGTCATATAGTATTGTATATAACTTGTAAATGAAAACACAAAAACTTGAAAAACCTAATGAGTTTTATCAAAAAAATGATTAATTGATGATGAGTATAGTTTTACTTATGTTTTATTCTTTAGATATTCAATGCATATAGTCATAAATGTTAACACACAAAAAAACTTGTAAAATAAATAAGCTTCTCAGAATGAATCTTTGATTACTTGAAAAGATTGTTAGTATATTCTACTTTATGTTTCATTTTCTAATTTTTAACTCATATAAAATTAGTTTGATAATGTTGGTTTTCTTAATGTTTTTGTGAATTTTATTACCTAATTATCTTTTGTAAAACATTTAAATTATTTTTAATACAAGATATATACTCCTTCAGTTTTAAATTACTTGTGTTGAAATTTTTTTCAAATAGATTCAGAAAACAATTAAATTTTTTATTTTACCTTTTTTATATTTTCTATTTTGTTATGAGTCAATAAATTAAAATATTTGGAATAAAATTGATATTTTTACCAAATATATGCATTAGAAATCCAAAACAACAACTATTATAAACCAAAATTTTTACTCTGAAAAAAAAAAAAGAAGAAAAAAACAAAGGGAGTAGTTGATATGATGTGCACATTAACAAGATTGTTTATGCTGAACAGTGGTGATCATGATATGGCGTTGCCTTCCACTGGAACTCAAGCCTGGATAAAATCTCTCAATTATTCCATCACTCACGACTGGAAGCCTTGGATGATAAACAATCAAATCGCTGGGTATATATTGTTTAACGTTTCTCTTGTTCATCCATTTTCTTATCGTATCACAAACTTATTAAACTCACGTAAAATCAAAAATTTTGACAGATACGCGAGGACTTATTCCAACAAGATGACATTTGCTACTGTCAAAGAAAGTTTACTAATTTCAACTCAACATTTTTCTTTCCATTGTCAAGATTAAAAATTGTTTTTTGATTTTTTTGAACGTTTTGACTATAGGGATGTGGACACACGCCAGAGTATCTACCAAAAGAGACCTCTATCTTGTTCAAAATGTGGCTCAGTGGCCAACTTATGTAATAGAGCCTCATGCCCTTTTAACTAGGAAAAATGTATAACATACATGAAATGTTTGAAGCAATGTTTTGAAACCAGGACTAGACCGGCCAGTCGAACCGGTTTAACCGCGAACCGGTTGATATCCCAGTCCAAATTAACCTCTAAAACCCCACTAAAAACCCACGAACCGGTGATTGAACCGGTGGATTGGGTCAAATCACTTAACCAATTCAGACTTTGATGGCCAAACTAATTCACTAATTTAATGACAAATGTTACGATTTATAGAAAGAATTGCTTAATCTAATCTACCTAATACTCGATGTGGGACAAGGACAACATAAATTATGTCAACCGTGGGGTTTTTTTTTTATGGTTCGTCTTTGTCCATTTTTTTTGTTCTTTCTTTTCCATCTTGTTTTAGGTAGACAATTTAATTACTTATAAGGGATTTTAGTGCTTTTGTCCAAAATTTTCTTTTAGTTTCTTAGTCCTTAATTATGTATGTGTTGCTCATAGATTTATAGAAAAATATGCATATTATATTTATACATAAGTAAACCAAACTATAAATTAATTGACCAGTAGTTCAACTGGTCCGACCGGTTGATCCAGTGATCCGAAGGACTTCCGGTTCATTTTTTGGTCCGGTTTTAAAAACATTGGTTTGAAGACAGTATTATTGCTTAACTAAAGATCAGTTATTTATAAAACAAACTTACAATACAAAAATTAACTTAAAGATCAGCCATAAAAGTAGTGTAGTACAGAGGCGCAGCGGAGAATGGTTGCGATGTGATCATATAATGCCATATGCCCATACATACAATCACGAAAATAAATGTAGTATAGTACCATAATGGTTAGGTTTGAATAACAACATTAATGGTTAATTACGTTTGGTTAGCGTTATAAAAATAAAAGTCTAGTGGGCAAAACTTTTACAACTAGTGCAATCGAACGACACCTTAGTGAATCAAACAGAAATAAAACGATTACTCTGTTTACAAACATACTATTATAATTTATAATTGTTGATAAAACATACATTTTTGTCCCTCTTCTTAGATAACTACCAAACGTTTGTTCTCTGAAAACAATATTTTTTTAATGATAAATTTCAATGATTAGAATTTTAATATCCAACTTTATGATATACTTTCTAAATTATTTATAAACATATATCATTTCAAATTGAAGAAAGTCCTCTAATTATTGATTGAATTAAAGACTTTGGAAGTGATTATAATAACGTAAGAATTTAAAGAAACTATAATAAGTAGAAATGTAATTACGTATATTTCTCTAACTCATCGTAATTTTATTAATCATGTAAGATTTAAATATAAAATTTGTTGATACCTTTTCATTCAGGGGTGAAATATATTTTAAATTTATGTTTGTTTTAAAATTAGACAGTTTTAATACTCATTAACTTCGTTTGTTATTTTTACCAAAAAAACTTCGTTTGTTATTTTTTTTCATTTAGGCTCACGTTTTCACCATAACAATTTTATTAATAGTTTAAATCTCAAAAAAAAATTTGTGATGGTCGTGTCTCTTTATCATAACTAGGCTGCCTGATACACGCACATACGTTGAATCTATAAACTAACAGTAACTTAATTAGCGGAGAAAGAGAAACTTATCCCTAAAAAATGAAAACGAAAATAGAAGGAGATGATCCCAACATAGCTTCATAAGCCTCACAAACACCAAATGGACCAGCGAGTATTTTTTTTTTTTTTTTGGGGGTAAAGCCGAAAAGGATAACAATAAAGATAAAAGGCTAGATTTTGCTAAGTTGTCAGCCAAACGGTTCTCACTTCGTGGGACAGCAAAAAGAACCAGACATCTTCAAATCCTGAGGATAGGGATATGATATCATGAAGATTTCTGTGGAGCTAAGCAAGTAAGACTAGGTTTTGATAGCTTCGATTAGCTGTTGCAAATCTCTGAAGCCAATGAAATTTTCATATTTCATCAAATTCGAAATTTCAATAAATTCCAAATTTCAATAATATTCAATCACGGACCAGCAACATAGACAAATTGTAAGGGACCAGCGACATAGACAATTGAATTCAATCAAGGACCAGCGGCATGGACATATTGTGAGACTCAGACCAGTGACCAACTCGTGTGTTTTTTCTCGGGGGAGTGGAAGTGGTCCACCCAAAAACAAGTGAACAACTCAACAGAAAGTTTCTTTATCCGGACATATCACATATAAATTGAATTAATCTTCCTTTATTAAATTATTCAACAATATTCTGGTAGTATTAATTATTGCTAAAATATTTTTGAGAACAAAACTAACCTACAACAAAATAAAATCATTTCTTTTTAAAATCATATAAACTCCTTAAGATGTTCACATAAGATAACTCCTTAAGATGTTCACATAATATTTTAAACAATCAATCGGGATTCGACATATCACTAATTAACTATTTTTTTAAATTAACCCTACATGTTTTCAATATAAATAAGAAATGTAGGCATACCATTTGTTCATATTTTTAATTGGGTTTATTATTTTTTTGGGTTTGGAAAATAAGGATTACCGTCGCAATACTTTGATTTGATGTTGTTTGAATCAATTTTTGGGAGTTCAAAAAGAAAATCAACGACAACCACACATGTTTTATTAGTTATTTATACATATGACCATGTCCATATTACTTTGTCTGCAAGTAACTTACAATTTTGTAGTATTGAATATTTTGGTTTGAGAAGTTTTAATACGTCTCGATCTAAAATTGTATTACTTTGTCTGCATACGTCTCGATCTAAAACTGAGTATATGGGTGAAAGTATCAATGAATAATTGAGTGTATATGATGGCTATAATGATCTTCATGAATCACACAAATCTTACGAGAAAAGAGATAACGATTTTAGTTCTGGAGTTTGATGAGAATAAGTTGTATGGTACTGTAAAATAAAAAGGTTTTGAATGATTATTCATTGAAAAAAAGTGAAAAAGCTGACGAGGAAGAGAAGAAGAAGAGTATTACGAAGAAGCGGACAATGAAGATGACGATGACAACTAACATGCAAAATTGAGTCAATTGATAATGAAAATGACGAGAAAAAATATGAAGAGTAAGTGGAAAAAACACAAATATATATGTAGTGGCGTTCAACTGAATATGAGAAAACAAAATTGATTCATGATTCGCTTTGATTAGATTTAATTTTTAAACTCAACTGATTTTATAAATTATTAAATTGTGCATTTGACGTAAAAATTTTGCCTTAAAAATAATTTAAAGTTTCTATAAGATAATATTTTATAACTATCATCAATTATATATAATTTTTATCAAAAAATATTAAATAAAATATGTTAAATAAGCTCATGGATAGTGTGGGCTCAAAATCTAGTATAATATATATATATATATATATATAATTATATTAAAAAAGATTTTAAAAGGATTATTGAAAAAATAAAATGGCTAAAAAGAAGAAAAAAAATTAATATGTAAAAGAATATTGCAGATTTTTGCCAAACAAAATTAGAAAGGATATTGATTAAATGAATATCCATGGACCACGAAACAAGAATCGATCACACCACATACCATCATGAATTCTTAAAAAGTCCCTACTATGTTAATTTTGGAAGTACATAACATTAAGTGTAGTCCATTTCATAACAAAATATAATAGTATAATACCATTAAAAAATAACCTAAATTTATTTTCACTAAAGATAATAATGTCTAATAGATTTATAACCAATAATAGTAATTATTCAAATAACCATATAAGGAAAATAATTATTCTTAACTCATTCATGATATCTTGGGTCAAACCCAACATTCTTTTTCGAAAAACATCATTTAACATACCATTATTAAAAATCATTTCCATAAACAGACCATAATCATCATTAATTGACTCATTCATGATATCTCCTCCTCAAATAAAAACCACCACCAAAATTTCTAATAACTTTATGGTCAATACTTTAGAAATTAAGAGAGAATGGTTAGATACTAAAATTTCTGCTTCCGCTTCTATATGTCTTTACTTTTTTTATTTTTTTATTTTTTGACAACAAAAAAAATCAGCTTATAAGAACTAATGGGATATACAATTGTTTACAAACAGAAGCTTCTATATGTATTTAGTCATTAAACAATGAAAAAAACAAGAATAAGACATAACTCGTATACGAAATCAATTTAAAAACAAAAAATGACATAAAAGCAACATACGTACCTTACCAATAATCAATATACATTGGATCATGAAATGAGGATTTTATAAGATTTGATTTATTTTTTAATTCACCTGTTATTCAATTTATGATTTTTATATATTTTCAAATCTCATGTTATTGAATTTGATATTTATGTAAAATCATTCGAAATAAAAGTCATATATCAAATCCACTGTTATTAAAAACATAAGAATTTATTTTAAAAAATATTGAACTGAATTTTGAGATTTAAATAAAACATTCAATAAAATAAAACAAAACATTCACTAGAGAAAACCTAGGAAGCAAGGAAGAAATTTCTAAATTGAACAAGGAAGAAGGCAGATAGACAATGAAGCAATGTGTATCTTCCTCTAATTTATCCTCTGCATCACCGTTCAATAGAAAAATCACCGGTCTCTTTTTCTCGAAAACAGAGCTTTCGTATCGTCTCAGCCGAAAATGAAGCAGCAGAGGCCTTATCCTCGAATTGATCTTCTGCATCACCATTGGCATTCATGGAAGTCGGACTCTTTTTGCTTTGGATGGTGCCGAAAACATAAATTTTTCTCGAGGCTGGTTAACTCTTTGCCATCCCTCACGAGTCATATCCAAATTAATGAATTTTTATTCCTAAGTTTTTATGTAAACAAAAATGTTATAGTTACTGTTAGCCATCATGTCAACTCCGCTATAGAGGCGGAAGCTTAGGAAATGAGAGAAGTTATAAAGTACGCATTGGACCAAGACGTGGAGGAGCTCCAAATCTTCTCGGATTGCCACAACCTAGTTAACCTATATTATTCTTCAGAAATTCACAAGGAAATCAATTCCATAGTAGGTGATATTCGACCTTTTGGCTGTTTCTTAGGCATGTTAGTTTTGCTTTTATCCCTCGTTTAACCAATTGTAAGGCTGATTCGATTGCTAAGAATGCCTTTGTGGCTGTTGTAATAGCTACTATTCCTTAATTTCTAATGAAATCTGTTAGGACAAAAAGAAATGGTAATAAATAATGTGAAATACAAAGATTGCCTTACAATTTTCTAAAGTTAATTGCGTTAAAAACAACTAGGAATTTTCTGTGTAAGTTTGTATTAATTTATTCGCCAAGGAGAGCAAGTTACTGTAGTTGTTCATATCTTCGTCATTGAGGTTCATGCTTGTGTTCATGATTGGCATTGAAGTTCTCTGACACTGAGAGACCTTGTTTGTTCTGGCATGAACATTGGTTGTGTACGTAAAACAAAAACATCTCTCTCTCTCGTCGTTTTGTTTTGTTTTGTTATGGTAGTATTGGTTGTGTACGTAAAACAAAAACATCTCTCTCTCGTCGTTTTGTTTTGTTATGGTGTGTCACATGTGAGTTGTACATGTTAATTATGTTCCACCAATGAGTTTGTTTAACGGTTTAACCTTTGCCAAACAAAGACGGTATGAAAATATTAAATATCCACAAATTTTCATGAAGTTTGATATTAAAATCTCCTCAAATCACCAATCATTTCTAAAAACCAAAGAAAAAAGAAATAACCAAATTAACCCACATATAATACACACACAAAAAAAAAAAAAAAAAACTCAAATCTCCAAGTTTTATAAAATTAATCCTTCTTCCAAGAGTGGATTGACGTTCTATTTCTCCCGTAGAACTATGAAAATGTACAAGATCTACCCATAAATTCAACCTCGTCATATGTCTCCTTGAATCGTAAGTTCTAATCATGTTTCTCCCGGAATGGATAATTCTCATTTATTTCTCCAATTTTCTGAGTTTAGACGGTAAATAAACCAAACCCGATATAAACTGACATAAACCTGAAATGAAACCAATATTTAAACCCGACCTGACCCGTAAACGATCCAATCCAATTTCTTCTTCTTCACCCGATTCTTCAAGCAACAAACTTCTATATAATAAAAAAAATTGATTCAATTCGATTTAAAACAAGCTAGTTTAAATGGTAATTGGAAGAAATTTTTCACATAACACATGATGGTAAATAAGTTTAAACTCGAAGACAATTTATACAAATTCACATTAAACTCCTATCTACTTTTAACACCTACATCTCTAAGATCTTCATTTGCTAGAATGGTATTCAAATCAAAACAAATGATTTTTACTGTTTGTAGGTTAATTAGTTAGATCAAAGCTAGACATAGAAGATGGTATACTTTTGAATTATATGTTAAAACGTGATTTTTTTTTTTTTTTTGCATTATATGTTAATACGTTTATACGTTAAAGGATAAAGACGAACATGTTATATTTTAGAAATTGTCTTCTCAATTAATAGTAGGGATTCTTATGCTTTCATGTTTTTTAACATAACTAGGTTTAAATTAGATGGTTTTATATACATTAATAGATTTAACACATGTTAAAATTTTATTTGTTTTTAAACGATGAGGTGCAATTCTTGTAAAGCTCCCTTCATGTATTATATATAGGATCCTTGTTTCCTTGGAGAACACAATCTATAGAAACTAAGAGAAAATGAATATGACACTAAACTTTCTGCTTTTGCTTCTATTTGTTTTGAGTCATCATGCTGAATCTGGCTCTATCGTGAAGTTTCTTCCCGGTTTTGAAGGCCCTCTTCCTTTCGAACTCGAAACAGGGTTTGTTAAATCTCTCTTGTGTAACAATTAGTTTTAAGTATGGTGTTAGTAATTAATCATTCATTTGAATGAAGGTACATTGGTATTGGTGAGAAAGAGGAATCGCAACTGTTTTACTATTTCATCAAGTCTGAGAATAATCCAGAAGAAGACCCTCTTCTTCTATGGTTAGAGGGAGCACCTGGAAGTTCTTCTCTGTCTGGCCTTCTTATGGAGATTGGTAAATCTATAATTTTTTTCGTATTGCTCTAAGGATTATTTTCAAAGATTTGCTTAAACTGGGGAAACAATATAGGCCCTTTGACTGTGAAATCCGAGCTTTACAATGGAAGTTTGCCCTCTTTGGTATCAACTACATATTCATGGACAAAGGTAGCTGGAAGTATATATGTTCATATGTTGATCACGTACAGACCCAAGGATCACTACTCTTAATGATTTTATTAAATTTGGGGGATCATTTTTTTAGATGGCGAGCATAATATTCTTGGATCAGCCTGTTGGATCTGGATTCTCATATTCATCAAAAACTCCACTTGATAACTCTACCGACACGAATGAAGTTAACAAAATCCATGAGTTTCTTCAAAAGGTTATTTAATATTATACGATAACTCTACTGACACAAATGAAGTTTCATTAAAACTCTTGAGTATGTGGTAATTCTATTGGTCTATATATAGGTAACGATGAGGTGATTGGTTTAGCGCATCAGTTAAAACGTTTTAATTGGTGTTTCTTTTAAATATATAATTACAGTGGCTAAGCCAGCATCCACAATATTTGTCGAATCCATTTTACGCTACTGGAAATGCTTATGCCGGTATGATTATTCCTGCCCTCGTTGAGAAAATCTCAAAAGGTATGTTTTTGCTCACTTTTTACCAATGAAATGTTTTCTCTCTCTCATGCATGTTTTAACAATATAGTTACTGTGATGCAGAAAATTATATATGTTGCAAGCCTCCTATAAATCTACAGGTAAAATGATATTTATAATAATTTGCTTCTTATATTATGTATATACAATTCTCTAACACTTTCAATTTTCTTACCAAAAAACAGGGTTATGTGCTCGGAAACCCGGTAACAGATTATGCGACTGAACGAAACTATCGTGTTCAGTTTGCTCATGGAATGTCACTAATTTCTGATGAACTCTACGAGGTATGAACTATATGTCATGCTTAGTTCGTTATTTTGTGACTACAGAATTTAGTCTTTTTTTATATCTTGATTTTCTTACGAACGATGTTCGAAACATTATTTTTTACAGTCACTAAAGAGAGAGTGTAACGGAAATTATTTCAATGTGGATCCACCACGTAGCAAAAAATGTTTGAAACTTGTTGAAGAATTCAATAAGGTATGCACTCTTATATTTGGTCGATATTTTATTTTTCTCCTGGAAACAAATATCATCTCTAATTCAGTTTTTTTTTGGTATTTACAGTGTACTGACGACATAAATGCATATAATATATTGCTACGAAATTGCGATGACCAAATAGATTCAGAAAATATGGAACCTGATTGCTTTGTAAGTAATCTAATAATTATTTACAGTATGAGTGGAGAGATTTGCTTCAATAATTATTTTTTAAAACGTAAGTCATTTTTTTTTTTGGTATGAAATAAGTCATTTTTTATGATACATATCAAATCAACATTTACAGTATTATAAGTATTATCTCGAAGAACGTTGGGCCAACTCAGAGAGCGTTCGCGAAGCTCTTCATATCAAAAAGGTATTAGCAAGCTTAATTGAAGATCACTAGCTAGTCAATTGTCACATTATAAAGAATTTTATAAAGCCTAAATTTGGGACAAACTAATGATACAGGGGACCAGAGAAGAATGGTTGCGATTAAATCATGTGATACCATACGAGAACGACATTAGAAGCAGTGTACCATACCATAAGAAAAATAGCATTACCGGCTACCGGTCTCTTATCTTCAGGTAATAGTTAATTACATCTATACATCAATAAAAAAATTGGATATATTACACAAAATAAATTTTTCTTAAATCATTTTATATTTATGTTTAAATTTTATTTTCTAATTCCTACAATCCCAAATCCAAGCTGATGACAAATGACATTTGGGTTTAGCTTCTATATATAGAACCAAAGATCATATAAATCAATAGTAACAAGATTGTTAATGGTGAGCAGTGGTGATCATGATATGGTGTCGCCTACCATTGCAACTCAAGCCTGGATAAAATCTCTCAATTATTCTATCACTCGTGACTGGCAGCCTTGGACGATAAACTATGAGATCGCTGGGTATATATTGTTTTACGTTTCTCTTGTTCATTCATCTTCTCGTTGTGTCACAAACTTATTAAACTCACGTAAAATTATTATTTTGACAGATACACGAGGACTTATTCCAATAAGATGACATTTGCTACTGTCAAGGCAAGTTTACTAATTTCACACTCAACATTTTTGTTTCCATTTCTTACATTAAAAAGTGTTTTCTAATTGATTGAACGTTTTGACCATAGGGATGTGGACACACGTCTGAGTATCTACCAGAAGAGACCTCTATCCTGTTCAAAAGGTGGCTCAATGGCCAACTTGTGTAACAGAGCATCATCATCAATGGCCATCTTGCTTAAGTATTATAAATAAACATGTATTACATGAAATGTCTGTAGACAATATAATTTTATCTACTACGTGAGTAATTGCGCTATGCGCGATTGTTTGCTTTTATTCAGGTTAATAATAATGTGGCAGCTGACTCATCAATTGTTGATGATGTTTGAAAGCTGCGGGTGTTGAAATAATGAGCTGTAATCTTTCATGAGAGAGTTGAGCTAAGCTCATTTCTTATATGAGTTCTTATTTATCATTTCAGATGCAGATAATCTATATTGTGAATTAAATGAGTTAGGGATATATGATGTTTTTAGTGTTTTTTGTCTTTCACTTAGTAATCATTTCCACTCGTACGACATCCGTTATTGTTCCTCCCTGACTTTAGTGTGCGAATGACACATCTCTAGCCAGCTCTTTAAGAAACGTCACCATGTCCATGCATTTTATATTCTCCCCAAAAACATTCCCACATCTCCACTTTCATCCCAACCAAAATGCCATAGCAAACAGGGTAACCCACTCAGTGTTCTCCATTTCCCTCTTACATCCCAGATTTTGAAAAATCCATTCCAAAAGAGACTTAGAAAACAATGAGGCCCTAAGCCGTGTATGAACAAGTCTTTGCCAAATCCCCATCATTGCTGGGAAATCTCTTAGAACATAAATTATGGTCTCCAAACACCTCCTTAATCACAACGAACATATACCCATATCACAAAGAAGTCTTCAATATCTCTTTGTATTAGTTAGAAAAAATTTGAATACATACCTTAAACTTAATAGGAAATTTGAAATCTATACTAATTTTTCTAAGTTTTGAAATGTATCTTATGTATTGATCTAAATGATTATTTTGTCCTCAATTACAAAATAATTAAAACTAAATACAATATAATTAAATTAATTCAATTGAATAAATTAATTTTAAAAACATAGTGTATATTCAGAATTTTGCTAAAATTATTTTTAAAATATGATGAATTAATTTAAATTAAGATAAAATGAATAAAATATGCCCTTAACTAATAATTAGTTAAACGTTAAAAAGATAAATACAAAATAATTAAATTAATTTCTGTTAGAAAATTATTTTAAAAAAAATCACTGTTTATAAAATTAGATATTGAAAAAAAAATTAGATAATGATGAAGTGGTTTATTATAGAAAATATTAATCAATAAAGAAAAATTAAAAATTCAGATAATTAAATAAAAAGGAGGTTTTATTAAACATAAACAATACCAAAAAAAGGACAAAATCACAGTTTAGACAAAATCATTATTATATAAAAATTAAAATAAAAATTAATTAGAATTATACTTTTTCCATTTATGTTTAGTAAATTTTGTAGATAATATTAGTTTTAAATAAATATATAATTCACTAATAATTCTTCAGATTTTTTCAATTAATAAAAAAATTTTGAAAAATAATTATATATTTTAATTTATTATGAAAATTATTAAGTTTAATAAAATAATAAAAAATTGTGAGCTTTTAAAAAATAAATCAACAGTTCAAAAAAATCGACTATGTAACAAGTCAATTAATAAAAAATCGATTTTTTAATATAAGTCAGCAAAGATAAAACAAAAATTAGCAGGAATAAAATATAAGTCAACAGTTCAAAAAGTCAATCACATTAGTAAGTCAACTTAAAATGAAATAAGTCTACTAAGACCAAACAAATCGACGAGAAAAAAATATAAGTCAACATCATCAAAAGTCGACTATGTAAGAAAACAAACAAACAAAAAAAATATCGACAATTTTAAAATAAATCGTTGGAAAAATAAATAACTCGACAAAAATTAAACTTAAGTCAACCATTCAAAATATCGACCTTATTAATAAATCAATGTAGAATGTAATAAATCAACAATGAATAAACAAATAAACAGAAAAATATAAATCGATGAACAAAAAAAATGTGTCAACAGCTAAAAAAACCGACTATGTTATAAATCTACTAGGCATAACATAAGTCAACTGTTTTAATATAAGTCGATGACAAAGATAATTAAGTCAACAAATTAAAAAAAACGAAACGATTGTTCAACAAGTCGACATTATAAATAAATCAACAAGGATTAAAATAAGTCAAAAACATTGATATATATATATATATTATAAAACATTGCAATATATATATATATATATTATATTAAAATAAATTTAAATCTAAATAATATCAACAAAAATATTTACTTTTTTCTTTATTCAAGATTTTAAAATCAAAAACTAAATTCATGTAATCATTATTTAAAATATAATAAATACATTTTTGTTATAATTTATATTTATTAATAATTTATTCTAATTTTTTAAAAAAATATATATTTTTTAAAAAATTTTAGTTATTTTAAAATTTAAATTTTGTTTTTATTGTTTTAGTTATTTTTATTTAATTGTTAAATAATTTTTAATAAAAAGGGTATATCTTGTCTATTTTCATTTCAAAATATGTAGTTTTCAAATAACTATAATATTGAATGTAATTTTCAAATTTCTTTAAAAATTTAGTGTATTCTTAAAAATGTCCCAGTTAGTTATGATAGATTGGTTTCCTCCTAACTATAGAAACACTCACTATCTCTAGTGTCACTACACACCAGATACAATCAAAGAATCTCCCCAATCTCTGTCTTGGTAAGTGATCACGAGTTAAGAGATTATATGCTGCTTTAAGTGAAAACTTGCCATCAGAACTGCTACTCCATTACAGCCTATATCATGGGCTCCTGTAATATTATTCACCACTATAACTGCAATCTGTAACTATAGAAACTCTGGAACATAGGGCATAATATTCATGTTAGCACCTAAGAACAACTCTGGTTATGTAGAGATGTATACATCATGAGCATACACCTCTGCATAACCAGTAGACAATGTCTCTAACAAAGGTGTGTTCATCAATCATTTCTCAGTCCAAAACCTTATGATTTTACCATTCCCCATGATCCCCAAGAAGATCACCTCTCTCTCAGATCAAACTCTATACTTCTCCAAGTGGAGGACCAATGACTCTTCACAACAATCCACCAATGGTATGTGAGAGCGCAAACATTTATTAATGTTAAAAGGTTAAAGTCCTCTGACTATGAAAGTTCCTTGTGATCTCGGGATGTAATGTTTATACGATTATGATAAAGTGCAATGTAGTACAGTTAGATATGAACTTTATGATATTGGTTTGCAAGCATTTGATACGAGCATGATCCCAAACGAATATGTGATTTCTCGTGTTCTCAAACCTCTTCTCTGGGTTAAGATTTTAATTTTTTGTTTGGGTACAAGCAAATATCTAAATTGGGGGAGTTGAGATATTATGTTTTTATCGGTTTTTACTCTTTGTTTTCTTTCTTATTTAATAATGTTTCTTGAGTCAAACTATGTTTTTAAACTCTTTTAGTCATTTATTGAGTCTCTAGAGGATTTAGGTTGATTTGGAATAAAACGAGCTGTATTGGGATACAACACCAATTTTGGAGATGTAAATTTGTGTAAAAAGTGTCACATGTTTGGGATCCGTTAGAATACTTTCCATCTTTAGATCTTTCTCATATTCACCTACAGTAGTTGGGTTTGAGGGAATTCATAAAAGGGTAATCTATATTGGTGTATACTATCTTATGATTAAGTGTATCAGTAATTACTCGAGGTAATTAAATACTGGAACCGAAAGAATCGCCTTATCATGAAGCAGTCTCCATCCCACCTTAGCTAACAAGCTTTATCCATTTCTTTCGCCGATCTAAACCCAAGTCTTCCTTCCTGCTTCGGTTAACACACTCTCTTCCAAGCAATTAAGTGTTGTTTTTTTTCTTGTCTATGGTGCTGCCCCACAAAAATTCTCTCGAGACTTTATCCAGCATATTGAGAGTTAAAACTACCAAGAGAATTGTACTCATCAAATATGTCGGTGTTATCGTCTATACTGATATATTGGTGATGGCACTCAAGAATCGACCGCAAAACTCAAGATTCTCCCCTTCCATCCTGAGCCGTGATGACACTCGGCTCGTTCAAGCACACTAGTCTAGATCAAAGATTGATTCCCTTCATGCGTGAATTATTGAATAACTTTTTTTAATTAGACAAAATGGTTACATGCTTTAGCTTTTTTCAAAAAATATGTTTAAATGTGATACTCGACAGACGACAGGTACACTGACGTTTAAAAAATTAGTCGGATAGTAAAAGACATATGATCCTTCGATTGAAAAAAAAATGATTAACCCCAATAATAGAGTGAAGATATATTGGTCTTGTTACTGGTTATAAGAATCAAGAGAGATGATCAAGAAGCAATGGGTAAACCTGATACAACCGAAAGTACAGACACAGATGCAGTGAACGTTGCAGTTAACAAGTCAGACACAAACATATGTTGAGAAACAGAAGCATTGATCAAGTTGGAGCATGTGTAACCAGCGACAGACACAGACGCAGTGATTCCTCAGATAGAGAATCAGAAAATCTACCACAGCCAAGACAGCTCAATGTAAAGTCACATGGAATGAAGTGACGTGTTGAACCTTGGAGTCTTAGTGAGAAGATCCAAGAAGTGAGAGCTCAAACAATCATGCTTTAAGCTCATGAGAACAAGTCTTCCATTAGCAGTTGAGTAACTCTGAAAGTGCAACAGAGCAGAAAGAAGGTATCCGCTGCATCATACAACTTAGCAGAAGTTTGTTTAGTAGTTGAGTAAACTTGAAGTGCAACAGAGATGAAAATAGAGCAGACAACTTGTAGTGGCTGTGTAGTGCTACAGAGCTGGAAACAAGAGATGAATCGTGAAGAGGTTGTGTAGTGCAACAGAGCAGAAAAGCGTCAAGTTGCAACAAACAGTGGAACAGCTGTGTCAGAGAAGCATGCTTGTGTTAGGTACGACATGAACAATGACACAAGCATGGGTCAAGTTGACAAAAAGAGAACAAGCTTTTACCCAAAAGACAAGAGGAAGAAGCTTGTGGAATCTAGGGTTTGTGGAGAACTCTAAGAGGTATAAAAGGAAGAGGTGGTAGCAAGGAGAAGCTTACGCACCCTAGACCTAAAATTGAGAGAAGCACACATGTTGTGTGTGGTGTTGTCCCACCAACAAGATAGAGAATCTGTTGGTGGTTTTTGTAGAGGTTCACACTCGTCGGAAAAGACAAAGAGTGGTGGTTCCTTTAGTTCATGTAGATAAGAGTGGTAGGCACAAGTGTGTGCTAGATACCATTGGCAAATGTGACTTTTGCGTTCTTATTCTAGTGAATGATTCTGGACTTGGTCCCGGGGATGTAGGTTATCCGAACCCCGTTAACAAATCTCTTGTGTCGTCTCTTCACTATCCTTTCATCTCTCTGTTAAGCATCGCTCATACATATCTGTCATACAAGTCTGTAGATCTAGCACGCATCTCATTCTTTCAATTGGTATCAGAGCGGGAAACCGAATTGAGATTATATTGTCTCTAACAGGTTAGATCCTGAGATGTCTCTAGATGAGGAAGAAGAGCTATGATCTTATTAGGAGAAAATCAAGTGATGGGTTCTATCCAGGTTGGTGAAAATGAAGAACAAAGAGATGAGAGAAAGATGATGACGGCGGATCTGTTTTCAAACTCGCCCGAAGTTGTTTGTACAGTTCATCGGATTTTTCAGTGTCATCTTCATGATGTCTTGGTTCTCGTGCCGTGAGAAATTGTAGTCAAAGAAAGGAGAAAGGTTTTCTCACATGGGTATTTTGTGTTTTTGGTCGGCTTTATCTAAATTCGTAAATCAGGCCCAATAAAAGCCCACAAGGAGTTGTTTTAAGGAGCTGGGCATGTGAAGGTTTTTACCACGTGTGGATCTGGTCTTAAAAAATCAACAAGTCAACGAGAGTCTTCTGCTCCAGTTTGTGTTTGCCATGAAATTAATAAAGAATCTGTTGATGCTCGGAGATTCTCCGTTGTCTGTGCGTTGTCACAAGAAGCTGGAAGCAACAGGTATTTTTTTTTTCCTAAAGCTTCTAGATTTGGTTTGGAAGATTAGCCTTCAAGTTTTTGCGATTGCCTTCATCATTGCTTTTGAAGTTTATGTTCTGACGCTGGAAATGTTGTGAGCCGTTATGAATTGTTCCTTGAGCATTTCATAAAATTCACTGGAGATTATGGTAAAAATATGAAGTTTATATCGTGGATTTGAGGTGGAATTACATCATTTTTGAAATTATAAAGTGAGTTGGAGGCTAAGAAGATGTCACATGATGCTCATTGTTGATAACCCAAATCTGGGGTGAGTCCTTGTTCTGTGTCTCTAACGGTAAAGAGAGAGAGACGAAGTGTTGTGGTTTACATCTGATTTTGAGTGAGAGAAGAAGACGTTCATCTCTCTGCCGCTGAGGATTCAATGGTCGTTTGATTGGTTCTTTGCAATCACAAGTGTTACTTGTGTTGGGACTTTAGAGAAAGAGTTAATAACACAATCTGGTTATTTTCTCTAATTTGAAAAGAAAGGAAGTGTTTCTCGGCAAAGAATTATGATCTCTGAATCTGGGTGTCTATGGAAGTGAAGAAGAGCTTGTGTGAGGAATGAAGCTTGATCCTCACTAATGTTGAAGTTTGTCGCTGATGCCTCTTAAGAAAGATGAGGAAATGATCTTGTGTGGTCTTGTGTTATGTTGGGTTTCTGGTAACTGTGCAAAGGTCTAGTATGTTATTATATCTAAGCCCATTACAGAAAATGGTAAAGATAGGTCAAAGCTGCAGGTGTCTGTGGAGTTCGACGTCAACCACTTGTTTGGGTTCAGTTTGAGACTTTATGTATTCTTGAAGAAGCACGTGGTGTGTTGCGATCTGATGGAGATAGAAACAATGGTGAAGAAGTGATCAGGGTGGGGCTGAAGTGCATAAGTTGTGTTGTAGAGGTTTGTCTCAGCCTATCAAAGATGCTCCTAGCTAAAGAAGAAGACTTGAGGTCATATTGATTGGTTGAGATCACAAGAAAGGGAAGTATCATCAAAGGATAATCATTTGGATTATGGGTCTTATGAATGTTGCTGGCTTTTGAGAAGAGATCAAATGAAATATTTTTTTCAGATACTGAAATCTGCAGTCGTGTTATAATTTCATACATCAAGGAAATTGTGGTGTCTCTGGTATGTGTTCTTCTTCTACATTTTCCTTTGACTTCAGATCTTGGTTTCTAGTGCTGGCAGATCCTTTCAAAAATTGGAAATGAGATCTTCTCAAGGACATAAAGATCTCATTCTGGTTCTCTGTGATATTATTGGAATATGCTCTTGAAGATGGTTGTTTGCAGAGTTATCTTCTGGATATGTTTTGGGGATTTGGTCATAACTTCCAAACCGTAACCCCAAACCATGATCTGCTTTCACATGTGGCTTTGTATCTCTGATGTTGATCTTGCCACCAAGTTGCAAAAGTTTCTGGGTTGAGTTGCTGCTTCATTTGTGTCGTGGATCAAGAAATGGTGAAGAAGTTTTTATGATAGATATATCAAGGTCTTTGAAGTCTGCAAACAGATGAGTCTATGTTGATTGTGTGTTTCCTTTGGAACAGTTTTTGGTTGAAACACATAATCAATATGGGGGAGAAAAACAAACTTATAATGTTAAAATAAGAAGATATGAAGAAGTTATGAGTTTGATGGAGTTGCAGGCTCATGAAGCTGGGTTCTTGTCTGACTTTGCCTCTGCGTTTGACTTCGTTGTTTACCTCGGATTTCTGTATTGAAGGATGTTTTGGAATTTTGAAAGCAGGATCTTCCCAATGATATAAAGTTCTCCTTCTGATTCTGTGTCATTTGATGGGAAACTGTTCTCAAATTTAGCTGTTCGCAGGGTTTTAGCAGTTTGGATCTGCTTTGGAAATTTGGTCTTAACTTTCAATCCACAAACCCAAATTGTGATCCGCTTTCTCCTGTGGCTTCATATTGCTGTGCTTGATCATCCCACAACATTTTGGAATTTTCTGGGCTGTTTTGTTATTTCGTATATGCTCTGCATCAAGGCAGGAGAAGAAGCTCAGTTCAAGATCTCATGGTTGGAAAAAGAAACAGGAGTTCTTAATGTTCCTAGGTCAGGTAATCACAATCAAAGTATTAAGATCCATCAGTGAGTAAGACGAAGTTAATTGTGAAGAAGTGTGGAAAGTCATCTGATCTGAAGGTGAATATCTTGCACCAAAGTCTGAAGTGGTCAAGGCAGACATTCACCTCTATGTCACTACCTCAAACGTATGTCAATATATGTAAAATCTTCTGCGTGATGGAATATGTTTACAAGGAATTAATCTCTGCTGGGAGTTAGTGTCACGAGAGAAGTGTTACTATGGGTATATGAAACACATTTGTTTCTGTTGAAAATTCTTATGGGTCTTGGAGGTTTAAGGTTTTAGTGAGGAATGTCCTTGAAGCTCGTATCAGTTGATATTGGTTTTGTTCTCAGTTGTGCCTTGTATTGGTTGGGATTGTTTTCAAGTTAGTTGTTGCAGAATATTCAAGAAGACATCTGGGTGTTAGAAGAGAAGAGTAAGAGCGCTGGATTATTAAATTTCAAGAGAAGGATTCACTTTCACTAGTGGTATAAGATGGTCGGGATCAATCTGAGGTAGAATACTCAGAGTTGTGTAACTCCGGTTCAGTTCTGCAAGGTTAGCTTAAGTGACATCTGCAAGGAGATGTTGGTCGGGATCAATTTGAGGTAGAATACTCAGCTTTGAGTAACACCGGTTAAGTTGTAACCCAAGAAGCTGAAGTGTCTTGTCAGTGAAAGTTGGGACATCGCTTTTGAAATTCAAGAAGTTGTTGCTGCTCTAGGTTTTAAAAATCTGAGGATTTTATATGAGTTCCTTCTTATGTGTTTTTGAAGAAAGACGTTCCAAATACTGAGATAACAACTGCTACAGAAGCTGCAATCATCTGTCTTATTCATTGGTTCACAGTTGGGATCACAAGATGTTGTTCAAAGGTTGGCTCAAGGTATGTTCATCTGGATTTATCTCAACGTTGCTCTTAAGCTGAAGTATAGTTTTCTGGTTAAAGTCGGTGTGCACATGTGGTTAATATTATGGTCATGATGTCTTGTTCGGTGTTGCAAGAAACTGTTGTGTGCGTGTGGTTTTATACCCAATCTCTGGTTTGGTATATTGCTTGAGGTTCAGGAGGAGTTTCAAGAAAAGCAAAGGTGTGATCTGTATTGTAACTAGTTGATATGGAAGAGACCTCTACTTCATGAAGTACAATATCTGGATATCTGATCTGACTTAGTAAAGAAGAGCGTTTTGAAGCCTATATTTGCAAAAATGGAAACAGCTCTAAATCAAGGCTACTTGAGCAAGCAAGTCTGCAGAAGCTGAGGCTATTCAGTCAGTGCTACATTTCACAAGATCATCATGGTTCGAGAGAATTGTCTATGTTTCCGCTGCGACTACAAAGGTATTAAGTTTGATGATCATGTTAGTTTTCATTGTTCAAAGGCTGAACTTCAAAATGAAGCAAATGATTGCTAGTACTAAGAGGTTCTGATCAAGTTAAGATTCATGAGGTTCAAAGGGGATTTTAAGATGTTTGACAATTGTGTTCTCAAGGAAGTGTTCTCGGCTCAGTACTGGTTTGTGATTTTGTCTTCAGAAATTAGCTGTTCTGTGCGTACGGCAGGCTTTGATCCTGATCCTATTGGCGACAGCGGTACATTTCTGAAGATGGGTTAACTAGTTCTGAGCTACTCTCATCTGTGTCATTGTAACCAAGTCATCATTGTCATTGGTTTGATGGCTGATATCATGTTCTGGTTTTATGATTTTGGTATGTGTGAATTTTCTGCAGTGTTCGGCAAGTCTGAGCAGACTCTTAACATCAAAGCAAGAGGAGGATCAATATTTGCTTAATGAGTTCCTTATTGGACTATGCTCTTGATATCTGTTACTTTTTACCTTAATTATGCACTCAAGCAGGGGGAGTTTTTATGGTTGCCTTGCAGGATGAGTTAGTGCCATTGATTGCTTGAGTATCAAACTGCGCTAAAAAGGGAGAGTTCTTGTATTTACTCCCATTTGCTAGTTGTTGGGGCTGCTATGCTTGTGTCATTGTTGCTGTCACAACTTGAAGATGTTTGCTAAATGCAGAAGATGATATTAATGTCAAGTCCAAGGTTTGATGATGACAAGTTGGTTCATCGTATGAAGTTGAATATCAAATTGAGCATCAAAGGGAGTTTCTCTGAATTACTCCCATATGCTAGTTGTTGTTGTTGCTATGCTATGTCGTGGTTGCCGGCAATACTTGGAGGTATTTGATATTCACTGATGATGTGATCAAGTCAAGATCAGGAGCTTGATGGGTTATGATTAAGGGAGAGTTAGAGTCCTTCAACTCAGTCAACAAGGGAGAGATTGATTTGTGTGTTGACCGAGATTGAAGTTGTTTGAAATATATATGCCAAAAAGAAACAAGAACATGATATGTAGAGGTTGCAGATCATCAGCGTTTGTCAGTCCTACAACTCAGTCAACAAGGGAGAGATTGAAGATACACTGTGTTGACAGAATTGTAAGATTGACAAGAAGGCGTAAAAGAGTAACTATTGAAACAGAAGAGAGAAGATCACAATGACAGAATCCTCTCAATGTAATGAAGATGCCAAAGTTTCAGTTACATCATGAAAGCTTGAAGATCATCAAGTGCAAGAATAGAGAAAGCTTGAGTTCTATAACTCAGTAACAAAGGGAGAGATTGAAGATATATTGGTCTTGTTACTGGTTATAAGAATCAAGAGAGATGATCAAGAAGCAATGGGTAAACCTGATACAACCGAAAGTACAGACACAGATGCAGTGAACGTTGCAGTTAACAAGTCAGACACAAACATATGTTGAGAAACAGAAGCATTGATCAAGTTGGAGCATGTGTAACCAGCGACAGACACAGACGCAGTGATTCCTCAGATAGAGAATCAGAAAATCTACCACAGCCAAGACAGCTCAATGTAAAGTCACATGGAATGAAGTGACGTGTTGAACCTTGGAGTCTTAGTGAGAAGATCCAAGAAGTGAGAGCTCAAACAATCATGCTTTAAGCTCATGAGAACAAGTCTTCCATTAGCAGTTGAGTAACTCTGAAAGTGCAACAGAGCAGAAAGAAGGTATCCGCTGCATCATACAACTTAGCAGAAGTTTGTTTAGTAGTTGAGTAAACTTGAAGTGCAACAGAGATGAAAATAGAGCAGACAACTTGTAGTGGCTGTGTAGTGCTACAGAGCTGGAAACAAGAGATGAATCGTGAAGAGGTTGTGTAGTGCAACAGAGCAGAAAAGCGTCAAGTTGCAACAAACAGTGGAACAGCTGTGTCAGAGAAGCATGCTTGTGTTAGGTACGACATGAACAATGACACAAGCATGGGTCAAGTTGACAAAAAGAGAACAAGCTTTTACCCAAAAGACAAGAGGAAGAAGCTTGTGGAATCTAGGGTTTGTGGAGAACTCTAAGAGGTATAAAAGGAAGAGGTGGTAGCAAGGAGAAGCTTACGCACCCTAGACCTAAAATTGAGAGAAGCACACATGTTGTGTGTGGTGTTGTCCCACCAACAAGATAGAGAATCTGTTGGTGGTTTTTGTAGAGGTTCACACTCGTCGGAAAAGACAAAGAGTGGTGGTTCCTTTAGTTCATGTAGATAAGAGTGGTAGGCACAAGTGTGTGCTAGATACCATTGGCAAATGTGACTTTTGCGTTCTTATTCTAGTGAATGATTCTGGACTTGGTCCCGGGGATGTAGGTTATCCGAACCCCGTTAACAAATCTCTTGTGTCGTCTCTTCACTATCCTTTCATCTCTCTGTTAAGCATCGCTCATACATATCTGTCATACAAGTCTGTAGATCTAGCACGCATCTCATTCTTTCATAGAGTATGTCGGCACTTGTACCTTATTCATACTGTCAAGAAAAAATAGCTTGTAACACTATCCAGAAAGTGAGAGCGGGATAGATCCACTAATAATCGAGTGACTTACTCACTTAGTCACTTAAATTCACATAGAGGGAGAGCGAGAGACATATGGAAGAGATGAGTTATCAATCTCCTAGAGATAGGGGAGTTGTCAATCTCTTAGACATAGGTAACATGGTTCATCAAATGTAACCCAAAACTTGGAGTACAGAATCTTCACTTCTTTTGTAAAATCTCTATCAAAAGATTTACAAAAGGATACCAATAAAATACTTACACTGATTTACGTCTTTAATTATATTTACGTCTCTGAATATATTTAAAATAAAAATAAAAAATTGGGCCAAAAAAAGAATTGTAAAGAAAGAGCGTTACGGCAACGTCCCTGGCTTGTCCGATCCATTATGCATGGTGTTGGTGATTTGCCAAATTCTAGCCACAAAAGCAACATCCCTATCCAATCATTTTTTTTTTTTTTGTGCAAACCTTATTCAATCATCTATTCAGGGTGATCCATTATTTATGTAATGATAGATAAAATACAAACAACTGTAAAACAAATTATTTAATATCGATGTGATTGTTACTAAACGAAAAAATATATCTGTGATTGTGATGGTTGCTGCACCAACCACGTGACTCTCGAAATGGCTGCTCCCCACAAAAACAAAATTTGAAGAGACTAGTGAAATAGCAAATAGCTATCTAACTTTCTTCCTTATAACTATAAATAATCCTTTATTTCCGTTAAACGGCTCCTTATTTATAAAGTAGATAACCATGAGTTTGACACTAAAGTTTCTGCTTTTACTTTTCTTGAGTCATCATGTTGATTCTGGCACCATAGTCAAGTTCCTTCCTGGATTTGAAGGCCCTCTCCCTTTCGAACTAGAAACTGGGTATATAAATCTCCCAAATTATTTGGAGATATCTAAATTTTTTTACAAAAAAAACATATTTTTTTTTAATTTTACCCCAAAAATACGCAAAATTATTTAAAATAACCCAAAAATCAAATATTTTAACACCAACTTATTACATTTATACATATTACAAGTATATTACTTAATTGGTATATATATACTTATATTTTGAATATGTTCGGGTTTGGAATTTTGGGTATTGAAATTTAAGATCCGTCTGGAATTTTTAAAGTTTGAATATTATAAAAATCGGGTTCAGATTCGGGTCAGGTTAGAATCGGTTCCTGGTGTTTGGTTATTTTGCCCATGTCTATTCTTACCAATGCGATTATATGTTGTTAGTTTAAAGTTAGTAATTAGCCATTACTATGAATGAAGGTATATTGGTATTGGAGAGGAAGAGAATATGCAAGTTTTCTACTATTTTATCAAATCTGAGAAGAACCCAAAAGAAGACCCTCTTCTTCTATGGTTAGATGGAGGGCCTGGATGTTCTTCTCTCGGTGGCCTTCTTTTTGAGAACGGTACATATATGATAATTCTTCTTTCGCTAAGCATTATTTTCAATGAGTTACGTTGTTTAAAGTAGGGAAAATAAACTTTTAGGACCTTTGGCTTTGAAGTCTGAGGTTTACAATGGAATTACCCCTTCTTTGGTTTCTACTACATATTCATGGACAAAGGTAGCTGAAGTACGTTACGTTCATACTGGATCACAAGCCCCAAAAGGCCATTCTTGATTTTTCTCAAAATTGTGGATCATTTTCTCAGATGGCGAACATAATATACTTGGATCAACCTGTTGGAGCTGGCTTCTCCTACTCAAGAACTCCAATAGGAAAAACTAGTGACACAATCGAAGTTAAGAGGATTCATGACTTTCTCCAAAAGGTAATAAGATAAACTTAGCTCTCTCTAAAGCACTTGCATTTTTTCCTTAAAGTTCTTGTATACGTTGTAATTCTCGTGGTATAAAGTAGATGTAGGCTTAACCACACTAGTAAGCTGAACTCTTTAAACCCCCTGCATGAGAAAATTTAGGTTCTAATTGAGTTTTTACTTAAGTTAGCTCAAATAAACACAACTATTTAGAGTGTACATGTATATATCTTTTTTCTTGCAGTGGCTAAGCAAGCACCCACAGTTTATCTCCAACTCTTTTTATGTCACCGGAGATTCTTATTCCGGTATGATTGTTCCCGCCCTCGTTCAAGAAATCTCAGAAGGTGCTATTTTTATATATATCAAAAACTAATACCATACACTTTTCTTTGAATATCGTTTAACTGGTATGGTATGCTCTCACATTTTAACAATATATAGACACTATGATGCAGGGAATTATATATGTTGCAAACCTCCTATAAATCTACAGGTCATAGAAATTTAGTTACTTCTTAATATTTAGTTACTTCTTAATTGTTCGAAATTTGAAGACTAAAAAATCGTAGTTATTATCTATTCTTTATACCAAAAACAGGGTTACGTGCTCGGAAACCCGATAACATATGCTGAACATGAAAAAAACTATCGTATTCCATTTGCTTATGGAATGTCATTAATCTCTGATGAACTCTACCAGGTATGAAATCTACGCATGCAAATCCTAATTTGTTAATTTCAATTAAAATAATTTCATATTTGATGGATTGAAATGAATAGTTTTATTAATTTCACTAATGATATAACAATTTTAAAATTACAGTCGATGAAGAGAACCTGCAAAGGAAATTATGAAAACGTGGATCCACGTGACACAAAATGTTTAAAACTTGTTGAAGAATACCATAAGGTATACATACACACTTTGAAATGTGGTCAATCTCTTCGTGTTTTTTTTCCCCTTGGTAACAAACATCATCACTGACTCACTTTTTTTTTATTACTTTTGTTTATCTGCAGTGCACTGACAAAATAAATACACAACATATATTATTACCAGATTGCGATAAAAAAGGGAAAGGAAAAACATCACCTGATTGCTATGTAAGTAGTAGATCTGGTTTTATTTGTTTCTACTAGTTCTTCTTTAAGAGAGGTCCCCTGAAATTTGGGGTCCCAAACTCCCAATCCCATACTACATTTGTTGGAAACCCGTTGATTAAGAGGAAACTGTGGTTAAATTAATATTAACACGTTTAGAGACAAATTTACGCAGCATGTATGATGAAACCTTTTGACAGATTTTGTAGTTAAGTTTTAATCACAGCATACGGCTCAGCTCTATACAATGTTTTAGTTATAAAAAAAATAAACTAAGAAACTAATAAAAAGGGATGAATCTATGTGTAAAATTATTTGTGACAAGTGGACAAATTATCATTTTGATAAATAGTTTGATAAAAATGTTGCTTTTGCAGTATTATTTGTATTATCTCATTGAATGTTGGGCCAACGACGAGAGAGTTCGCGAAGCGCTTCATGTTAATAAGGTATATACTAAGTTTGGTTTAGGACCACAAACGAGATGTGATGATATAAAGAAAGTTATAAAAAATCTTAATAATTGACTTATCTATAATAACAGGGGACTAAAGGACAATGGGACCGGTGTAACTGGACAATTCCATACGACAATGACATTATAAGCAGTGTACCATATCATGCCAATAACAGCATCAGAGGATACCGATCTCTAATTTATAGGTTTGAGTTAACATTAGTTTTCAAGAACTAATCTTGTTAATTACCTATACATTTACAAGGGTGGACAAACTTTAACTACCAAATGGAGCACGAATTAAATCAGTTAGAATATATTCCCAGACATGGATTTTATTATCTTAAAACCCAAAAAAAAAAAAAACACCAAAATGTATCGTTGTAGTGTAATCGAATTAAACACAATTAAAAAAAAATTACTAATATTTTGCATTTTTAAGTTGTATATACATATATATATATATATATATATTAATAAAATAGACACAGCCACTCATATGCCATTATATGACATCATATTTATTAGTATCATTATATATTGATTTTGTAACTAAACCGGATTTGCATCAAACGAACCAAATTACAAATGATTTTTATTTGGTTATAGATTTTATAAAACCCAAGGTTGATAAAACCAAAGTGAAAACAAAAGCCTAAACTAGATTGTCTAGAAGATTATAAAGAGTTCTTTTTTTTTTTTTGGGGGGGGGGGGGGGGGGTTTATGGTAAACAGTGGTGATCATGACATTACGATGCCTTTCCAAGCAACTCAAGCCTGGATAAAATCTCTAAATTACTCAATCGTTCATGACTGGAGGCCTTGGATGATAAAAGATCAAATCGCGGGGTAATATATGTCTTTTAGTGTTTTAGGTTTCTCTTGTTCATTAAATTTCTTTTCAAACTCACTTACAAAATCATTCTTGCCTTGTTTTCATGACAGATACACAAGAACTTATTCCAATAAGATGACATTTGTTACTATCAAAGCAAGTCTTCTTGTTTCAATTTAAAAAAAAATTAGTGTCATTATTTGCATTACAGCAAAAGTTTTAATTAATATAAATCAGTGTTTTAATTAACAGGGAGGTGGACACACGGCAGAGTATCTACCAAACGAGACTTCTATCATGTTCCAAAGGTGGATCAGCGGCCAATCTTTGTAACAAAGAGGCTCATTGCCTTGACGTATGAAGAATAAAAAAATGTACCATGAAATCTTTGTAGCGGAGGCTCATGGCCTTTGTCAGCCTTTGTCTCCTTGTATATTGAAGAGAGATATCTGTTGTGAGTTAACATTTCCAAAAAAAAAAAAAAAAAGACAATGTATTAATTGTACATTTAAGTTGTGGATGAGCTTGATTCCTAGTTGTGGCACGCAACGCTAAAAAATTTTAAATTTCTTTAATCTTGATGCACTAAAAACATTAGTTTCTGAACCAACTCTAATATTTTATCGATCCCAAGAGGGCCTACTCAACGTCAAGCAACTAGCCAACTACTGCATGTTAGTGAAACGCTAGCTATTTTATCTTTTCCTAAACGTACTCGATCATTAGAAACGAAAAGAGAATGAGTTTGACACTACGTTTTCTGCTTCTTGTTCTACTTTTCTTGAGTCGTTATGTTGATTCTGGCTCTATCGTCAAGTATCTTCCTGGTTTTGAAGGCCCTCTGCCATTTGAACTCGAAACCGGGTTTGTAAAATGTCTCTTTTTTTTACCAATGAAATTATGTGTTCTGAGTTTGGAGTTAGTAACTAGACATTCTTATGAATGAAGGTACATTGGCATTGATAAGGAAGAGAATGTGCAATTTTTCTACTATTTCATCAAATCTGAGAAGAACCCAAAAGAAGATCCTCTTCTTATATGGTTAAATGGAGGACCTGGATGCTCTTGTCTTAGTGGCCTATTTTTTGAGAACGGTAAAATCTAATATTTTGTCTATGGCTAAGCATTATTTTTAAAGAGTTGTTTAATTAAAGTGGGAAACAAATAAAACAAATAGGACCGTTGGCTTTGAAGTCGGAGGTTTACAACGGAAGTGTTCCTTCTTTGGTCTCTACGACATATTCATGGACAAAGGTAGTATATATAAAGTACGCTCATAACCTAATGATATATTCTTGATGATCTCTTATAATTTTGGATCATATTCTTAGACGGCAAACATAATATTCTTGGATCAGCCTGTTGGATCTGGCTTCTCCTACTCAAGAACTCCTATTGAAAAAACTAGTGACAGAAATGAAGTTAAGAGGATCCATGAGTTTCTTCGAAAGGTTATAAGACAAACACAAGTGTCTTATTGGTCTTTGTGTCTGTAAGCTCATGTGTACGTATGTTGATAATTATGGATTTAGAGAAATCGATCTCGGCGAGATGTAGGCTTAAACACAACGGTTTACCGAACTTGTTGAAACCATCCCGTCTCATTTTAAGTTAAGACGTTCTGATTTTTTATTTCTACCGAGAATAAAACGACCTAGATGTTTATTGGTATACTACGAGTGGTTAGCACATATATCATGTAAACACTTAACATCTAGAGCTTTTTGTTTTGCAGTGGCTAAGAAAGCATCCACAGTTTTCCTCCAACCCTGTTTACGTTGTTGGAGATTCTTATTCAGGTATGATTGTTCCGGCACTCGTTCAAGCAATCTCAAAAGGTATGATATCTTACCATATCAATTATCCCAATACACTTTTCTTTGAATATTGTTTAATTGATTATCTCACTGATAAGAATGAAGACTCACGTTTTAACAATATAGATAATGTGATGCAGGGAATTATATATGTTGCAACCCTCCTATAAATCTACAGGTCACAGATATTTGATAATTGCTTCTTATGTTATGTACCTAGCTTCTTGAACACTTTGATGTTTTCTTGCCAAAAACAGGGTTATGTGCTAGGAAACCCGATAACGCATATCGAAATTGAACAAAACTATCGTATTCCATTTGCTCATGGAATGTCACTAATCTCTGATGAACTCTACACGGTATGAAATGTATACCATGCTTAATTTGTTATTTTGTCACTAGAGAGTTTTAGTCTTTTCAATATTTCTCTTTTTTTTTTTACGAGCCGAATTTAACTTTACCAAAATTGAAACATTATTTCTTACAGTTACTAAAGAGATTTTGCAAAGGAGATTATTTCAATGTGGATCCACGTAACACCAAATGTTTAAAACTTGTAGAAGAATACCGTAAGGTACACGCTAGCTATAAAACCCTGATCGATGTTTTTTTGATTTTTTGCTTGGTAATTACTTTCACTAATTCAGAATTATTCTTTTTGGTTTGGTTATAGTGTACTGACAAAATAAATAGCCATCACACGTTAATACCAGATTGCGATGACACAAATACACAACATATATCTCCGGATTGCTACGTAAGTAATACATTATATCTCATCTGATTTTATATGTTTCTGCTCCTATTTCCCCCAAAATAATAACTTAGAGAAAGCTGACAAACATAATCAAATATTGTGAGTATTCATATACTTATTTCAATAGATATTTACAAGATTGTGTTTGCAGTACTATCCGTATCATCTCGTTGAATGTTGGGCCAACAATTAGAGTGTTCGCAAAGCTCTTCATGTTAAGAAGGTACATAATGACATTTTTAATATAATTTGATATAAAGCGTGAAACTTTAGAAGGGGTTATTGATTCTATGATTTTAATGGATTTGGAAATTCAAACAAAAATCATGTGTTATTCAATTATTGATTTTAAAATACTTATCAAAATCATGGGTTATTGGATCCACGATTTACAAATACTTGTTAAAATACTCTGTTATTCATTTAATGATTTGTTTTTGGATTTCAAAATCCACATTATGTTTTAAATGGATTTGAATGGATTTGAAAGTGTAAAATAAAAGGATTCAAATCCAAGGATAAAACATGTTAATTCAAAATCCATGTATTTTTGATTTTTAGAATTTACAATTCCATATGCATTTAGAAATCACCTCTCCAATAACACCCCCTTAGAGAAAATATATTGAATGTAAAATTACTGTAAGGGTATAGGAGAATGGATAAGGGATAATGGTAGGAATATTCCATACAGTCTCGACATTAAAAATAGCATACCATACCATATGGCTAGCAGCATTAATGGCTACCGATCTCTTATCTTCAGGTTAGAACGTTAGAGTTTAATGTTCTTTTCATTTCCGTATACATCTGTACTAGTATAGGTAGGCAGGAATTACATAGCCAGAAATTAAATGAAACCAAAATTTTGTATTACAAAACTATTGGTTTAACTGTTTGAAGAAAAGAAAAAAAAATGAAGATCGAAACCGGTATTTAGGTCTGGGCAAAATACCCGACCCGAAATATTCGTATTGGAACCGAACCGAAAAACCCCGGTTCGGATCGGGTATGGATCTTCCCCAATATATTAGTTGGATCTTAATTGTAAATACTTTTGGGTATCGGGTATTACCCGATCCGAACCGATACCCAATTGGTACCCATGTATATCCGAACCTATGTTGTTTATGTTCCAGAGTTTGATGGTGAAGTTAACTCACTTAGATTCATAATCGGATATAAGGTAATTTCATGGTCTTTTGTTGCTTGTTACTTGTGAATACACTACTACACTTAGTAACAATCTGATCTGCTTTTGAAACACGGAAACAGTGAAAACGCCAACAATGCTTCACCACATCGAAGACGCCTACAATGCTTCACCATATGCCACCGATCTCGTCTTTGATTCTTGTTGTTTCTTTCAATTTTCTCAATACCTACTTCTAGCTTTTACAAGACTTTTGAGTTTGATTTCGGATGTTACTACTCTACTACTTGTTTATGTTTTGGATTAGACTTTTGGATTATGTTTTCTCTTGCTTGTTTTGCCTATCTTTAGTTTCTAACTTTGGTTTAGTTATTTTGGTATGATTTTTTAGTTATAACTTCATGAAATTTGATATAGTTATTCAATTTATATATAGGGTATTTTAGTTATGTATGAGTATTTTGGTTTTAAATGGGTAAAAAATACTTATACCGAACCGAACCCAAAACATATTAGATATATTTCGGTATTCCAAAAAAATACTCAAACCGATCCGAACCAAAAAAAACCCGAACCGAACCCGAACCGAAATTTCCATAATACCTATATGATTCTATAAATTATAAACCCAAATTACCCGAAACCCGAATTACCCGAACCGAACCTGAACCGATACCCGAATGCCCACCACTACCGGTATTGATGTATTTGAACCAAACAAAACCAAGTTTATGAAAAATATTTATATTTTTTTAGGTTTATAAGTAGGATTCATGGGGATGTGCCTTTAGTCAAGTAATTAACGGTCAATCTTGGGAGAGAAAAAAAATAAACTGAATTTGCATCAAACGTAACTGAAACCAAATTAAATAATAAGTAGCTTTTATTTGATATAAATCTGAATAAACTTGTGTGATTTATGGTGAACAGTGGCGATCATGACATTACGATGCCTTTCCAAGCAACTCAGGCATGGATAAAATCTCTAAATTACTCCATCGTTGATGATTGGAGACCTTGGATGATAAACCATCAAGTCGCTGGGTAATATATATGTTTCTCTTGTTTTTTTTTCATTTTCTCGACATCACAAGCTTATTTCTAATATCATTTTTTTATTTTATTTTTTATTCTTTTATTTACAGATACACCAGAACTTATTCCAATAAGATGACATTTGCTACTGTCAAAGCAAGTCTTCTTCTTTCAATTAACATTTTTATTTTTCATAGCATTACGATTTAAAAGTGCATTTTTAAAAATTGTTTTGACATTGTTTGATCATAGGGCGGTGGACACACGGCAGAGTATCTACCAAACGAGACCTCTATCATGTTCCAAAGGTGGATCACTGGCCAGCCTTTGTAATAGAAGCTCATTGCCTTAAAGTATGAAGAATAAAAAATATGTACCATGAAATCTTTGTAGTGGAGGCTGATCATGGCCGTTATCTCTTTGTATTGGTGTCACGGCTTGATACTAAAATTTTGAAGAGAAGTTTCTGTTTAGGATTCTTCATATTTTGTGATCGATAATATATCATACTTTGGGTTAAACTCGATCTAGTTCTAATAAGTTTCATGGGTTTCCAACAAAAATCAAATAAAAATTTGTGGATTGGCCTTTATTGTTATTGTTATAATTGGTGCAAAAACTAGAGACACAGGGTGGTATGTTTAGACTGTTTTTTAATAACAAAATTGTATTGAGAAATGAAAACTGATTATACTTTACTAGATCTTTAGCATGTACGTAGATTGATGATTATTAAATAAGGGATACTTGGATAACAAAAACTAGTAATTTGGGGTTGTTCGGACCAATTGTCAATTGAAACATAAAAGTTACGAAATGTAATAGTAATTTGGGTCTGGTCCAGCCCATGTTTTAACAGAAGTAACTAGATCGAAAACAAAAAGTAAGAATATATCAGAGCCAGGTTTCGATCCTGGGACCTGTGGGTTATGGGCCCACCACGCTTCCGCTGCGCCACTCTGATATTTTTGTTAGAGATATTCATATTTTATATTTAAAACATACTAGTTACACAACAAGCTCAAATTGAGAGTACTCTGTATATATTTATCGTTTGCAAACCAAAAATTAAAAGATTTAAAATTTAAAATTTGACAAATTAATATTTAATACCAACTTAAATGGAGTCGAAGAAATATAATTTGAAATAAAAAAATAAAATTGTAATGTGTTTAATTTCTAAATCCAAATATTCATAAACTGAATAATAAAACAAAACGTTTAATTTATCCTAATTTGGTTACTTGTATGTTGAATTTTCTCTAAACCAACAAGAAGAGAGAAGACAAACGATATTCAAATATAAAATTACAACAAGTGTTCATAATTTGACAACATGTAATATATTTTATAATGTCAAATGCTTTGACTATTTCGAAGATTTCTCTCCTAAAGTGTACTCATAATAATATTCCTCATCATTAGCATCCAAATATTCCTCTTCTTCTTCCTCTTCTTCGCCATCTTTTTCATTTGTTCCAACCGGGCGAGAAATATTTGGTATGGTTCTTGCCTCACCAACTATCTTCATAATCTCCTCTACTCTTTGTGGAGAAAAGTTTGTAATACTAACATTCCTCTGGTAATAGATTGCTTGTGCTGACTCCTTAAGTTCTCTTGGCAAATTCTTTAGGAACCATGCATGACTCTTGATCTCTTTAAGCGTACTTCTCTGTAATAGTCACAAATTAACCAGCAAAATTTTAACAAAAACAGGTTGAAAGAAACTATCAAACTTATATAATTTAATATATGTATATACTTACATGTAATGGATTGGCAACAAATATACGAGCTAACAAGTTTCTGCAATCTTCAGATATGTGAACATATCCTGGAATCTTGTA
This sequence comes from Camelina laxa, assembly GCA_024034495.1. Lineage (NCBI taxonomy): Eukaryota > Viridiplantae > Streptophyta > Magnoliopsida > Brassicales > Brassicaceae > Camelina > Camelina laxa. The sequence goes on from CM043883.1 coordinate 6,058,865, forward strand.
CTTTACAGCCATTATTTTCTGTAAAATCAAACCCCAAAAATGTTGTATATACGATTAGTATACGAATTATAGTACTTTACTTTATTTTTAAAATAAAAGATTTATACCTGAACAGTTTTTCGAATATTGCGAGGGTCTTTACGGTCTTCGAAAGGGTAAGCTCCTACCAACATAACATAGAGTGCCACTCCACAAGACCACACATCAACTGACTGTAAAACAGATTGAAGTATGTGTTTTTTTTTTTTAAGTTTAGTTCACAGATCATATAGTCGGTTACGTTGATTTGAAATGGACAAATGTCTTAGCAAAGTAATTTGATGAATATAAAATGTAACACCACGAAATTTATGCATGTTATATATTTCCAAAAACATATATTAAGTTGACTAATGAGGTTGATGACGTTAATTATGTGACAGTGGCCATTCAATTTTTGAATACCTATTAGATAATATAACGTACAGTATACTATTACTTGAGAATTAATATTGGTAACACATGTCATGAGTGGGATATTATGAAGCAAAGTAATTTTGTCGTGTACTACTCTTTTCCATGAAATTATGGTTTTATAAACTATTGAAAGTGGAATGTCCACCTAAAAAAACTATTGAAAGTGGAATTCAAACTTGTAAATGTCTTCATTATTGAAGGCAACAAAAATATCTTCATTACTACTGAAACTTATCCTGTATGAAAAATAATAGTATAACTATTTACCTTTCCATCGTATTCTGATCGGCAAAAAACCTCCGGTGCTATATACGCCGGAGTTCCCACCGTTGATTTGGGGTTGGAATGAAGAACTGAAGACTGTACAAATTTTTAGAAATTATTATACATTCAGAAATTTCGAATTTTAATTTACAAAAGGTACTTATGAAAAATACCTTTGAGTAGCCAAAATCACAAATTTTCAAACGTGGTGCTGGGCTTCCATCGAGCAATGTGTTTTCTAGTTTCAGATCTCTGTGGCATATTTGCTGCAAAATTCATTTGTTTCATTAGTAAAACATATAACACAAAACTATTCTATTTACAATTTGGTGTATATCCAAATAATTTTACCATCGCATGTAAGTAATGCACTCCGCAAATGAGTTGTTGAAAAAAATATCTAGCCTGCAAGTAGAATTAGTCAATTAATTAAAAAGTTTAACAAAACAATATTTGGCGATTCTTTTTTTTTTCTATTCACAACGCAATATGTGGTGGTTAACAAGTAAAATTATGCATGTTTTTTTTTCTTTTTTTGATAATCGGTAAAATGTATATTATCGACAAAAAAAATATATATATCCAAACCTCAGCTTCGCTAAATCGACCAGCGCTAGATATTCGTTCGAACAGTTCTCCTCCAGCTGCGTACTCCATTACAATTCCAAGATGTGTAGGAGTTAGAACAACCTAAACCATCAACACCCCTTTTGTAAGCTTTTTCTTTTTTTCTTTTCTTATCAGCATCAAAGTATCAAATAATTATGAGACTATATCTTTGCACAAAGTTATAAACATATTGTGGGAGTATCCAAATTCAAAATGGAACACGACGTACGTTTGTTTCTTAATAAAACAAAAATTCACTTCTTTGACTAGAAAAAAAAAACACTTACCTCTTTAAACCGAACAATATTGGGATGATTAAGAGACCTGTGATTAATTATTTCTCTTGCAACGTTCTCATCTATCTGTATTAAAACATCAGTTTTGGTAATAATTAAGATGATATTATTAGTATATATCAGAGATAATAAGAACAAACACAAAAGGCAGAAGAAGAAGAAGAAGAAATGAAATGGACCGTGTTGCCTCGATCGATGAATTTGACAGCTACAAGCTCGTTGGTTTGCTTATTACGCATAAGCCGAGCCAATCCGAAGTTACCAAATCCTAAATCCTTCACCATCTCATACTTCTCCATGGCTACCACTTTTTTTTTTTTTTTTCTCGCTTATCTAAAATGGTACTTTAATGTATCTACTTTTATTTTGTTTTATGAATCTTCTCTTCCTAAATATTTGTAGGGAAAGATATATAGATATATAGATAGAGTGAGAGAGAAGAAAGTTATATTAGTTTACACGTAGCATATGTGACGACTAACTAGACTATACTAAAGTGTTGAAAGAGCTTTTCATGATATCAATGGTCATTTTATTTAGTAAGTCTTTCTTTAGTACATTTCGGTTTGATTGATAATTTCGGTTTAGATTTTTGGTTATATATCTATAAATATAACTAGGATCTCAAACTAAAGTAGGCATTATTTGAGGGAGCTTCTCACGTTTAAGGTTTTTAAGGGGTCTCTTTTTTTGAGACTAGAGATTTTGGTAACACATTAACGGTTGTCTTGATGGTGTGTAATTCTATTTAGGTGATTTTTGTATGTTTGTCTATTTGATTTGTATAGTAAGACTCTTTGAGGATTAGGCTCATTGTTAAACTTCGGTACATTTGTTGCGTCTTGCAAATTATTTGCACTTACAAGTGGTAGCAAAGACTTTTTCATGGTTGTCCAGATCAGAGAAAAAGGGTTTGGAAAAGTGAAATCATCCAATTAATAGTAACCTCATATATCATTTTTTTCGGTCAGCTATAATAGTGTCCCTTACTGTTGATCCGCTATTTCAATCAAATTTAACTTTTAAAAGCCTATGGCTATGGAGTTGCCTAAATGAAAAAAAAAAGAACAATAATAATGGATATACCCCTAACTTCTTCACACACTCCATCCTCCATTTAAAGACTACATTTCAACATGGAGGCAAGATTGTTGCGTGGGAATAGTAGCTCGAGCACCTAACCAAATTACTGATCCAATTGAATCTCTTAAGACCTAACCTATTCTAGTAACAACCTAACTTTTTTCCAAGCTCCTATTATTTTACATTGCGATGTGTCGAGCCATTTAATCTATATTATATAGTACATGTGGAACATGTTCCATAGTAAGTGTAAGAGAGTTTCAGGCCTTTCATAAACGGTTTTATTCATCACTCAAAAACTTAAGCTGCATATTTCCAAGCATAAACAATGTCAAAGACTACTCGCTATATAGGCATATGAGCCATCGTAAAAACTAGAAAACATCGCAAATACCCTATAAAATAAAATATTAGATAACAAGTTAAACTAACATGTCACACAAAGAGAAATTTACTTACACAAGAACTGAAAATTTTCATTGAGTAGGCTTTTGATTCTTTTTCCTTCTCCTCACATATGTGATTAACGCCTTGGATGTACTAGGCGTCGTATCAGAAGCTTCCACTACCACTATTTCTTTACCATGTGACACATATTGAGTCTCCTCCATTTTCTTGAAAAGAAACAACATTAATCTCAATCAAATCAAACATCTTCAAGAAAACAGCAATCTTAATACAAACCTTCTTATTTAGATTATGTGTAGACATCAGCTCATATAGTTTCCTCATCATCATCTCTTCTTCCACCTGAAAAAAAATAAAAAATCACATCATCAACAAAGTCATTGTTTCCAAAGAGAACTTTCTTAAGTCATATAAAATGTAACACTAAGTTTCTTGAAACAAACCACAAGTTTTTGGAGTTCTTGAGTCATGGTTTTATGAGTTTCTGTGAGCAATCCACTTTGCTTATCCAGATGGCTGTTTTACATACTAACAACAGTGAATCGTTTATACACACACAACACGAGCTAAGAAAAAAAAAAGAAAAACAAAGACGTACTTTAAAAGAGGCTCTGTATGTTCAGGATCCATGCTCAAACTTCTTCCTAGTGATCAACAATACATCAAAATTGCAAGAGAAGAGTATTTGACAAATGCATATAAGGCACAGTTTTGATCAAGTAATGTTATGTTATGTGTAACTAAAATCTCCAAAACATGATTAAGATAAAAGGATAAGTGATTTATCTGAGTTAGACAATTCGTCGAGCAACTGGTGTGCAAGGCCTCTTTTAACAATCAATTACTAAAACCATGCTTGAATCATACATAAAAACCTATCAGTTATATCTTAAATAGAGGTAAACGATCAAAAAGCAAACAGTTTTTATATACCTTCACCACCACCACTAACACTTGACGATTCTCTTCTTCCCTCTCTCGTTTCGTTTGGGTTCGTTCTGTTTTTTTTTTTTTCTTTTTCTTTTTTCTTATTAGAGAGACAAACATTTGGTTGTAACAGACATAACTGCTGGTTTTCTAATGCGATAAATGCAATAAAACGCAAAAATTCGCCTAAAAAAATACAAACACAAAATTCGTTATGAGCGAAGTCATTTAGTGCGATGGCAGGAGTTAAGTCCATTTGTAGAAGGCACTATCACACTTGAGATCGAGTTCCGGTTCATACGAATATAGGAATTTGGCTAATGGACCGGCCAGTTGTGGCCCGATAGTTAGACAAAAAAAATTCTTTATGTAAATTAGTGCATATATACTTATTTGTTTATTTGTCTGTACATGCATAATGGATTTTTTTATTATTTTACCCATACAAAATACATTAATTGTAAAATTTTTAAAAAAATCATTCATTAGAATAAAAATGATTCCATTTACTCGAATAATATTTAAAACTTTCACAACTTTTGAGTATTCATATATTTTTAATAAATTTCCAGATTAAAAAAAAGGTTATAAACTGGAATAAATTAATTCTTGTATTTGGAATTTTGATTTCATTTGTAATTTTCTAATAGGGTTGGTTCTTTTGTATCTTCATTTTTCTATTTTGGTTCTTGAATCTTGATTAAGTTTTTAAAGTTAGTTGAAAAGTAGAAACGTACATATGTGTATCGAGAAACAATCTCTGACTTCTGATGTTATGCTTTCACTAACCATCTTTATAGAAAACATACAAAAAGATTTGATTCGTTTTGTCCTTTGAATTAATGTTACCGAGAAGTTCTGATACTGCAGTGAATTAATGTTACCACAAAGATTTTTATCTTTACTCGAACCAAAACCTTGGGTTTATTGTTTTGGTAACATTACACAATGGGCAACCAAAAAGAGGAGTTCATGTGTGAAGCACTAAGTAAATAAAGAAAAAAGAGAATTAGATAATAAAGAGAAACAAACAAGCGTGGTGTTTGGGTTTTCGAGCCGTTGAGGTTGGTGGGTGTGTTGTTGTGAATCTCTAAGTTTTCTGTAAATTATATAGTACTATTAACTTTATAAGTATAAAACAATCTTTTTTTTTTAAGTGACCCTTTTAAGCTTTCTTGAGAACAAGATTGAGCATAGATCTCTTCTAAGATTCTTAGCTTTGTTTTCTCTTTTGTGTCTAAAGGTCTTGTGTGTGCAATTCTTAAAAAGAAAATGAAGTTTATGAAACTTGGAACCAAACCGGATTCGTTTCAATCTAAAGGAGACAATAATAGGTCTGTAGAAACAGTGTTTAGCTCTCTGTCTCTCTCTCTCTCTCTCTCTCTCTCTCATGATTCTTAAACAATGTTTTTATTTTAACGGGTATTGTTTTTTCTTTTGTTCTTAGGTATGTAACAACTGAGTTAGAAACAGAGATCATTATCATCATTGGCAATGTCAAATTCTATCTTCATAAGGTATGAGAAAAACTCATATCTTTTAATACATCAAAGAACAAGCAAAATCATGAGTTTTTATGTTTTGCGTGTGTTTTCAGTTCCCATTGCTGTCCAAAAGCGGATTCTTACAGAAACTCATAGCAACATCAAAAAATGAAGAGAAGGAGAAGAACCAAATTAATGAGATTGACATATCAGAGATTCCTGGTGGTTCTGTTGCTTTTGAGATTTGTGTCAAGTTCTGTTACGGCATCACGGTAACTTTAAACGCTTACAATGTGGTCGCAGCTCGTTGCGCAGCTGAGTTCTTGGAGATGAATGAAACGTTTGAGAAAAGCAATCTTGTTTACAAGATTGATGTTTTCTTGAACTCAACTATCTTCCGTAGTTGGAAAGATTCTATCATTGTTCTGCAGACCACAAAAGATCTCTTGTCTAATTACTTGGAGGAGCTTGTGAAGCGTTGCCTCGACTCTATTGCTTCCACAGCTTCGATTGACACCTCGAAAGTCAAGTGGTCTTACAGTTACAACAGGAAGAAGAAGCTTGAGAAGGTGGGAAAACCCGAAGATCAAACCGTTCCAAAAGACTGGTGGGTCGAAGATTTATGCGATCTTCACATTGATTTGTATAAAAAAGCCATCGAAGCAATCAAGAACCGAGGGAAAACACCAAATAAGGTTATAGGAGAAGCGTTACATGCGTATGCAAGAAGAAGAATATCTGGTTTTAGCAAAGGCTCAGTGCAAACCAGTGATAGATCTTTGACTGATACAATCATAGAACTTATCCCGGATGAGAAAGGAAGTCTTTCTTCTAGTTTCTTGACCAAGTTACATCGAGCATCGATGTTTCTTGGATGTGAAGAAACTGTGAAAGATAGGTTAAAGAAAAGAATCAGCGAGCAGCTTGAAGAGGCAACAGTGCATGATATCATAATGTATGATTTAGATATGGTGCAAAGCTTAGTGAAGGAGTTTATGAACAGAGATCCGAAAACTCAATTGAAAGTATCCGTCGTAAAGCTCATTGACGGATACTTAGCTGAAAAATCTAGAGATCCTAATCTCCCTCTACAGAACTTCCTCTCTCTCGCTGAGACACTCTCTAGCTTCCCAAGACAGTCACATGACGGGTTATATCGCGCCATTGACATGTTTCTCAAGGTAAGAAACAAGATTGAAATCTAGTGTTTTTCATAATGATTCTTGAGGTTTGATTTGGAAATGTTTTCAGGAACATTCGGGTATTAGCAAGAGCGAGAAGAAAAGAATATGCGGGTTAATGGATTGTAGGAAACTATCACCGGAAGCGTGTGAACATGCGGTGCAGAACGAACGTTTGCCAATGCGGGTGATTGTGCAAGTGCTCTTCTTTGAACAGATTAGAGCCAATGGTTCATCAACAGGATACAGCACTCCTGAGCTTACCACCACGACTCTAAACACTGAGGATGAGGAATGGGACCATGATAAAGAGTTTTGATCTAAGCATTATTGTATCTTTTTCTCATTTGTTTCTTCAGAACTACGTCAAACTTTTGAGTTTCCTTTTGTTATCAGAATTGGAAACATTTTGGTCCTTGATCCTTTGCAAATGGGTCAGGTAATAATGGGCTTTAAACTGTTCCATCTCAACTTTTAAAGAGGCTAAAATCAGAAGCAAAAAAAAAATCATAAAGTTTAAACCGAAACCGAATCAAAATTTATCTAAACCCCATTACGTAGTTTCATTGATCTGAAATCGAGCTTGACGAAAACCAAACTGAATAAACAAATTTTTATAAAATCTTAGATTTACATATTTGTAATCATATTCTATAATATTAATCAATTACATATCTCTAATTACTATTAATTATAAATTAAAGTTATGTTTTTACTAAACCAAAACGAAATCCAAATCAGTAAATCAGATTGTCAATTCTAGTTGTTTGTACTTTGTACACTTAAAAATACGATTTATATAATCAGAAGTGATACTTCTACTTTCTATATTGTACTAAATTAGTCACAACTAGTACTAATATAAAGAATACACAAAGTCAGAATAACAACTAGAATAACAAAATCATAAACAAATTCCCACACGAACAAGAGATTCTCTTATAAAAATATTACATTATAAAACAAAAAATCTACTACATCTTCTCAGCTTACCAAAAGTTAAAAGACATCTTAATCTGATAAAAAGAAAGATAATTAATATTCCTTTCCTTAAATATAAACTAATTTTGTGAATTTTGAGTTATAAAAATTAAAATTCTCTAGGGTCAACAAAAATAGATTCACCAGGTGTAGATTTAGTCCAATCACCAATAGAACCATCACTGTAATCTTCCCCAAGCCGTTTGATACACCACAAATCCTCTGCGCACGATAGCACTTTCCAATGTGGTATCCCTCGTCTGAGCGGTTCTCCTCCGGCTACTTCCGCCGCCACGACACCGCATCCTCCTTCTTTGGCCAGATTATGCGCGTGATTACACAGCACTTTCACCATTTTCTCCGCGCGTGGTCCTTCTCCGCCGATTCCGTACATAAAATGCAGCCCAAACGGTTGGAAAACCGCGGGAATCGACGGAATTTTCAAAAACGGCAGCGTTTTATCAACTACTCGCGTCGTTTTAGCTAACACGCGCCTCAACTTTGACGCGCCGCGAACTTCTAACCGAAACGATTCGTTACAATTCCACACACTTAAAACGGCCCATGAATCGGGTGGATACTCCAAGAACTTAGCTGAACCGGGCCATGACCCTAACCCGGATCCGTAACAACTGCCACGTGGAACAGCAACGAATGTTCCTAACGAGAGCTTGTTATTTAGAACCGAGTCAATGTCTCTCGGAAAAAACTCGGTTGTGCTAAACCGGAGTCGGTATAGCAACTCAGCATCAGTTGGATCAAGCTTGATTATAGTAACTCGACGAGAAATGTTAACCCTGTGTGCGTAAACCGGGTTAACCAAAATGGACGGTGTACGGAACTCGGAGTAACCACATTTTCCGGTGAAAAGGTTAACCGAAGCGTGGTTGTCGTTTTCAGTTGCGAAATATGAATACTCAGCGCCGTTTTGACTAAACCAATCTTCCATTGTCTTCACGAGCTTAAACCCTATCCCTTGCCTCCTGAAATAATTAAAAACGTGATTAGTCTAAGCACTAGCTAAGCCACTAATTATTCGTGATTAGTGTAACGTTTTATTAATTACGTCGGAGATTTGTAAAAACGTACCGGTGCGTAGGAGAAACGCGGAGGCCCAAAATGTAAGCAAGTTTAGTGTAAAGAGGTTTGGTAATAACGACATCGTTTTGAGACTTGTTATCAAGTCTTTTGGTGCTGCTACCACATGTAACGGTTTTGATACATCCTCGTATCATTCCAACTAACTCCTTCTTCTCTTCCGTACCAATCTCAGCCACCTGTTACAAAATTACAAATTCCAAATTTTAGTTAAACGTTCTTTTTAGTAATAATTAAACCAAAAAAAAAAAAAAAACTTTTCTGTTAGTTATTCATGTATTTGCTTCTTTATAAAAATAAATGACTTTTTTTTTGTAAGTAATAAACTAATACCACCTTGAGGCAAGAAGGTGAATGTCGTTTCACTTTTTATTCATAAACAAATAAATTATAAAAAGTAAAAAAAAAAAAAAAAATTATGTTTGTTGATAACAAATAATGACTCTTTTTGGTTAGTTTTTGTGTATATTTGCTTCGTCATTATACAAAAACATATAAGAATTTTGTTGAGTTAAGAAAATTGAGAATTAACTTTGAACTAGTTTAGTAAAAATGAGTTTGTAAATTTTAGAGTAAAGAAATTTACCAGCATGAGGTAAGAAGGTGAATGTCGAACACGGCAAATTGGGTCACCTAAGAGATCAGTGAAGAGAGAAAGTTTTCCTGTTGGGCCAACTTCGCACCGTCGCTCAACTTCTTCGACGGTGGCTAAGTCTTTACTTGGGTCGTATTCTCTAACCTCCACAACCATCGTCATATTTCTCTGTTTTTTTTTTTTTTTTTTGTTATCTCTAATAAATAAGAAACAGAGGATAGAGAGAGAGAGTGAAAAAGATGAGAGAACTGAGAGTAAAGTGTGAAGTGGTAGCTTAGGGTTTTATATAGAGAGGAAAGAAGTGAGACTGATGCAATAAAAAGTCAGCAGAATTTTCCGAGGACATAGGATTTTTATAAAGTGTATATGGAATTTTAATATTTGAGATATATGAACTTAGGATTTGGGGAAGAAAAAAACGAAGAAGAAGAGAATTTTAATGAGTTTTAAAAGTTTCTGAAAATGACTTTTGGTATTATTTTCGTCTGCTTTTATTATAGAGTGATTATGAATAGTAATAATTTGTAATAAATTCACTGGTTTTAGGCCGTTGAGAAATCTATAGAAATACTACTACTAGTTATATTTATCATTGGATAGAGTTAATAGGACCCAATATTATTAATTCCCTATCAATTATGCTCATTTCCCAATATTCATTTTTTTTGGAATATACTTTTATTTTATTTTATTAGGTGAAGAAATATCAAAAACAAATGAACGTGTCTAGAATAAAATGATACTGTGAGATCATGCACAGAGGAAAAAAAAAAAAAGAATTTGGAATGATCAGATTAGTATATCAAAACAATATATTCTAATAATGGAGGGTTGAGTTAATTATTCACTTATTCCTTTCCTTCGATTAATTAATTGATTATTCTTAAACAACTGTTTGTATAAGGGAATTTACATATTAACATATCAGAGAAGAACTCAATATGGAATTAGAATAAAAAAAAATTAGTAAATATAATTAGAAAATAGTGCTTTGTCGATGTTATGATGTGAGAATATTAATGGGGTGATTAAGACACGAGCATTTGATATCGAACTTGCTCGGAAAAGAGACGTGGAAAGTGTTTTAGTGAGAAGTGGAAATGGCGGCTTATGACTTCTCTCTCTCTCTCTCTCTTTTCATTTTCTCTTTTGTTAATTTCATTTGTTCACAATTATTCGTTTTATTCACCTTGTTCATGAACGTATGTATGATTGTTACTATTACCTCTAATCATTTGCTCTCAATTCCACTTATGCACTTACTCATCATTATTGATATTAACACGGCATCATAAACGAGCAGTTATGTTAATAAAATAAATAGTACTATATCAAAAGTTAAATTTTTGTGTGATCAGAAAATACTTAAATAAGTCATTATTATCTTTTTTATTGAAAATGGTGATATGATTTCAAGCTTTTTAAAGAATTTAGTGAGTGAACTATTGGACGATTTCGTTTATCATTTAATAATTAGTCGAGTAATAAAAACTCGACTAATCTTTTACCTATATATAAAAAGACATGACCATTTGTATAAATAATATATTCAAATTTTCGTTTGTATTATCATGTTTTGAAACGGACAAGAAAGGTTGCACAAAATAAATACATAAAAAGAAACGGACAAAAAACGTGAAAAAACTTCATGGCTCATAAATTAATAGTAGAGAATATGTATCGCGACAACATTTTAGTTGGCAATATAAAAGAATTGATATGTTCGACTCATTAAACTAGTTAAAAAAAATTCTTCTTTTATAAAGGCAAAGTTAAGTCAGGCTACCTCCAATCACACAATTAATCATTTTTCTAACTCTTGGTAATATTCACCTGTTGAGAAATCGGATCAGAACGCATGGAATTTGTAATCGAGAATTATTATTAGCAAATACAAAATCGAATAATGAATAATATCGTAGGAAAGTGCGTTTTGGGCATGACCCCCACTTGTTTCCATAACAATATTAAGCCTTTTTAATCAAAACTCCTTCTAAAAGTTCAATTAAATTAGCAAGTGGTGTGTCACTAAAACACCTAATTATTCCGTCAAATTTCAAAATAAGTATGTCGCCATAATTAGTCAATTGATGTATATCATATATAGATGCTTATGGACATAAACCATTTGGAATTGATTATATCTTATCTGTCTATTCATGGGATCAAAGCATTATTTTTTCTCCCAAAGGATTTGTCTAATCGTAGATATGGTGTTGATGAGGTATCTACTCCTTTTTTTATATATAATAATAATAAGATAGTACCAATTTACGTATATCCTAATATCCATCTCATATTATTTACTGTACCCTTTGTATAACATTTCTGATCGGTATTCCCTCCCATATCCCATATCCCATATCATATAGAAATTTACAACAAAATCCGAATATCAACAATCTTCATTCTAAACATGAAGATGTATTTAACTTTTTTTTTTTTTTGGACAAAAGAAAATGTATTTATCAAACACACAAAAATGTCTAACCAAGCAGGGGTTGAGAGGTATACAAAAGAAAAAAAAATTGGAAACTCGAAATCCAAAAAATTTCTATCTGAAATCTTCTTCTCTCCCTCAAGCAGGCCCGGTCCATAGCACAATCTAATGAAGCCATTGCTTAGGGCATTGAAATTTAGGGGCATATTTTAGGAGTTTTTTTTAAAGGTTTTATGTCTTTTTTTTTCACAGGTTTTTTACATTTAAAAAAAAAATTCTAAGCTTTTCTTATAAATTATTTTTGTTGTGTTTTCTTTTCACCATATTTTGTGGAATTTCAGTCTTTAAATTAATAAAATGTTAAGTGAAATATCTTGTCAATAATTTTGTTTAGTAAACTTTAATTTTTTGATAAAACCTTAAACAACTTCCATCCAAAACTTTGCTTACCTTGAAGAAATAAAACCAAAAGCTTGAGGAGTAAAGTATGTACCTTCAAGGCAGTGCTTTGATTAAAAGATTATAAAAGTTCTTTAATTAATCAAATTATCATTAGCCATTTGTTCAGTTGGTTTTTTCAATAGTATTGTTTATGAGTGTGCAAAAAAAATTTAGGGCATACTTTATCAATTTGCGTTGGACATTACAAAATGTCGAGCCGGCACTGATTAACTGATCGAAAAATCCACCCGAAACCTTAGATTTGTCTCTTTAACTTCCACGAATTGAACGTATGTGCGGCAGCGGCTCCATGTTCATAGTATTCGTATAGTTGCACGTTTTGTTAATAACCGTGTTCATTATTGCATTCAAGTTGAATGTATTTCTTTTTAACCAAGAAAATTTGGAAACTACAATATTTCTTCCTTTCAGAGTAATTATCGTTATAAGTGTACATCACATATTTATTTTATGTATGGTAATTAATATGTATGCTATATAATTTTATCTTATCAAGAGTATAATTTCCTTTAGAAAATACAACGATCCCAATCATCCATTGTAAATGCTGTTAATGACAAAAGCGCATACGTCATTTGGATTCAAAATAAACAAACGAGAGACGAAGATGTGCACTCAGGCAAATATAGCGATGCGTACGTAGTTTAGACATCTCGCTTCCCATCTTACCTTATTTTGTTCCCCACCTTTACATTTGTGCATGTATATATCAACAAGTTACAAGATTTCAAAAATATATTTTGCTGGTGTGGTTTTGGCTTTTTAGATATCTAAAGTAAAGTAAAATGTTGTTTCGATCTTCAAATAAAGTTTTGTAATTAAGTTTAGACTTAACTAAGTCGGTTTAACGACATAATACACTTTCGTTTCATATGTAGATGTAAAGATAGCTTTATCCTTCGTGGTAGGCTTGCTTAATATAAAATCAATGAGATTAACATATACTGAATTAAAATTTTGTATATACGATGAGGATACATAATATATATTTAAACTAAACTAAATTTTGTTTCGATCTTCAAATAAAGTTTCTGAATTCAGTTAAGACTGAACTGAGTCGGTTTAACGGCATAATACATTCTCATATATATGTTCATGTAATATAAAGTTAGATATATCATTCGTGGTTGGATTGCCTAATATAAAATCCATGAGGTTAACATATACTAAAGAAAGATTTTGTATATATATACACGATGAGGAGTAGTACATAATATAAACCATGGACCACACATCGAATGACGCAAATTGTCGAGTGATTAGCAGACAGATTAGTGTTTTCCGGTCAAATTTGTAAAAATTCAAACATACGTTTCATATACTGTTATGATTCTTATTATATGTACCTATGACCAACTGTAACGAATATAAAACATACAAATTCCACGACAAATTCCTCGAGACCACCAGTGAAAATTTGGAACGATTTTGATCTATATCCAATCTCTTTGTGATAATATTTTTTTGATGATCCGTACATACTACGTAGGGCCGGTGCGGTACATTCTCGCGTTCCCATATGTCTTCAATAATAGGTTATATAATTACTACTACTCACGTCGTCAAATTGCAAAGTTCAAGACTCATAATTGTTCTATCAGCATTTTCTTACATGAAGTAATGACGAATTACTAAACCGTAAAAAAAAAGTAAATGAAAGTTGCCCCCCACACAACACCATAACTAGACTTTAACGAATCTTTTTGGCTTATCTAGTTAACATGGATGGAGAAGACGACTATGTTTGAAAACGAGGGCGTGACGAAATAGGTAGGTAGGTTAAGAGCAATCGACGGCACAAGAGAACGACATGCATCTACAACAAGTTGTTATTGTGACAATTTTTTAAAAATGTATTACAGGTCAGAAACTTAATAAAATGTAGAGGTATATTTTACAACAAAGTCTACCTGGTCTGATATTTCAACAATTAGTTCTTTAAAAGTTGACCATAAATTAAAGAATTTTGACAAGAAAATATTATTGTCCCAACACTTTGATTATATACACAAGAGTAATACAGTGCATTTAAACGACATCCTCCTACATTCTAATTTCAGAAACAAACAGATCAGTATAAGTGTGAATTAAAGAAATTATATGTTGCTTAAGTAATTACGACACAAGAATCTTTACGAGATCAACTTATATATTATAAAACTAAGAGCATCGAGAATCTCTATATATATAAGCCATGTGATCACTACTGATTACAAAAACCTATTAATTGACTTAACTATGTAATTAGCCTTTTAACTCTAATCTTTGTTACCTTAATTTATTCAGCACATCATAACGAGGAGGAGGCCAAGACCAGTCAAGCCACGAGCCAAATTTTCTAGTTATACTACTACTCCTTAATCACAGGATGACTTGAGGAAATGACTCAAATGCCCCTATTATGTCACTTAGTTGTGTGAAAAATGAGGTCCAGCTGTGAATGTTGGAGGGGGACAAAGCGGCGAGGAGGAGAGACAAAATCGTGTTGTCGTGTGTGAGAAACGTAACGAGATTACTTGCTAAGGTTATGTCCAATCAAACAATGTAGTGGGTTTGGGTTTTGGTCGAGTTACGTACTATACATGTCATATGAGATATCGTCATATCAATGCAGTATTTTTTACCGACGTTTATATTTGAAAAAAAAGTTTAGTAAAAAATAGTTAAAAACATATGAAATGTAGTAGGGTTGGAACTTGGAAGTTATGTTTTGAATTACTGTTGTCAAAGATTACTATAAATTGACTGTATAAGTCAATTAAAAAGCAAAGAAAGTTTTGTGGAAGCTTTACAAGTTCGGGTAATTTATGCATGAGATTTCTATCAGAGCAAAAAACAATATGTAAACATAATTTCTTGGCAAGACTGATCGATACAGGAACCCCACCGGTACTAGCTTGTGGTTTGATATATTTCTTATAAACTTTGTTTAAAGTATTTTAACATTTATTGAGAAAACATTAAAACAATTTTTTTGCCCCTTTAATATATTAAAACGAAATAAAACTATAGTAAAAGAGATTAAAAGTATGCATTAAATATATAAAACGATATCAATCTAAAATACTTTTAATAGAGTCTACCATCGATTATTCGTTAATCCCTACAATTATTAATTCAATTTTTTCTTGTGGTCGAAACCTCTGTTTAAAAAATTCCCGCCTATTTCGATTACACCTCATAAAATTGTTAGTCCCACCTTTTTTATTTTAATTAATGACTAATTCTCGTCTATCATCGATTATTCGATTATGTATGTCTAATTTGATTATAATCCGTATAATCCAATTATTACCACTTAATTTTGTGTATACTGATTGTTTTTAGAACCAAATATAAATCAAATATGTTTTTTTTTTTGTTATTTAGATATTTAAATTAAGAGTTTATGATATTTAAATTAAGAGTTTATGATGTTTTACAAATTTTTAACAAAAAATCATAACTTTTTTTTTAAATTACGTTTTTATGTGTCTACCATAATTTAAAAACAGTGCTATACTTTTATATTTTATTTGATATTTTCTTTTAACATAAACAGAATTATACATATATTTAGTATTATATTTTATTTAATTATTAATTTGATAAAATAACCCTAAAACTAGTTTCCGAACAATTTCTATTTAACCTTAGATTTTTTTTTGTTAGACATTAAGCCTATTCCAACCGTTCGATTAGCGCCTAACAATTTTAGAAGATAGATTATAACATTTCTCTAAGATTCAATTTTCTAAAATACAAAAAATTGACACAATATTTATATATTATAAGTAGTAAAGTCTAGCTCACTAGTCACTACAACCAAAACCATTTAATAGTCACGTGTTTATGTGTGCTTATGTGTGATAATGTTGCTACTGATGAGTCTGATATATTTAAATTAAAATTATATAAACAAAAAAACACCGGTGTAATTTATTTAAACAGACGTAATATTTATGGTGAGGGCAGATTCCGACACATAGGCTAAGGCCATAGCTCGTCCGGATCCCCGAGATTGTGCACCTTGTCCCTACGTTTCTGAATTCTTATAGACTCATGAAACTTGTATATACCTCGACATACATGTTCTTATACGAAACTTATACAGTTATACGCATTCACGAGTGTAACTAGTTTCAGGAGTGTTCGATCAAAATACACTGAAGTGTTCAATATAAATGATTTGAAATATCAAATGAAAACGATCAAACCAATGTAAAACCTAACTTTTTCGGAAAGTAATATATTCCATCAAAAGTTACATCAAATTAAAAATCACAATAATCGTACCAAAACCACCTACGGTTAAAGTTAGTTTTATTTGAGGTCAAAAAAAAAAAAAAGTTAGTTTATTTAAAATATTAATATTTATAAATCGAGAATATGAAACAATTAAACAAAAATTGAAGAACAACTTGTAGGAAATTTGGATTTAACACCTGATCTCATTATACCTCAATTTACATATACATTTGTACTTTTTTTTGTCTTGTTCATTATGAATAGAGAGAGTGCTTGAAATGACTCGAGACTCGTAAATATCTCTACACAGGGATTATTTTCAGCGTATATAATAACTCTTTTAGTTTATTTATATGAATATGAGAGTTCTGTGGTGGGGAGATAAAAGACGAGAAGCAAACTAGTGGATAGGAACGAGAGACAAAACAAAAAGGCAATAAATAGATGCGACAATTTTGTTGTTGTTGTTAAAGGGTATGGATGCGACAATTTAAAGGCAATAAATAAAAACTTACAAAATATATACAGTATATATTTAATTTCAAGTGTAAGATTGTCAAATTGTGTAGTTTTCTATATCTTTAAAATGATGCAGTGATAAATATATATATATATATATATATATATATATATAAAAGGCTTAATTTTTGTACGTTATCTAAACGATTAGCAAAAACAATTTGAGAGTATTTAATGAAAAATAATAATATTTTATGATAATTTATTTCACATAGCATTACGTTATTTAGTAACATACGCACACACGAAAATTAGAATAGACTTTATTAAATTTCATCAGGCTCTCAATTTGCAAATAAAACTCCAATCCTATAATTTACCCACGAAAGTTTGAAAAAGGAAATTTACGTTGCACACGTATACGTAATACGTTCTAATTGGTGACTGCGACAAACCGAAAAAACTTGAATGCATGGATATAAACCTCAAAACATCAACTAAAACAATTATTGAATCGTTATTTCTTAGTACTTAATTTCTTATCTCCTACCAAGCATCTTTTAACAGTTTACATAACATGAGTTATATGCATTATAAGAAAATCGCGACTTCTGTTTGATCAAGATGGCTAAATTTACCTTCTTCGATTTTTACGTCAAGCTGTATATTATACATATAGACTTTACGTAAATGTATTTGAATATTTGATATTTCCTCTGTCTTGGCTAAGGATGATAAAAAGAGAGAAACATGGAAGTGAGACATGGAGCGTTGTCTACTGCTAATGAGAATAAGGTCATCATAGCTTCTGCCATTTCATCACTCTCGTCTTGTCAAATCAATGCCATGCATTAATATCATCATGATTTATATACATCTCATGCATGGCAGACATAAGAAGCAAACCTCTTTCTTGATGACTGATTTAGTTAATCTTTGTTTTAACATGTCTTAACCATGTTTTATAATGAAATCTACGGAACATGCCGAGGTTAACTAACATTATAACACTAACATCAATTTACGTGTCTATAAGGAAATAAAACAAAAATATTTGGGGACAACTAATAATGTAGGGCAAGAATGGTAGCACTGTCAATATATATCCTTTCACAAAAGAAAAAGCACTGTCAATATGACAATATCTATTAGGTTACTTAATTTAATCAACCGGCGTCGATCGATAAACAAATTCTTATTATTATTTTTTTTTAAAAGAAAAATCGATAAACAAATATTATGTGTTCCAATATGCATTTCTATAACCACCGAAACTCTGAAGTATACATATACGAGTCCTGTTCTGTTTACGGTGTACATGAACGTGTTGATTCATGTAACTTCAAATAAATAACCCTTGGGAGATTTTATCATTTTATTAGTATGCATTGGTCTAAAACAATTAGCATTTATATTATTGTACGTACTTGGGTTTGACCGTTTGAGTGTGATAATGTAGATCTTTAAGACTTTAACAAAAAAAAAAAAGTGAGGATGTAATGATGTGCATAAAAAGATATTGATTATGCTTAAAATTGTAATATTCGTTAGGGAGCTAAGGTCATTCATTAAAACTCCACATGTTAACAAAAATATACTATTATACTAGATTAAGACCAGTGTTATAGCATGAGGCTGAAATTTATTTTATTTATATCATATTTTTATATAAAATATAATTTATGTTATTGTTTTGAAAAGTTTTTTTTTGGAAAAAGCATTATGCAATAAAATCATATTCTAAATATGAAAGCTTGAAAAAAACATACATTTTTTAAGTTTTATATTGTTAATGATTCTAGATAAATATTCGTGCTATAACACTGGTTAAATTTTATTTTGTAATCTATCTTGTAACACACTATTTAACTTGTAACCAATCAATCTATCAATTTCGTAATCTATCTTTGGTTAATGTTGTGGTCTATCGATAAAATTTGTGGAAAATAAATTTGTAATAAATTAATATATGAATTAATCTATAACCTATTTGTAACCATTTGTAACCATTTATTAAAAATATAAAGTTTGTAAAAACTATGTTGTGTACGATAAAAGGGGATATTATACATTCGAGATAGGACTAAAAATAAAAAATAGAAAGTAAGTGTGCGATGAGTAACTGCAAACATATGGAGTTGGCAAAACAAACATTTGTCATGGGTCCAAAATTAATATCAAAACAATGTTATGAGGTTAAAGGATCCAGTTTTTTTATTAAGTGGTTTTTTTTTACTATTGGTTTTGCCAAGGGTCCTCTTAGTTATATTTATATTTCCTTACTAGTTATCAATTATATATATTTGAATATTTGGTTCCATATGTTTTAGATACAGCAATATCTTTGGGGGTGTGCGTAATTCACCAAATTTTCAAAGAGTCAGACATAAAATAGGATGATTACATAATCATTTGGACAAAGGGAACAAGAGAGATTAAACTAAACTAAAACAATTATAAGACAGGGATAGATTGTTTCCACAGACAGTCATCAAGATCGGATTATGTGCTTAATGTCCCCTAATCACTCTTTGGATTAGATTAGAGATTCTCGTGCTTTCTTATTGTCTACATTTATTTATGTAATTTATTGACCGACCGCTTTGATTTTGATTTTGATTTTGATTTTGACTTTGACTTTAGTCTTTAGTTGTAATGACTTTTTAATTTTGGTTTGGTATGAGTTTTGTTTAGACTCATACCAAACTATATTAACTCTTAATTAGGGCGACCGAGGAGATTGTAGATTCAACAATATGTTCGGATGTTGACTAAACATCTATTGGGATTAATTTTTTGGTATCAGAATTATTCAATCCATCTATTAAATATATATAAGTTATGTTCTTCATCATATAATCGTCTTATATATTCAAATAACAAGTCGATAAGTAAAAATAAAATAATAAGAAGAAGAATAGAATAAGTCGAATATCCTAATTATATTGAGTCGTCACAAACAACTATTTACATATAAAAATACAAAGATTATTTGTCAATAAACAAATCATATATGCCAATGAATCTTTTGTCTACGGCCCTCACATGCTTTTCCAAGAGTGAAGAGACAAGATTCCATGAATTTTGTAGTTTCTGAATAATATATATGATACAGCCGAGAGAAGCTAGGGGGTTTAAGTAATTTATAGTGTCGTCGTCTTTCAAGAAATTGAGAAGCCGGAAACGCTCACAGCTTTAGAAAAAAGCCGTAAAGGCCATAACAAATCATTCATATTATAATTTGGGTTTTGATCTCATTCTATATCGAACTTTCGCAACCAGCTAGCCCAACTTGAAGACAAAAGAAGAGGAGACGCACCTCGAAGCCTAAAATAATGGGCGAGGTCAAGGAACACTCTCCTCACCAACAAAAGAGCAAGGCAGAGAACGATTTAGACGACAGCACCATAGCTTAACAAATGCTGTGAACAAGAGAACCGAACTCCTAAACAGACAAAGATTGAACAGGAACACAACGTAGGAACACCACCTCCAGGAACAAGTGAGTTCATTTAATCATATCGTAATTTCTTTTTTGTCTCTAAATAGCATGTTATTTTGTTAGATAAGACGTCATATACATAATCACAAGCCTCATTTACTTGCGCTTGCATTTTAACGTTGATTCCATCGTTCTGTAGCTCGTTTAATAATTCCAAAAACTTTGCAAAATTTTCAGGATACAGAACGGAATTCCTTCGCAAGCATAAAAAAGAAAATAACAATGTCTCCAACTCGAAAATTAAAAACGAAGAGAAAACTTCTTTAACCCGTCTTGTGGATTTTAAAGATTTGAAACACCGAGAAAGAGCAAAACAGCAACACACGCACACTTTGAGAGAATGAAACAATGAGAAATCAATTTATAACAAATTTGAATCCGTAAAGAAATGAGAAATCAGAGAATGAACAAGCAAATGTTTTCAGGATCATTGACTGCGGGGCGTACGGCTGCTTTCTGCATTTCTAATCGGGTAGAAATATGGATGCGCCTGGAAAAATCATCATATTGGACGGTTCACTTATCTGTAATCTTAAGGGAGTCTACAAAGAGATCTTAGAGAAAATAACGAAATTTGTTTCTTACCATTGCTTCTTTAGCTGTTGGCCTTTCTTGGTGATCATATCTCAGCAACTTGTCCACAAAATCGATAGCCTTCACAAACCAAAAAGTAAATGAAAACAAATGAGTCACGTTCAATCAAAATTTCCAACATGAAGGCGTATATAGAGTAAAACAAGTGTTTTACCTCAGGAACTGCTAAGTGCTGGTTTTCAGAATTGATGAACTTTGACCATGGCTTCCGGCTATGTCTATATAATATCAAGAGCGCACAATTTAAATACTTCAAAAAACTAACGTTTTGAGAGTTTTCCAGAACTTCTAAAAACCAATTACCTGCCCACAAGGGATGCAAGATTAGGGTCCAACTCTATGCGGTATTTGTTCAGGTAGGCATTGAGTTCGTCTGTGCCAAGTACCTGCCATAGTTATAAACACATATTATCTTACAGTACACATAAAGAAGTGTATGTATTTGTAGCTATAACTTGGAGAAATGTAAAATCTTTTCATTGAAGAAGAGACCTGAAGATTCAAAGATGAAAGCTTTTTGTAATCTTACCTTTGCAATTTTGACCAATTGATCATAGTTGTCATGACCATAAAAGAACGGCTCTTTGCGGAATATCTGCAGCAAGTTTCAGTATCAGATACACTAAGTATAACATAACTTAAAATACAAGTCAGAATTCTTATCACGACACAACCACTTAAACCAAGTTAAAACTAATTGTAGCTTAGAAACACTCACCATTCCAGCAAACATACACCCAAGACTCCACAAGTCTAAGGAATAGTCATAGTCCTGTAAGTCTACCAGCAGCTCTGGACCTTTGAAGTACCTGTCATCAGATATGACGTGAGAAATGATAAAAGTAAACACTAGACCTATGTCTCAACCAGATGAAGTACGATAATATGTTTTCAAATCTTTAATTCTCAAGAGCTCTGCGCATGCAATCTTCAACATCCCAACTATTTGCATTTCTAGTCTAAAATCTCTATAAAAAGAAATCGTGCCAATTATAACAGAAAAAAAAAAACTGCAGCAGAGACAGAGAGATTAGCAAATAAAATGAAGGGATTACCTTGAAGCAACTCGAACATTGTATTCTTTCCCAGGATGATAGAATTCTGCCAAACCCCAGTCAATTAAACGAAGTTTCCGCTGCTCATGATCAATCATGACATTATGCGGTTTCACATCTCTGTGCATGATTCCACGTGAATGGCAGAAATCTAGCGCCTGCATATATGTTATAAGAAACAACAATTATAAACAGATTAGTATAAGATTTACCCTAATTAGATCGAAACAGGACGACGAGAATCGGATTCGATCGGGGAATAAAGAGAAGATAAATCTATCTTTCAAAGCATGAGGTTATATGAAAACAGAACAAAGAGGTATTGATTTTTATAGTGAAAGGCTAGTGGTATTAAACTACATATTTGACGTTTCTTTTACTGCATAGTATAGGAATAAAACTTAAAAGTCAAAATCTAATGACTCATCTATACAAGAGAAACCGATCTAGGATACATGTCTGACGCTATACAAGTTAAACATCAATCTTACGTTACTTTTGCCAGAGTATCAAAGAATCACAAGTATAAACCAGTTTATAAATCAAGAAACTTAATGTACCTTTAGAAGTTCAAATATATAATATCGAACATCATAGTCTGAGAGAGTTGGATAGAGGACTTTAAAATCCTTATTGTTCACATGTTCAAATATCAAGCTGGGCGTCTTCGACTGCTGATCTCTAACAATGTCGAGCAATTTTACAATATTTGGCCCACCGCAGAGGTTCTGCAGAATCTTAATCTCTCTCTTAATCTGTGTCTCAAGCAAAGACGCAAAAACATGTTAGTGACAAATTCAAACCAAGCGAAGGGCCAGGAACACACTTCTTCATGAACATAGTTCAGCCAAAACAAGCAAGCAGCTGAATCTACTAACCTTCTTCTTCTTCACAGGCTTCAAAATCTTGATAACGCATTTCTCGTCATCAGTGGCATGAATGCCTTCAAATACCTCACTGTATTTCCCCCTTCCGACCTTCCTCACAACCTCATAATCATCTTGTACACTGCAAAATCAATAAAGAAAGGCACCTCAAACATTAACCACACCATACACACTCAAGATACCAATTTGAAATTTTAATGTACAAAACAATTATCAATTTTGCATTGTTTACGAGATTATATCTGACATGATTCCATATTTACACAAAGATTGATGGAACTAATCCCCCAGTCACCAAAAGAATATCAATTCTACAATTTTTAAACGATTATATCTAACATATTCATAGAAACGAAGCAATTAGCCAAAACCAATCTAATACAACAGCCAAACATGTAGAAATCGAAGCAATTAGGTCAAACGAAAGAAGAATCCAAAAGGAGAAGGAAGACGATAGATAGATACCCCCATTGAACAGCAAGAGACTCGTAATCCCAATAATCCTTAGGTCTAACAACGTTGACATCAGCGTAAACCCTAGCTTTCGACGGCGCACCGGCACGCCGGATAGATTTACCGATCTTCTGCGCCAGCGTGTCCGATTTATCTTTCACGCGCGATTGCTGTTGTTGTTGCTGTTGCTGCTGTTGGTTCCGTAGATGCTGACGGTAAAGCGAGGCGCTGGATGCGAAACGACGGAGATGGTCCCGGAGAGAGGAGAATAGGATGTTTCTCTTCGCCGGAGACGACGAAGAGAGGAGAGAGAAGAGATTGTTGTTGGCGGCGGAAGCGTTACGAAGAGAGGAGATTGTGAATCCAGTACAAGGCCTTAAGGCCATTAATGTCTTTTTTAAAACTCTATAATGAACCAAGAGAGAAGGTTACGAATTTGCTTTAATTCTCTCCTTTTTTTTTTCGGGTTTCCATCAATACGACGCCGTCTTAAAAACAGTTCGGTCCGATTTGATTTAGTTGGTTCATTCCGGTTTAACAGTACTTGATCGGTCCGATTTAGTTTTTGGTTATCGTGACTCTCTCAGATTGTTTTCTTCTTCAACCTTTTCCTACGCATTTGCGCAACGCACTTCGTCTGTCCTCATCATCATCCACTTGAACCAACCCGACGATAAGAGAGAGGATTTGTGATCGCTAAGATCTCATAGTTTCTCCAATTTCAGATCGAAATTGATGTCGAAATCTAGGGTTTATACAGATGTTAACGTTGTTCGTCCCAAAGAGTACTGGGACTACGACTCTCTCATTGTTCAATGGGGGTAATGATTCTCGCCTTTTACTGCTCACTTTTTTTTAATTATTTTTGACTCTCTTTTCTCTGTGTATTTCTGTGGAATTTGATTGATTTGTTGTTGCGCAAATTGAATTTTGAATCCGAGAAAGTGGAATTTTTAGGGTTTGAGCTGAACACACTGTGTTAAAGTAGTTATTATAGCAAATCTCGGATTTTGTAATTCATCTAAGTGAGATTCTTGAGTAATTTGTGCGAATTTGTAGTCATCAAGATGATTACGAGGTTGTGAGAAAAGTTGGTAGAGGAAAATACAGTGAAGTTTTCGAAGGCAAAAACGTCAATACGAACGAACGATGCATTATCAAGATCCTCAAACCCGTAAAGAAGAAGAAGGTGATTTAAAAAGCACATGAACCATACATTTGTGTTAGCTTGTTTTGTTGGAAACTTAGTTAATCATTTGCTTTTGATGTTTATGCAGATAAAAGAGAGATCAAAATACTCCAAAACCTCTGTGGTGGACCAAATATTGTTAAGCTGTATGATATTGTCAGAGATGAGCACTCCAAAACACCTAGCTTGATATTTGAGTTTGTCAACAGTGTGGACTTTAAAGTCTTGTATCCAACATTGACTGATTACGATATCCGGTTCTATATTTATGAGCTGCTTAAGGTAATGTTTTCATCTTTTACTAACTAGAAATGAATGTTACCATACATGGAATGTTTTGTCGGAATTCTTTAGTTGATAATATTGTATTTTTCAGGCATTGGATTTCTGTCATTCTCAAGGAATAATGCATAGGGATGTGAAGCCTCACAATGTCATGATAGATCATCAGCTGCGTAAACTTCGCCTGATAGACTGGGGTCTTGCTGAGTTTTACCATCCTGGAAAAGAGTATAATGTTCGAGTTGCCTCACGGTAATATCATATACCACAGCTTTATTCGACCTGCCTGGCCACGCCCAATAGTTTTTTTGCAATCAAAAGCTGGTTAATTTTTTTGTAGTTGTTGTATTATTATGCATTAGACTAATAACATCTGAATTAATTGCCAGATACTTCAAGGGTCCCGAGCTACTAGTTGATCTCCAGGATTATGACTATTCTTTAGACATGTGGAGTCTTGGGTGCATGTTTGCTGGCATGGTGAGAACTGATTATCCCCTCACTCTTCTCTATAGTTTCTCGATCTTGAAGTTATTGCAAACATTTGAGTTTCCGATTGTAATTGTTATCAACTTTTGATGATCAAATGCTGATGCTGTAGATATTTCGCAAGGAACCGTTCTTCTATGGCCATGATAATCATGATCAACTTGTCAAAATCGCCAAGGTATATATATTACTAGTCTCCAAGCTGCTGTCTTATTTGCATAAGATTGCAATACAAAAGTTGGATCCCTTTAATTGACTTTTGGTTGAAACCCCATGAGTAGGTGTTGGGAACGGATGAGTTAAATACTTACCTTAACAAATATCAGCTAGATCTAGATCCTCAACTGGAAGCGCTTGTTGGAAGGTTTTATTTCATCCCTGAGTCTGTGTTTAAAAGTTAAAACTAGTTGCTTTGTCCTGCCTAGAATAAAATGAGTTCAAACTTGAAACCACTCTCATTTGCAGGCATAACAGGAAACCATGGTCTAAGTTCATCAATGCAGACAACCAACATTTGGTCTCACCTGAGGTTAGATTTGACTCTTTCTCGACAATACATAAACTACTTCATTTAGTCGAGGGTGTATTGACTCTCTCTCAATGTATGAACATCTTCAGGCCATTGATTTTCTCGATAAGCTTCTTCGGTATGATCATCAAGACAGATTAACCGCAAGAGAAGCCATGGTAAAATATCCTCGTCTTCAACCACTTGTCTTTTATTTTCCTTTACCCGATTGATTAATCTCATCAAACTTATAATCAGTGGTTCTCTGTTGATCTATATATATAGGCTCATCCATACTTCGCTCAAGTTAAAGCTGCAGAGAGCAACAGACTACTAAGCCAGTAAAACCAAAGCTTGATTGATGCCTACTACTACTACTATTTTTGAACCAAAACATCGTTATGTTGTTGTAAAAGAACCAAAAAAAAAGACGAGAAAGTTGTATCAAATTGTGGTAATTTATAATTTCTCATCCAAACATAATTGATAAGCAAAAAAGAAGCAAAGGTTCTAAACAAAGCTTTATGATATATAATTATAATCGCAATAAACTTATTGTTGAAAACAAGTCATCTTTTTAAGTAGAGAGAAAACAGAACCATAAAATTTCCAGAGACTTTTTTTGATACAAACATAGGAAAGAGGATACCAAAACGTTTTACATTGGAATCCTTTATAGTTGAGATAATAGTAATTTTTTGCTTGATCACTTCTTGAGGTGAGGGAAGCAAGTGACAACATCAGCCTTGGGATGCTTCGCCTCGGCGTGCTCCCTGCATTTCACTTCCGATGTAGTGCAGATGAATGTTTGCATACAAACCTTGCACTGCATATTTATAAAAATATCAAGAAGTTTGTCAACACCACCACACTATCCAATCATAAAAGATAACACAAATTTTTAAGATAAACATGAGATAAATCTCTATAAAGACAATCAAACTAAGGTTTCATGATTCCATAAACATTGGTTATTAAGGAAAAACCGAATTCTAGTAACCAAGAATTGATTTTTTTTTTTTTAATGTTCGATGATTTGGTAAAAAAAAAATAATCACCTGAATCGACATAGCTTTCTTGTTAGCTTCCAATTGGCTTCCTGTAAGAGAGATCAAGCACACACAAAAAAAGGATCATTACAAAACACGAGTTGTAGAGCTAAATCTCCCAATTGACAAAACCTATAAAAAAAATCGAATCTGGTCGGGTCGTGTACCTTTTCCAGCAGCCTTTGCCTTTTCCAAGTTTTTGGCGCGAGCCATGGCTGACTTCTGTGCGTTTCCGCCACCCATCTTTTTGTTCTGATCGAAGAAGGGAAAGAGGAGGAAGAGAAGATGAACTCAAACCCTAATTTTCAGAAATACACGAAATGGAATAAGTTTTTTTTTATTTTTTGCCGACTCATTGAGAAAATATTTATATGAGGAGAAAATAATAATAATGCCACTTGCTTCTTCTTATTTTTTTCTCTATAATGTCCACTTACATTTAATTCGCCCACTCAGCACTCACACCAATCACCTAACGCGTGTTTTTTTTTATTCTAGATAATTCGACTTTTTCACTTATTGGGCCTTAAGGCCTTTTTGTTTGCATATATGTTGGGCCTATTTGTTAAACTTTATGAGTTTTATTATGATCAGTCAAGATCTCAAATCCCACTCTCTTCTCCGACGTTTTTGTTTTCATTCTCCGGCGACTTTACCGGTGTGAATTTTGGAATCGATGGGTGTCGTTATTGAAACCTTTATTTGGGAACCAAGCTCAAGTTTCTTCATCTTCTTCTTCGTTTCAACATTTTTATCGATACTTCTGTTTCCTTACTTGGCGAAGAACAGAACTTTTGGTACCTTTGATCATTCCGTTTCCTCTTCTTTCGCTCGGTTCCAGAGATGGTTTCTAGCTATCTACACTCTCTCTTCAGGTATATCTACAAATGGGTCTTCACAATTTTATCTCTTTCTTCATAAAGCTTTCATTTTTTTTTTGCCTTTTTCTCGTCAATCTAAGTGGATCCTTTGCTACAATTTGAATTTTTACAGTGATGGAAGGTTTATGGTCTGTGTATGGAGAATTGGAGTTAGCATCTTATGGTTTAATTAAGGAATCAATTGTGTTTTATCTCTGTGTTGGCTATTCAACCGCTCTTGTTCTTGGTCCTTTACTTGGTGTGATTTCTGATCTCATGTAAGTAGCTTTTTTACTACAATGTTGATCATAGCTAACCTTAAAAACCAAATCCTATGGTGCTCGGTATTGATAATATCGAAACTTTTGTAGGGGTCAGAAGAGAATTTGTCTACTCTATTGTGTATTGCACTTCGTTGTTGGTGTGTGGAAGAGGGTTACAATGAGTCCTAGTGCTTGGTTTGCAAATATTTGTCTCTCTCTTGCTGGTCTTGTATATTCGTTTGGGTTTGAGACTTGGCTAGTTGTGGAACATGAAAAGGTATGGATTTGTCTTTGCATTTGAGTTTTTTTATCATTAGAGAACACAAAAGTTATGATGGTATTGTTATGTGTCTTGTACCTTTTGTAGCAAAGTCAGAGGAATGACTCGTTAAATGAAACATTCTGGTTGATGACTTTTCTCGAGTCTGCATCTTTATTAGGAGGTCAAGTTCTTGCAAATTGGCTTGTAGATGATAATGTTCAGCATGGTATTGCATTTTCTGCTACGGCGTCTCTGTTCTTGTCTGTTGTGGCCATTGTTTGTATTGTCCAGACTGCGAAAGAGCCTCTAAAGACCCTCCCATTTAGGGATTATTCCGCAGCTTTCTATGCATATGTTCTTGGTGGTAAGGGTTTCTTTGTGATTTTAATCCGTCTCCATTTCAGTTCACAGATTTGAATTGAACTTCTAATGAAAAATTTACACATAAGTTCATTTTGCTTGTCAATTTGATCAGATAAAAGAATATGGTTCCTTGGAACTGCACAAGCCTGCCTCCAGTTTTCCACTGCAGTCTTTTGGATTCTTTGGGCACCAACCATTGTGGTATGAGCAAGCTTTCTATTGATCCATTATTTGGGACTTTAGATAAGATAATTATTGTTATTTATTTCTCGAAAATGCAATGATCTTTTCCTTGCTTTTATTAAAAAATGTGTTTTGTTGGGTCAGGCTGATGGGCGAGAAGTGAATCTAGGATTAATATATCCATGTTTCTTGGGTTCAAGAATGCTTGGAAGTACAGTATTCCCATGGCTTATGAGTGGACAATCATTGCTACGTCTTGAAGATTGCTTAGTGTACATATACGCAATACTTGGGATTGTGTTTTCTATTGTAGCCTATGATTATCAGGTAACTTATTTGCTAGTTTCAGTAAATACTTGTTGCTTCTTATGGAAGACCTCACTCATTAAATACCGTTTCTACAGGAAATCCGAATCTTAGTAGTACTTTTCTGCTTATTTCATGGCTGTGCTGGACTTGCCCTGCCTTTGCTTGCAAGACTAAGAACAATGTAATGCTATTATATACATATACTAGTTCACATTTTTCAGATTATTTTGAAAACAGATTCTTTGTTAGTATAAGATTCGTTCTCCTCGGTTGGTAATGGAATGTAATCTGTATTTATAGGTATGTGCCAAATGAATTGCGTGGTGGGATGATAAGCGTCTCTCAAGTTCCAGCTAATGCAGCTATTTTGTTTTGCTTAATACAGGTATGTGCCTTAAAAAAACACCGTTGTTAACCTATTTTGCCTCTGTTTTAGTCGCCTTATCGATCTTAATATTGCAGAGAGGGTACTCTAACAAGATTGAGAACTCAACAATGATGGCTTTTGGTGCCATTTCTTTATTCACTGCATCTGGTTGTATATATTTATTGAGACGATGGGGAAAGTCACCACATCAAGATTGGCACAAA
The DNA here is from genome assembly GCA_024034495.1 of Camelina laxa. Classification (NCBI taxonomy): domain Eukaryota; kingdom Viridiplantae; phylum Streptophyta; class Magnoliopsida; order Brassicales; family Brassicaceae; genus Camelina; species Camelina laxa. The sequence goes on from CM043883.1 coordinate 6,088,674, forward strand.
CTATGATCCTGATCCTGAGTAAGCTGTGGTCTCTGACTACGAGACATATACGGAAGCAGGACAAGGCAAATGAAAGACAAATCTGCATGTTTCCTAACAAAACTCAGGTTGGTATGTAATCTTGTGTTGAATAGTCTCGCTTCAATTTTGTAGCAGCATGAAGTGAGCTATAACACAGAAACCTGGAAGCTCAAAGATGCAGTGAAAGCAGTATGAGAGATTTAATTCGTTAGTTTTGAGGATTCTATTATTTTGAATGATTGTTTTTTTTTTCTTTAATTCATATCTTATTAAGATCGTTTTTAGGCATTATTATCGTTGTACAAGTAAATATGAATGAAACGATTTTTTTTTTTCACAAATTACAAGTCTTCATCATAGATTTGGTCTCGTATCCATTTGGTGGCAACCCATTTCTCACCCTTAATAACAGGACAGCTTCCATGGAGAGATGTCTGCAACAACAAAACCATAATTTGAGAAATCATATATTTTATGTCTGAGTTTGGTTTCTTGATTGTCTGGAACACTTACCTGATCGATTGTACTGTTTGGGAACAAATTATAGAAGAAAACGGCGTCTCCTTGTCGCGGCTTTACTTTCAGACCAATACACTTCTCATAATCATAACTTCCATTCATATTTCTCCCATTCTGCTTCCTCAAAAATCAATCTATTTTACAACCCAAGAACCCTAACCATGTCAAACCAAAAGAACGAAGAAGCAGTGATTACCTCGAATGGGAACATCGTCTCTCCACCTTCTTTGACACTCGATAAGAACAATAGGAAAGTCACGAGCTGCATTCACAGGTTGAGTGGAGGATCAACAGAGGGTAGTTTTAAAATCCGGAGCAGGAAAACTAAATTAGGTTGCTTACTTACCCTTTGGCTTTTCAGAGGACCATACTCAGCTGGATTGAAAGCATCATAATGTGAATCATACTTCTGGCCAAGCTGATACCTCAAGATGTTGAATGACTAGAGAAAGAAAAAAAAAACACATGAAAGGTCTTATTCATAAGTGATAAGTAGAAACTACACATGTTCTTGGACGTTTTGGATTATATATGCATTAGTCTAGTATTTGCTTACTTCGTAATAATCACTAGGGATTCTTGTGGCTGAAGCAATTTTCTCTTCGATGGCAGCTAAAAGCCCGGAATCATCTTCATCAGCACCGATGAACACTCCAGTGCTGCATTTGAAAAATGTTCATTTGATTAATGATCTCTTCTAGCTAGCCTCTGAATCTTCCATTATGGAGAAACGAGTCTTATGTAAGTGTTTTTTTTGTAACCTGGTTCTAACGTTTCGAGTGGTATCTGCCGTTTCGCCTTTCCTTAAAGCAAGCTTAGAAGGCTTAAGCTTTGGCTTTGCCATATCGATTATGGCTTCACATTGTTGTTTAGTTGCGAAATTCCTCAAGTAGAAAACTCGAGGACTCCAGCTTAAAACCTAATCAAAAACATGTACCAACATCATCTATACTTGTGAATCTGAATCTAAAGTTATGTTTTTTTTTCTTAGATTGTTACATATTTGAGAAGTAACTGACCTTAAAGGGAATGTTGTTAGAGACAGAACCATGATCTAAAGATTGAGTTTCCTCGTTTACAGATCTTCGTGTTGGAATCTCACTGAAACGTCTCTGTAACAAAAAAAACAGAGTTATGAAAGAGTTTCAAACGGAACTCGATGATCGAAGATATGAAGAGAGAATGATAAAAACGAAGAACCTGAGAGCGAAGATTGAAGAAGGAGAAACCAATGATTATGGCGAAGAAGAAGCAAAACGCAATGAAAACGTAAAGAAACCGTAGCTGCTGCTGCTTCTGCTTCTTCTCTTTGCCATAGGATCTCATCTCTCTGTCGACGGCGGGAACTTGAAATCTGAAATAGAAGAGAGAGAGAGAAAAAAAAAAAAGGAGAGTTAAAGATGAGTAAAGGTGAGTACACGTCATGTGTAGAAGAGACAATTATCTCGCTTGGAAACATATCTAGGCCGATTAAATATTAAGTCATCTTCTCAGTTTCCAGTGTAGATTCTCTATGGGACATTTGTCTTCCTTTTAAGACGTTTCCTGTCTTTTAGATTCGTACTTACAATTTCAGTGTGATTATTTACATTAAAAATCAAAATTCACTTTTAACTCAAATCAAATGTAATAGAAATTTAAGTCAAAGTTACCATTTAATTAGAGGTGTATTACTAAATAGGAGTATATGTATCTATTTTAAAAAACTTCTTCATATGTACTTTTCCAAATTATAAGATTTTTTTTGGCTAAAAGCACAAAAATTAAGAAGTAATAAATATTGTATCATTTAATCAAATTCAATCAACAAAAAATACTGTAGAATTCAAATAGTAAAAATATTAACTTAATTTAAAAAGTACATAGAAACTTAAAGAAAATCTTATAATAAAACAAATAAAAAAGTCTAAAAAATCTTATATATTATGGAGGGAATATGTGTGAAGTAATTTTAAAGATATTCTCTTCAATGATTAAATTAACCGAAAAAGGTGCAAAACTAGTAAAAATTGAAATTATTTTCATAAATATTGGGATACATTTCCTTAAAATTGTGATATGCTGTTCTTTACTTCTTCTTTTTTCCCCTAAATTTTTTTTGTCTATACAATTCTAATGCAGACTGTTAAAACCACCTGCACTCAACATTTTACCCGGTCAGTTGACCCTCCTAAGCTCTATGTAGATCCGTCATTGATTATAACTGTTTGTCATAATTCCATATACTTGTCATAATTCCATATATTATTAAGGAAAAGAAAGATGTATATAGTAAATCTAATAGAGTTAAAACGAATTGTTTATGTAGAATCTCATATATAACAATTCTCATAATTTATAATAAATAATAAATTTTGATCACAAGAAAAAATCTTATTTTTCTAACATAGAATTACTTGATTTATTACCAAAAGAGTGAAATGGACATCCTTAGAACTGGAGGGAAACTAGGAATGGGATCTACTCAGTGAACTCTTGTTATAATTTGATGTTCAGATTGAGGAAAAAGGAAAGCCTGCAACTTGCACAAGCTTGCCTTTCTAGAAATCCGGTCTTAAAAACTTGTTGGGAAGTGGCAACCTCTCCAAAAATTAGAATATTTCTGTGGAAAGCTCTTCTTTGAGCACTTGCTGTTACAGAACGACTTAGAACTAGAGCAATAAATTTTTTTGATAGTTGTATGATTTGTGGTGCAGAGATCGAATCTATCAATCACATTTTGTTTCTCTGTCCTTTTGCAAGACAAGTTTGGGCCCTTTCCAATATTCCATCTTCGTTCTTGGGTTTTGGCAACTCAGTTTTTGAGAATATGCATCACGTATTAAGTTTGAAGAGACTGGGGAACTCTGTTGCAGAACCTAGATCAGCATTTGCTTGGATTCTATGGAAATTGTGGAAAAACAGGAATAACTTACTCTTTCAAGGAGTCTACTTTTCACCGCTTGATGTTGTTCAAAAAGCATGGGAGGCCTCTTCTGAATGGATTGCAGTGCAGACTTAAGAACTCTGCCACGAGATTAACCCTTCAGATCAGGATGAAAGATGGCATCCCCCTTTACATGATGAAGTTAAGTGTAACATTGGCTTTTCCTGGTCCAAAACGTTATCGTTATCTGGAACTTCTTGGATAGTACGAGATCCTACAGGTAATGTGCTCCTGCATAGTAGAAGATCCTTTGCCTCTGTTATCTCTGTCTTTGAAGCTAAAATCAAGAGTTGGGAGTGGGCTTTGGAAAGTATGGCAAACCTGCATTTCGAGAATGTGACTTTTGGTGCATCCACGTTCGAAATCATTCAGGCTATGCATGATCCAAGTCATTGGCCATCACTTGTAAGCTTCATTACTCCCCTCATTTTATATAGTAATGGGAAACCATTATGGTTTCTTAGCTTTGAACCAATAAAGAGTAACTCGAGTGTTTTGTTGATTGCAAAAAGTGTCACATTGGACTTGCGATTATCTTCTTATGTGACTTGTGGTGCTCCTATATGGTTGAAAGGTTTTTTTGAACATGAGAAAAGCATGATATATAATTCTTTGCATTAGTATAATCTTTTTGTTCCATTATCAGAATTTTTTTATATTATGTCTCTTATCCCTTTTTAATCGTAAGATTGATTTTTTGTCTTTCATCTCTAGAATGTATTACATTCTAATTTTCAGAAAAAAACAAATCTAGAAGACTTTTTGATTCTTAAGCGGTGTTATCTTGTATCTTAATTTTTTTTTTCTCTTCCTTCGTTAGAAGTTTTGACTGTGTTCCCACAAATAAGATTTGTCTTCTTTGACCTTTTTGACTTCTTATCTCATATTTTCTAGTTCTATTTTAACTTCTTCCCTCTTATTTACTCATATATATTACCACCCTCTTATGTTTTACTTTCCTTAGTATGTTACCCCTTTACTTGTTTTTCCCTTCTCTATCATGGCTGATGAATTGTGGAATGATTTTCAATATATGGTTCTCGGTCGAGATGATCCAGAATTGTTTATTCCTCGTACAACATATGATAGTGCTCTGGCGAGGAATTGACTCAGCCTAATCGGGCGTTCGCTTAATCCTACCATCCAAGACCTTAGGCGTGTCTTAACTGCCTTACCTGCTCAATGGGGTCTATATGATAGGGTTCATGGACGTGTTTTGGACGATAGTTATGTCCAGTTTAGGTTAAGCTCATAGATTGATTTAGTCTCTGTACTCAGAAGGGAATCCTGGGTGTTTGACAACTGGTTTGTTGCTCTTCAAAGGTGGGAAGACTTTCCTGGAGAGGATTACCTTACATCTATTGACCTTTGGGTTCAAATTAGAGGTATCCTCCTTCTTTATGTCTCTGACACAACAGTTAGGTTCATTGCTAATACTCTTGATGAGGTTGTTGCCTTGGATTTCAATGAGGAGACTGCTACGCAGATAGCCTTTATCAGGGTGAAGATTCGAATTGAACTCAAACCGACTTCATTTCTTTAGAAAGGCTCCTGGTCAGGAAGAAGAAGAGATCTCCATTCACAACAGTTGTAATGAAGACATTAAATCAGATTAGAGCTTTGCAATTTCCTCCTACTCCCCTATCTCACAGCCGCCGAGACCTGCTTCTCCTAGACCTAATCTGGAGGAATTTTTAGTTGTTAACCCTCTCCAATGTTTCCCGTCTTCAAGCTCAGCCTCCATCAAAGTCTCATCAGATCCTCTGTTTATAAAAGGTGGAAAACCAAAAGCAAAATATGAAATTGGTGAGAGCTCGAAACGTAAGAAAGGGAAACAGATTCATATGGAGACTGATAGGAACAATCGTCAATGCAGAAAGAATCCAGGACTGAGGTTCTATCCGGTTTGACCATAAACCTCCAGGAACGATGAATAACAACTCATGAATCTAAGAAATTAGTAGATTTTTATTTCTGAGATTCTACTTTCTGGTTTAAAGCTTTTTGTAGGATGTTTCTTTCTTTGGTTTTTACTTTAATTTGACAATGGATGCTTGCTACACTTCTTGGTGTCTTGGCTCTGGTTATTTTGATGAAGAATAAAGGTTGTGGAAAAAATTCATGAAGACCTTTGATGACAGTTTTTTGAAGATGATGTGGTGAGGCGTAAGTTTCTGTCATTCCCCCTTGTTTATGAAGTATGCTTTAAAACTGGATGCAATGATTTTCATTGAATAGATGGTCTTATTGAGAGAGTGATGAAGACAGACTTATTTCACTATTATCTACCTAATCTTAGTGGTTATGTTGTAGTTTATTGTTGTTATGTTTTCAAGTTTACTGTAATAACTTTGTCTCTCTAACAGTATACGATCATATATAAACTGTGGCGGACCTATGTAAAAGGAAAGAGGGTCAACTGACTTGCCTAAAATAGATAAATAGTTGTTTTTGCATGTAAATCATTGAAGTCTCCGTAGCTAAGTTGGTTTGTTCCCTCTAAGTCTCAGTAGAGTCTAAATTAACTTCCCTAACCTGTGTTTGATTTCCCCCTATAACACTGACCCCCTAATTTTTAATTCTGGTAAAAAAAGACACCCTTAGAATTTCTCCATCGAGCATTTAGATCTAATATTTATTAGTATTATTATAATAATAATAAAATAGAGAAAAAAAGTTGGGAAGAGTCAGAAACGTTTCAGAAAAACGATGAAAATCGATTTTCAACAAAATTGTTAATTTACTACTGCATCAAAACAATTAAAATTTATTTAAATAATTTAAAAATCTTTTTGAGTTTTTTCTAAGAAATTATATGGTTTTGTCTATGGAAATGTTCTTAGGCAAACATTAAACACGAGTTATTACATTAAAAGCCAGGTAAGTCTCAACGATGGAGATGTTCTTAGGCAAACATTAAACAAGTTATTACATACATAAAAGCCACGTATGTCTCAAGGAGCTACATAATTGCCACGTTAAATTAACGTTGGCCAATGTAGTCGCTTTAGTAGTTGAGGCTTAGTTTTTATTGGAGTCAGTTTGTCGTTAAGCTAAATAAAACCATCTTTTTTTGCTGTTCAAATAAAACCGATTTTAAAAGCCTTATTTTTTAGTGTAGGGTTTCTCGATCATTACTAAAGAGTGAAAATATGCCTCCATTAGGAAAAACATTAAACATGAATCATTACATAAAAGCCACGTAGGTCTCAAGGTGCTACATAATTGCCACGTTTATAGCACGCGTCGGAAACAAACGAGCCATAAGTAAAAAGTGTAAACCTCTCATCCGCGGCATGAATTTAGCAAACGGGGAAAAAAATATGGAAGATCAGAGAAAGCCACCAACGACGGAGCAAGAAGTTAAAAACGACGTTGAGTCTATCAAGAGCCCATACTTGAACTATGATAACTTGGAAGATTACAAGATGAAAGGTTACGGAGCCGAAGGCCACCAAGAGCCTAAGCTCGGCATGGGAGGTGGAGCCACCGATGCTCCCACTCCTTCAGGGGGCGTTGGCCGTGGTGGAGGTGCTGCATCGACAGATCTTTCCTCCACCGGTGTCATTAACCGTCAGGGAGTTCCGTGAAAGATAGAAAAAACTTTGTTATGGGTTTGTGGGATCGCCAATAAACACAAAATCAAATGTAGCTTAGTTTGTCCAATAACAAATCTAGTTTCGTTTCTGTTAACGCGTTTTAAATTAATGTAAGTTTGCTTTTTATCCAAATTTTGTGTTCTGTATCTTATTACTTCAAATGATAATTTTAATACTATATTTTGTGTTCTGTACCCAAAATTGTTGGCAGTGTCACTAGGCTTGGTTAACTATTCTCCCTAACCAAAAACGCCCACTGAAAAGTCCACTAAAAAGCCCATAACCTCAACAGCCGACATCAGTTAAGAATTTACCCACAAGGCCACGTAGATTTCGAGGAGCCGCGTAGATAACGTGTCGGAATCATACGAGCCAGAGTGTACTTTTAGAAGCTCCATAAAAAGCTGAGACATCTCAAGTAAGATCCTAAACCAAATCTAATAGCAGAAAAAAAAAACAAAGGAAACAAACAACAATACACAAAAATGGAGGCTGAGAAAACACCACCGACGACGACAGCGACACCGGCGACAACGACGGAAAAGAAAACTGGGCCAGAAGTGAAAGACAACGACTTACCAACCAATAGCCCTTACATGGCTACGGGTACTTTGGAAGATTACAAGATGAAAGCTTATGGAGCTGAAGGCCATCAAGAGCCTACGCCTGGTCTAGGTGGTGGCTCCACCGATGCTCCTACTCCTTCAGGCGACGCACCTGAAGACGCCACCGCCACCGCTGCGAAAGCTCCCTGAAAAAAGAAAGACTCATAATAATTAATGGGTTTTAGTGGATCGTCGGAGAAAATAACCCAAACTTGTCGTATGGTTCAATAACTGTTCCGGCTTCGTTTTTTCTTAACGTTTTTATGGGTTAATTAAAAATGTATTTGCGTGTAATGCTGAGTGCTAAAAATAATTACCGAGTTTCATAAGATAAATCATTATCTATCATATGTTTTGGACGAAATGAAGTTGTAATGATCAATGTTATCATATTCAATTTTTATCTCTATCCATCTAAGTATTGTTGTTTCACATTTCAATCCAATGTTTGGAATCTTATGAAACTATCCAAAATTAGAAAATGAATTAATTTTATGAACAATATCCAATTTTAGCATTTCAGATATGACAAAATGAATTTTTCTTTTTGATTCTCATATTTTTTTTTTTTTACATCAACTTTTTGATTCTTATATTTATTTCGACATTGTCACACTTTCTAAAGGGCCGGTGATCATCGTGGTGTGTGATGCGAAGTCGGTGGCTTTGTGAGTTGTGAGTACGAACGAATATTTTGGTGGGGGTATTTTATTTGCCAACGTACACGTGGTTGGTAATAGCCAAACCATGGACTTAATCTCTATAGGGATATGTGGCTCACAAATTAGTGTAGTCAACTCATGAATACTTTCCTCCACTCCTTTTTATTCTTATTAATAATTTTTTTTTAAGTTATCAATACACTTTTAAATAAGTTTTAATCATGAACTGTAAATTTCAAAAATATAACTAAATATTGGTTTAGAGTTATAGAAAATTGAAAATTACAAAAGACAAAATATTTATATTCAAATTTTAATATGTCTTGTGTGAAAAAACTAAAAATAGGATCAATTTGGAAGAGAGAGAGTATATTTTAATAAAATTATTAATTCAGTTTATTTGATTTTTAAAATTGGATAGACACCAGTTTATAACGAAAAATTATTGGAGTAATTTATTTCTAGTTTGGCCATCTTTAGATGTTTACTTTGGTTTGGGTCGATTGGACTTTGAGTTTATTTCTATGAGAATCCAATAAATGATTTATTGAAGTTAATGAAAGAAAAAGGAACTTAAATTACAAGCAAGAATCAAGAGATTATGGATTAATAATTCTATGAATGTGTAGAAGATAGCTATCTATCTCTAAACAAGTCTCAAAGTTATATTTCTTAAGCACATGAAATTTTTTTTTATATTATTGAGAGGATCATAAACTCGCCATCCCTTCTTACCCTGTGGATACCCAACAAACACACAACGTCGACTCCGTGACGCAAATTTATCTCCACCGCGCGTTTGTTGATGAGCATAGCAGAGGCTTCCAAAAACTCTGATATGATCATAAGACGGAGCCTTTTGAAATAATCTTTCATATGGTGTTTGATTATCTAGAACCAAGCTTGGTGTCCGATTGATTAAGTATCCAGCAGTTAAGACACATTCTCCCCAAAAACGAATTGGAAGATTGGACTGAAATCTCAAAGCTCTAGCCACATTAAGAATGTGTCTGTGCTTTCTCTCGACTCTACCGTTTTGTTGTGGTGTACCCACACAAGACGTCTCATGAACTATGCCATTTTGCTGAAAATAGCCAGTTAGTGTCATGAACTCTGTCCCATTGTCACTTCTTACAGTTTGCACCTTTTTGTTGAACTGTCGTTCTATCAAAGCAAAAAAGTTTTGCATCTGTAGTTTTGTTTCGCTTTTGTTTGAGAGTAAATACAACCAAACTCCTCTAGAGAAGTCATCAACTATGGTGAGAAAGTATCTTGCTCCTGAAGATGAAGGAACTCTATACGGACCCCATAAATCAATGTGGATTAACTCGAAAACAGAACTTGTTTTATTCATACTGAGAGGAAAACTCTCTCGTGTTTGTTTTGCGCGAAAACACACATCACAATCCTTATTCAACTTTGAAACTGAACCAGAACTTGAAATACAAGGAAGCACGCCTAAAACTTTTGCAGACGGATGTCCCATCCTTTGATGCCACAACGCCAATGTGTCTGTGTCCGTCGTTGTGACTGCTGCGACCACATCCATGCTGCGAAAGTGAAAAGTGCCTCCGACCCTCTTACCAGCTCCAATCACCATCCTCGAATGTCGGTCCTGGACAACCAGAAATGTGTCAGACATCTGAACCACACAACCATTCTCATCCATGAGCTGTCCCAAAGATATTAAATCCGATTTTAACTCTTCAACATAATACACGGATTGTAAAACCAAACCAGACCCAAGCTGAACTGAACCTTGTTTAGTAGATACTCGTTCCCGACCATCAGCAAGAATTACTAAGACTGGAGGCATATCCCGTATATTTGACAGAATATCAAACTTACCGGTTAAATGATGTGAGGCCCCAGTATCTAGTATCCAAGAAAAAAAGTAGACTTACCAGAAGACTTTTCGTTTGTGCTTTCCTTCTTAGCATTCAGGATTGTCTTAATGGCGCTCCACTGTTGGTCGGACAAACCGCTTACGCCATCACGGTCCTTGTCAGTAATAACAAGATTGACTTGCTCCTTTCCAGCCGGTTCAACCGCAGGAACCACAACGTGATTCGCATATGTCGGGTGTCCTCGCCCTCGTCCACCACTAGTGGAACCTCCACGTCCTCGGCCTTGTAGTGAACGACTCCTTGGTCGTTCACCCCACCACTCTGGGTATCCAATGACCGCATAGCAACGATCTGAAGTGTGACCATGCCGGTTGCAGAGTTTGCAGAGCAAACCGTCTTTATCTTCCAGTTTGAAACGTGGTTTGGTATTCACCGCAAAAGACACCACCTCAGCTTTTTCCTCACCACTCACACGTAAATCTTCCTCCTGCCTGACAATGTTGTACACCTCCTCTAAGGGCTGCACCGGAACCCTTGCAACGAGACTGGAACGGACTGCATGAAATTGGTCATCAAGACCACATAAGAACTGATGTACCTTGTCCTCCTCCCGGTCAGTCTCCTGTGCAGTTGCAAGGTCACAAGTACAGAAGCCACACTGACATCGTCGTATTGGACGATATGTGGCAAGACTATCCCAGATTCTGTTAAGCTTGCCGTAATAAGCTTCAATGGCAAGTCCTCTCTGTTTGCAACAAGCTAGCTCAGCCTTGATTTGTTGAATGCGAGACCCATTCATCACAGCAAAGCGTTTCTTCAGGTAATCCCACAGATCTTTAGCAACTTCTCTGTGTGAGATTGTCGACCGCAACACCGGTTCAATAGTCATGCGAATCCAGGAAACCAAAAGCGCCTGGATTGTCCACCAATCCTCCCAATCAGCGGATCCCTCTTGTGGTTTCTCAATGGTGCCGTCGAGAAAACCAAACTTCTTTCGTGACGTTAACGCCGTTTTGATTCCGCAAGCCCACTCGTCGTAGTTAGTGCCCTTCAGCAGTGGATGAGAGATTACCGCTCCTGGATTGTCAGCTGAGGTCAGGTCATACGGTGAGATCGTCCTTCTCACCTCCACAGTTGCAGTTGTGGTCGGGTTCGGAGTCGTTGCTTGAGGAGCATCAGTCGGGTTCGTGTTCGAAGACATCGTCGTAGTGATCAAACAGAAACGAAAAACAGAGGTTTTTCAAAAAAGAAAATCAGATTCAGGCTCTGATACCATAAAGAGGATCAGATGTGTAAAAGGTTTTCTATCCCCTTATTGAATGATCGAGATTACATATATAGTAGCTATTGAACGATAAGCTAAAATCTAGGAGTATACATTAGAGGTTACAACAACAAACTAAACTTGCGGAGACTGTTAACGAATATTCTCTCAATATATATCACTTTGCAAAGAAATCTTAACACACATTATACTTAAATTTGGACTTGTGTTTAGTTTGTTCCTTGAATGGTCTTATTAGCTGATGATTCTTCTATTAGCCGTCATGGTAAAATACTCACAAAAGACCTTAACATACATCATACATGAGCGTACAATAACATATAAGGCTTGTTTTCGGGTTATGTATATAGCTTGTTTTTTAAAACAATCTTATATTTTTTCAGTATGGTTTCGCAAATATCAATCGAGAAGTATTTTTCTGTAACCCTTTGAAATGTTGGTACATTGATAAGGCTCACGATGTTAAGGTTCTTGGCTCAATGAACCATACAGCTTTCATATTGAGTTGGGCACGGTAAGGACCAATCAGTTCAAAAGAACCTACCCCCAACCTCCCAAGATTTAAAGAAACCACTAAGTCCCGTTTAAAATTTTAATTTGGTTGAAAGGGTATGTGATTCTCGGATTGAAATGTATGAAACCATAGTTGCTTAAAAGGGTTTGTAACATAGTTATCTCGTACTACGTACGTCTTTTAACAAACGGATTAATGGAAAATATAAAACAAAGCTATATGTTTATTTCCACTGTAACTAAATTATTTGAATAAACTGAATAAAAGCATAACCTATAAACTTAAATTAATTGTTTCAAACAATTGGCATGTACAACGCATGTAATATAATTTGTTACCTCAGCTGGATCACACACAAAAAAAATAGTAATAATAATGGCATCGTCGACACGCCGCTCTCGATGGTATGTATAGTTTCCATATGTCATTGTCTTATTAAAAAGAATCGCCACTTCAAAAAGAAAGGGTACAAAACTGGATTAATAGGGTATGTAGTGTATTATGAATGTATGATACGGTTAATTCATAAATAAATTCGAAAGTGAATAAGAATAATCTTTTGACAAAAAGAAATTTTAGAAACAAAAGCTCAAAAATAAGAATATCACTGAAAAGCATAATATCACTGAAAAGCAAATGATGCTTTTACAGGTGTAACCGTAGTGGTGACGGTGGCTGCGATTGGAACATCATTCACCGGAATATGCCAATCCTCCCAGCTGTTCATCCTTGTAGCTTTGGGTATAATAGAAAACAAAAACAAAAACACAAAAATGTCGTAGAAAACAAACATAATTGAAAAACCAAAATTGAGAAAAAAAAAACCAAATATATTGGGCCCATTGCCAGACTGGGCCTAGCTCCAATATTATACCCAAAAAAAACAAAAAATCATACTCTGCTCCAACGGCTACTAATCACCGTAGGGTCTCTCTTAAATTAAAATCAACGGTCCAGATCTCTTAAGCTTTCTCCTGCTTATATATATTTAAAATGCAAAAGATAACACATAAAAGTGAAGTTATTATCTTCAGTCTTCACTCAGAGTCACTCACTCTTTCTCTCTTTAGTTCCTTATTTCTCTCAACAAAATTTACAAACTATGGATCCGAAAATGTTCTTAACAGTTTCATTGATCTGCATTGTTTACATCGGCGTCGTCGGTGGCCAATCTCCGGCCACCGCGCCAATCCATTCTCCTGCTACATCTCCTCCTCATCATAAGCCTAAATCGACATCTCCCGCCATTTCTCCACCTGCTCCAACCCCTGAATCCACTCCCACGGCGGATGCCCCAGTAGAACCTCCCGTCGAGGCACCAAAATCCTCAGCTAATGTGCCGGTTACGTCCTCTCCTTCTCCTACTCCTGAGGCTTCTTCTACTCCTCAGATCTCTCCTCCAGCTCCTTCACCGGAGGCTGATACTCCTTCGGCTCCGGTGGATGCGCCGTCAGCCAACGACTCCCCCGCTCCATCCCCGAGCAAACATGAGAAGAAGACGAAGAAGCATAACACCGCTCCAGCTCCTGGACCAGCTTCGGAGCTTCTAAGCCCTCCTGCACCACCCGGGGAAGCTCCTGGTCCTGGACCAAGCGATGCTTTCTCTCCCGCCGCGGACGATCAGGTAATCTAAGAATCAGTTAACCCTAATTAACGGAATATATTAGGGTATTATGATTCCATATTTAACATGTTTCATGTTTGTTAGTAAACTTAGTAATAAACCATAATTTGCGTTTGATAGATTAGTCTCGTAATAGTTCACTGAAAAGGAAACAATATATTTTGTTTGCATTTTTATTTTCTTAATTTTCATGTAACTTTTTTTGTCATTAAGTGAAAATACTCACTAATTTTTTAGTATGATTTATAGAGGTACACATTTTGCTGTTTGTATTAGGTTTGATTTTTCTAAAAATTTCAAATCGAAATTAATGCAGAGTGGAGCAGAAAGAACAAGTGTAATGCAAAATCTGATGGTGGCAGTAGTAGCATGGCCTCTACTTGCTCTAGTCTTCTAATAAGTTTTTTGTCTTGACCATACCATTTGTCTCCCTCATTACAGCTCAAATTTTGTATTCAGCATTTGATATACTATTTCTTTTTTTTGTAGACAAAATTATAATTTTAATACATGCTATCTATCTTCTGCAAATTTGCTAATTAGCCCATCAATGGTAAAATATTTTCACTCATTCACATCCATATCAACAATGTTTTCTTCAAAGACATGTAAAATCAGAAAAAGAAAACTTAGGAAAAAAAACTATTCCAAATCAAAGATTATTCTGAGAATCAATCGAAAATTAAAGAATACAGAGAACCAACAAAAAAAAAAAATCTTGGGTATGAAATTATTTGCAGAATAAACCTCTTTTTGTACAAAATCACTACTTAGGTAACAAGACAAAACATAGAATAGGCACTGAGGGACCAGAATCTGTGCATCATCAACATCATCATCATCATCATCATTATCAACAACAACTTCGTCATCATCATCCATCAGCCACGGCCAGCGTTTCCATGCCGTTGGTTTCTGAAGTAACTCAGCAATGCCTGTGCCTGACAAGTTACAAGATTCTCCAAATAAAGAACTTTTCAAAACAATCCAAAAGTCATGAATATAGAGTAGCTGCTTAAACAAAATGTGCATCAAGAGGAACATGAAATTATCATAAAGTTTGTACCTTTTCTCTAGCTCTAGGAGTACCAGACTGTGAGAGAGCAACAAGTGGAGGAACGGCTCCTTCTTGGAGAACCATGTTGCAGAACCGGCCACTATTGGTTGATAACTGAAGAAGAGCTGCTGCTGCGTTTTCTTTCCCTCTAGCTGAACCCAACTCAACCACTTCAACAAGAAGAGGGATCCCACCTTCTTGACCAATCGCGTTTCTTCCTTCCGGGATTGTAGCTAGATTTGCCAAAACAGCAACGGCCTTATCCACCATCCCAGCTGCTGGGTCCATAAGATCTATAAGATATCTTACAGCACCAGACTGCACTATCGTCGCCTTGTTTTCTTGATGTATCGATAGATTAAACAATGCAGTAGCAGCGTCTTTCTTACCCCGAGGGGTACCATTACCGAGTAAATCCACAAGAGGCCCTATTGCACCCGACTGACCGATCTTAATCTTGTTTTCTTCTATCACAGAGAGGCTGAAGAGGGTTGCTGCTGAGTTCTCCTTAGCTTCAGAACTACCATTTTGAAGCACGTGAATGAGGGGCTCGATCGCACCAGCATCAGCAATTGCACTTTTGTTGTTGTCATTAATAGACAAGTTGAGAAGGGCGGTAACAGCGTTTTCCTGTGTAGCTGAGTCGTTTGAGTAAAGTAGTTCCACTAATAAGATGATTGCCCCAGAGTTCCCTATGACTATACGGTTATCCATGTTGTGCTTCGCTAGTAACCTTAGTTCTGCGGTTGCTTGTCTCTGAATATCTAATGAAGTGCTTTTTAACTCCTCCACCAATTTCTTAACTTGGGTTTCGACTTCTAGAAGTTCACGTCTTGTCTCATTTGAAGGTGCTGAAACAATCCTTGAACCAAGCCTCTCTGATGGACGTCGCCAAAACTGACCACGGTTACGTCTGTCCATAAATTTTGGGGAAAAATCTGAGAAATCTCGCCGAGGAGCTGCTGAAGAAGTGGTTGCCCCAAGAGGCCCTGATCTAATTTCTCCTGAAGCATCACTGCTGTAAGGTGTAGCATGAGCTGATTCCTCTGAATTTTCATTCGCATCTGCTCTTGGAAAGTCCTCATTGGAAACAGTGCTAGCAGCAGAAGGGGACCTATTATGGTGGTTCTCAGATGTTTGTCCATTTTCCACTGAGCCTCGTGTAGTTGAAGATACAGATGACCTACCAGGTGCATCTGTCTTCAATTCTCGAGAATCGTTAGATCTATCTTCAAAATCATTTAGTGATCCCCTCCTGGCGTCCAATCCATACCCATTTCCAGATACACTCGGTGAAGAAGCGCCCAAGGCAGAAGCAGGACGTGAAGGAGAAGAAGCACTTTCTCTTTCAATTGCTCGGCTTGAGAATGAGGGCTTCCCGATTTCACTTGAAGAAGCATCCCAATCATGTGACTTGTTGCTAACTTTATGAGCATAAACATCAGCATTCGTGCTAGGAACGGAGTCTGTACATGATAAAAGAGGTGAAAGCTCGTTTAAACTCGTTGATTTATTGGGATCAGGCAGCTTGACATCGTTTGTCTCACACCAGTTAGCAATTAAGGCCTTCACGGTGTAATTGGGTATTAGAGTCGTATGAGTCAGAGTCTGTCGAGTCTTGGGACACACTTTCAAACCTAAATCAATCCATCTCTTGATGAAGGCCTTTTCATACGTCTGTCCTGATGACACAATCACTGGATCAGTCATTACTTCAAGTGACAGAGGACAAAAGAAGTCAGCAAGAATGGCGACACTAGATGTCTGAGTCTGTTTGATCAGAAGAAGACGCTCGTGCATGCGGTTTACAATAACAATCAGTTGGTCAAGGAACTCGACTTCTGCATTATTCTCAGACTGTTCAGCCATCTCTTTCTGCCTCTCCAGAGCAACAGCTTCAATCAGAATCTCCTGGTTTGATCTCAGACCAGTGTTCTCTCCGATTTTCACCAAGATCTCAGGGATAGGTCCAACACCATCTCTCTGATCCCTCAGAGCACCATCAATGACGGAAGATATTTCTTCATAGTTAAGATGCTTAATCTCCTCTAGACATTGCTGCAATTGTGAATATTTGTAAATTAACCATTCGCATCTCCTGCAACTCAATTCAATTGCTAACGTAGACAACACACAAAGCAGTCAGCATCATTAAGATCAATCACTTCTACAAAACTTAGAAACTGATCCCCATTTTTCAATTTCCAAACCTAAAGCTAATGTTCTGAAGAGACAACGTATGTACACAGGATCTAAACCACTGAAATCAATACAAGAATCTTCTAAATGTAAAAGAGAAGGTACCTCAAGGGAAGCTGGGCTCAGCTCATCAGGTAGATGATTCTTAGAAGACATCAGAAACTGGAAAGTATCCACAATAGTCTCTCGCATCTTCGGTATCAAAGATTCAATTTGGAGAACCTAGACGTAGATAATAAGAGGCTAATCATCAACAAAACATTATATCAGTAATCAAAGCTCAAGCAAGGAGTCGAGAATAACACAATGGTCACCACTTTTATCCTAAAAACCATCAAATGTTTGTAATGCCTAAAGCAAACTCCATACAGCTTGAAAGTAGAACTTACAAAATAGACTTTACTGGAGAAAGCTTGCCAACTCCTGAAAAGATCAATGGATTGATCAACATCCTGAGTCAATTCTTCAAATGCTTTAACAAGTTTATTCTCATCAGAGTTAACAACAGCTTCTGCAATGGGCTCCAAAACTCTCAAGAGCTCTTCAACTCTCTTGTAGTACTTATCAAATGGGTCTAAATCAATATGTTTGGAAGATGACAGATTTAGAAACGACGAGATACTTCCAAGAAGAGCCTTCAACACCGATACTTCCATTTCCACCCTGTGCAAAAAAAGCAAACAAAATTTGAAACTTCAGATTAAAAAGGACACCACGAATTAGCTTCCTACGAACTTTTTAGCGAATCCGTCAAATCAAGGAAACCCTAAAGGAAAACGCCATTAGAAAACCCTAAATCTCCCAAATTCAAAAAAAAAAAAAAAAAGTCGAATTGGTGAAATGTAAGCAAAGAGGTTCGAGGGAGGAGAGATTAGAGAATTGGAAACAGAGGAAAAGGCCTAAGTAGATAGATCGAGACAGAGAGAAGAAACCAATACATGCACGTGAACAGGGGAAAATCAAATCTTTCTCTGTCTCGCCGATTATAGTTGAGAGCACGTAAAAAAAGCAAATCTTCTTCTTCTTCTTCGTCTTCTCTGTGTTTTTTTTTTTTTTTTTTTTGATTGTTTGCCCAAAAGAAGAAGAAGAGAAAGGGAAAAAAAAAAAAAGAAAAGAAAAAAAAAAAGGTAAGAGGAGTTGAATAGCTCTGTGGTCAGATCAGAAATTTGCTGGCGTTTTAGCCGTTTCTAAGCCGTCTCGGACATTGTTGTCAGCTTAGTCTCCTCCTCCACTTTGGTTTTTTTTTTTTTTTCCTTCGTTGCTTTTAAAGCCAAAATCTATATATATAGTTTTTAATAGAAACTCTTAAAACTATTAAATCAACCCTAAATTAGAAACAAAAAAAAAACTTATTGACTCATATTGGTAATTAAATGTGATTTAATGATATAAATTATAAAATATTGAATATTTTAACTAAAACCATACAGTTTTAAAAATATATACTTTTTAAAAATTCAACCAATAATAAACAATAATGTAAAATATATATAATATAAAATATTATATTAATATAAATGTTGCATTAAAATTTGAAAATATCTTATATTATAAAACAAAAAAAATTTCTCTAAAACATAATATATTATAAAACGGGAGTAAATATTAACAAGTATTTAATAGGTTTTTGATGTTATTACCGGTTGTGGCCATTCAGATATTCGGTCTGGTTTGGTATTTTTGGTGTTTGGATACTGAATTTAGCATCCATTTGGTTTTCTAGAATTTTTTTTTTGGATACTAGTTTTTTTAGATTTTTTCCTGAATATGCTTTAATGACCCAAAGCTGAACTTTTATGCAAATTTGCAAGATATCGATAATCCATGACTAATTTATTATTATATAAATTATGTGACTAGTGACCATAATTTTAAAAAAAATTATGTTATTACGAGGTTTTTATTTTTTAAGATTAATTATTTTAATTTTTTTTTTGTCAGTTTAAGTTGTATAAGACTATATCTAATACCAATATATATTTTTTTCTTTAAACTCTATTTTACAGCATTTATTTCTTTACCCTAGTCTATTTCTAACTCTAAAATAGATTTAGAGTTGGAAATAGGATAGAGCTGAAGTACAACTATCACTAAAACTGATTGTAAAATATAATTCGTTTATTCTATAAAAAAAAAGAAAAAAGAAAAATAAATTAAAGATACCCTGCCAAATGCAATTATCAATCAATTTTCCATTTCATAAAAACAATGAATTCGTTTATTCATTGTTTTTACTACTAAACCTATAAAAACAATGAATTCGTTTATTCATTGTTTTTACTACTAAACCTATAAAAACAATGAACTGTTTATCTTACTTTTTACTTGTTATTGTATTGTGTGCAGGATTGAATAATGCTGATCTCTTCCCCAAAAACGTAGTACAATTTCTCTTGGTCCAGAAAACATTCTAAAAATTCACTGTGTATCTAAAGATGATGACCTCGGCTACCATTATTTGAGACATGGAAGAATTTATAGTTTCGGCTCGATGATAATGTCTTGAAAACCAAATTTGATTGTGATTTATGGCAGGGTAGTCCTTATTACAAGTTTCATGCAAATTTTAGAGCATAAGAATAAGAAGGTGGTGGGTTTATACTACATAGTCCACAATGGTAAAAAGAACTTTTGGGAAGCTAGAGAAGATGGTATTTACTTTACACATGGTAGAGAAATACCTAAATTAGAGTATAAATGGAGCCGTGAAGAAATTATTTAATCATATTTGTTTTAATACAGTTCTATATCTTATGTTATTCATTGATTTTACGGAATAAAATTATATAATCGCAATTGTTTTTGTTACTGTTGGTAGATTAAGATATAATTTTTTTTGGAATCTATATACTTATTTAAACAACCATTTAAACAGATAAACCTATTCCATATAAAATATTACATAAAATGTCACTGTATTTTAATACAAAATATAATAACAAAATTTTAATATTAATTTGTTGTAACATGAAAATGATTATCCAAAAAAATAGTAATTATTAATTTATTTCGAAATTATGTAATAAAATAATTAAACAGATTCTGTTTATTGTTTCAGAAATCTTAGGAAACAATAACAAACTATTTAGAAAAATTATAAAATTTAAATTATTTATAAAACTAAGATTAAATATTTACATATCTAAATCATTTAATAATAACAAATATATATTAAAATTAGGATACAACATTGTTTATATTTTTAAAATATATCTATATACTTATTTAAGCTATGTTGTTAAAAATTTAACCAGTTCTGATGTGACATATTACGAAAATGCTATTATATTTTAATTATTCTAACAACTAAGAAAAGAAAAGTTTAGATTTGTTTACAAAATAATAAAATTCTATTTATTGTTTCATAAATCTTAGGAAATAATAACAAACTAGTTAATTGGCTAAAACTTAATTGTTTATACACAATATTCACTATATAAACAATACTAAGTGTATAATATTGATAATATACATAACCTAATTGTAATTTTCACCTATAAAATTAATATACAACATGTCATACCAATAACTTCAATTTGTAAATTTGGTATATTAAGATCTCTAAACACGATCACATCAATTTGTAATACCAAATCATGGGTCAATACATGTTTTGTTAGATTTTTTTGGCTTTACCGAATGTATAATTAAGGAATTTGATATTGCACCAAACCAAAATAGTAGTACCAACTACGGGTCGAAATCAGAGTATGACCTTAAGTAAATTAAATATATGATTTTATAAAATGTATAGAATTAATAAATTTTCTACTATTATTTTGTAACAAACAAATCCAAATTTACATAAATATTTCCTCACTGGTAACATTAACGTGTATTTATGAGTCGGGTAGTAAAACGGGTAATGAAACGGGTAACGAGACACTCAAAAATTAAATTAATATCCGATACTCGATCATTATTCATGGATAATATAGTTATTATACCCTTCACTCGACCCTAAAGCTGCGGGTACCTTTTTCGGGACAGATACAAACCAAAAAATGGGTCCAATACGGATATCAGTAGTAGTTTCCAGGCCTACCTATTAGTAGTTTAATATGAATCAAACTTCACCATATAGTACTATATTATATAACATGTAAATGAATGATACAACATAAACATAATATTAACAAATAACAAAATGAAAAAAATTTCCCGTGCTACCAGCGTGGGTTATTATCTAGTAAAGAATATTTTCTAATGTTGATTATTATTATGAAATATAAATTGGGTAACTCTCATAAATATAACTAAAATGAGTTTTTAAAAGTTAGCATTATTAGTTTTGTTTTTCATATTTTACAAAACTAAAACTAAACTTTCAATATTCAAAACTAAGCGATTTTAGTGGTGATGGAAACGGTGATTATGGTGGTGGTTATAACGCAGACTGGTTCTGCGATTATATCGTATCCCTGAAAACTTCAGTGGTTCTGCCATTCTAGACCTCCTCCACTCCATTTATTTCATTTATTACAAAAACCATGATTTATAATTTAAACAGAAAAAAAAAATCCATATTTATTGAAGTTATACAAAAAGAAAATTCTAAGTTCTCAATTTGGTTATCATTATTATAAAGTTAAAACTCCACCAAGAAGAAGAACAACAACAATAGCAGATCTTATTAATTCTTATCTTTCGCCTTTGGGACCTATCCTACTGATACATAGAAGAGCCTTCTATAACAGAACCAGAGCTGCTTTATAACAACAACACATATAATACAAAAGAGAAAGCTCAAACTCATTACCCTAAGGATCACAAGACATAGCTACTACACTGTCTTGTTTGGTTCATTTCTCACTGAATAGACTCTTCTTTAAATCGCCACGGAGTGAAAGTGATGCCTCGAGCAATGAGGTAGAATATGAATGCACCATATGAAGCTGTGAACATAGTCACCAAACCTGTATAGACTACGCCACTAACCTCTGAGGTGAAGAACTCCAACAAAAGATAACCGTTGATCAACATCACGAGCGCAGCAACGAGCCACGCGGTTATCTGCAATACAATGGTGAGTTTTGAGCTTAAAAGAGGGATCTTTAATGAAAATGTTGTAAAAGAGCTTGAAAAAGAAATAGACAAACCTGGTACAAAGGACCGATTTTGAAACTACCCATGATCTGTTCCTTGGAAACCAAGCACAGCAAAGGAATGAGTGCAAATGGGATTTGAATAGACTGAAGCACGTTAAGCCACTCGTTTAAGACATCAAGTGTAGCTTCTGATGAATCAAACACTAGAGCGACGATAATAGTTGGAATGATAGCACAGCTACGAGTGATCAAAGCTCTCAACCATTTCTTCATTTTGAAATTTAGAAACCCTCCCATGATGAACTGTCCCGCGTAGGTACCAGTAATGGTACTGCTTTGGCCAGCAGCTAACAACCCGATTGCCCAAATGTACAGTATAGGGAACACCCCACCTCCATATTTGTCCTGAAGATACTGTCCCGCGTTAACCAAACCAATGCTATCAGCAAGGTCAGTGTTGTAAAACCCTTTAGCGAAAACCGTTGTGACAAAGAGATTTATCATAAAGGAGACAAAAAGAGCAATCGTGGATTCGATTGTGTAGTAGTTTAGCGCTTCTTGGACTCGGTACTTCTGTCGCTTGTTGACTTCTCTAGATTGAACAAGAGCTGAGTGAAGAAACACATTGTGTGGCATTATAATACAACCCACAACTCCAACTGCTTTCTGTATCGTTCTTGAACTCAGTTTTGGTACCAATATGCCTGCAACAAGAAAGAAAGCTAACTCCTTTAGAAACTTAAATTATGAATTCCTAAATTAAGAAATTAGATAAAATGAGCAAAAAAAGCCTAACCAATGAGTAGCTCAGAGCCACTTGGCTTAGCTTGACCAAACATCCAAGCAAATGAGACTGCCATTGTAGCAATTAGAACCGCAAAAACTGCCTCTAGCTTCCTTATTCCATAGTTCTCAAGAAACAGGAAGACAAAACTGTAGCCAAATAAAACATACATACACATATGAATCAGTAACCCAAAGAGACACATAACACCAAAAGCTCATGTTTAACTATGAAACTAACACGAAATGAGAACAATTCATAGATTAGATTAGCTAAAACCATCGAAACTGTAAGCAAAACTCATCATATTAAGCAAATAACACAAAATATTAATAGATCATTGATTAGATTAGCCAAACTGCAATTAGACACACAAACAAAAACTTTGACCAGAATCAATGACTCAAAGAGAGACAGAACAACAGATAAATTCATGTCTAAAGATGAGATTTTTTTTTATTTTGAAGAATTACCAATCAAGAGCAGTGATAACAACACCAGCCCAAAGAGGCAAAATCCCATTACTGAGAATCTTAATAGCAATAGCACTACCAATAACTTCTTGGATATCAGATCCAATCAAAGCCAACTCAGCCATAACCCACAAAACCATCCTAGCCCAAGTCGGATACTCATCACGACAAAGCTCAGCTAAGTGACGACCTGTAGCAACACCAAGCCTCGCTGACAAAAGCTGAACCAAAAGACCCATTGCTGTTGCCCACATAAGAAGCCAAAGCAACGAGTACCCAGCAACCGCACCGGATTGGAGATCTCCTTCTAGGTTCCCTGGATCTAAAAACGCAATGCTCATCAAAAACCCAGGTCCGGTGAATAGCCATAGCTTCTTCCACGAGAACGGTGGTGCACCGCCGCATCCTACGCCGTGTTCTAGATCGTCCTCGTCTTCTTCACGCACGATGTGTACCTTCTCTGTTTCATCGTACGCTGTCTCTTCTTCTTCTTCTTCTTCTTCGTCTTCCTCGTTGATTAGAAGTGACTCGTTGTTCTCGAGTTGTGACATCTTTTTTTAAGATTCTCTCTGTTTCAGTTTCAGTTTCAGTTTTTTTTTTTTTTTTTCCTTTTGTGTGGTTTTCGAGGGGCTTTAACACGTTATTCTTGCTTTTTATAAGGGGATGTTTATAGATTTTGATATTTTGTGATTTTTTAAAGAGTTATAATTTTGAATTGTTATTTCATTTTTAGATTTATAAATTTTTTATTAAATTGATGTGGACATTCGTTAAAAGTCATGTGTTATTGAATATGTGATTTTGAAAATTCATTCAATGTATTTTTGGATTAAGAAATATTTTAATTAATTTTCAGATTATATTTGTTTACTTATTGGTTAATTGACTCTAAAACTTTGGTTCATTCATCATAATTATATTAATATTAATCGGATAACACCCCTTCTCTTTTTATATATTTTCTAACACAATTATTTATGATAACTATAATTTTGGAGCATTAGAAAATCACCTCTATTTTACTGTAAATTGTTGAATTTGAGTGTAGGTAGTGAAATTTTTATTAGAAAATAGTATATACTAATTCTGAATGGTAACGTATATAAAGCTATATAAAGCTGTATAAAGAAGTTGTAAGCGGGAATTGTAAGTTAGTGTGAAATAGTGTAAACTGTAAAAAAGAACAGTAAATAAAATTTTTACAAAATTTAAAGGTAAAATTTTCAATAACGCTATTTATATTGATAAATTTTAGAAGTATATATTTGTAGAATAGTAAATTTTAAAACAGAAAATTTGTAAAGCTTTGTAAGAATAAATATGATATAAAATTAAACACTTACACAACAAAACAGAAAAAATACCTATTCATACTTCATTATTGACGATTTATGTATGCATTTATGATCGGAGTTTTTTTTTTTTTTTTTTTTCTTTGATCGAAGTTTGTTATTCTCGTACAGTGTACTAGTTCCTATTAAAAAACAAAGGTTGTGCGGTGCGTATCATGCGAAATAATGGTCTACTTATAGTTGGTGACGTGGGAGGAACGATGGAGACTATGCCATGTCTGCATGTCACGTGAATGTAAAACCCATACCAGTCTACCAGAGTTTAAAGAATAAAGATGGTTGGCTTCTCTTCCTTGTTTTGTTTTCCATACATTTGCAGCAACAAGAAAATTAAAACGACGTCAGGGAAAAAATTGGGTTTTTATGGTTAGTGAAAAAAGAAATAGTCGAAAAAATTAGGGCTTTTTGCATAATGTTCTTAACAAAATCGAAACGTCGTCTTACAGTATGGATATAATTAATGTAATATTTTGCTAAATTCTCTGTTGTAGAATTTAAAGTGCATAAATGTAAGATATATATTTATATAATGCTTACGTGATCATCAAAATACGTCGAGAAAACAAAAACATGCCAACATGTCAAATTGTCAATAATACTGTTCTATACCAATTCATGTTTTTGCATGAAGATCAGCTTAGTCGAATAAAAAGCCAAACGTTTGTGTTTCGCTACTTTCTAAACCAATAAATGTCATTCATCTCTCAGTTTCTCTTTTCGTCGTTTCTGTTTAGCTAGGTTTTAATATTTTATTCTTCTTATATGTAAAATGAATTTGAATGTTCAAAGATTATTACACTTGAAGTCTAAACGAATATTTCGTTAAAAGTTGTATGTTCATTCAATGGTTGGTGAATTATTATTATCTGAAAGTGATATACAACATACATTTCTCTGTCGAGATTATAGTTTTGTTCATATTTTGAAAAAGAATCATAAAATCATCTTTTTTTTTTCTATTTTTTTTTTTCGGACTATTTGAGTAATTCCTTTTTAAATAGATACTAAATGTAGTGAGCTTTGTTTTAGAGTCGATGATGGCACACAGCCAAACTAGAAAACACGAATGGCTGGCACAACTTTCAAAGTGCAAAACCACATTTCCCAAGCTGCTCAAAGATATTATCCTATCTTATGTTTCACTTTTCAGAAGGGGAAGATAAATGAATCTCTCTAAAACATACAATTCCATTTGCTAAAAAACAATGCGTTTTGGAAGTTTGGACTTTGGAGAAGCATATGTATGTACGTACGCTTGCTTGAAGATTATTTTTTTTTGTCAACAAAAGAATCAGCTCAATCGAATTTGCTTCAAGATTTTACACATATATGTAATGTAAGTTTGGATAAAAGTACCAGAGGGAAACAATTTGGGATTTATAAATCATGAGTAAATTTAAAACAATTTGAAACGCTCAACTCTTTTAATTCAAGGTGTTTTGGTTAAGTTTTAAATTTCTCTTTCTCTAGTCTTGCAAAAACAGAAAAGTTATTGCCATATGTACTTATTTTAAAAATAATTTTCTTTTACGAAATACAGCTAACTGAACCAATCATATATCTTTGAAATGAAAACTAATATCTGCACATTAGCGGTTCATGTCGTGGATGAAAGTGGAGAATTCCAAAAATATCTCTTTTTCAAAACTATTTTTCAAGAATGCTCTTTATCTAAAATTTTATTAAAATATCACTTAGAATCTTATATTTCTCCAAATATGTGTGTAAACTTATAAAAATATACACAAACTATCTCTATATATATATGTGAAAATTATATATATTTTTTATAAATATCGTACAGAACCTTTTAAAACATTTTATAAACTTTTTACAATATTATAAGATCTTAGAAATATTCGGATCAAGTCTCCGAATAGTGATTACTATCCATAAATACCTTATAAATCTTATAAAATTTCATAAACTTTCAGATTTATTAAGAAATGTTTTGAAAATGGATAGATAAAGAAGACATTTTTGAAAATGGGTACACCAAAAACAGTATTTCTCAATTTAAAGAGACGTGTGTAATGTTAATCTCCTTTAATCATGTAAATACTAAATATATTAGGCAATTAATGCATCTTTTATTTTTTTTGTTAATTATTTGTGTAAAAACACTCTTTAGGATAATATCAATTTTTCTATTTTCATATGAAATAGCATATTATAATATATTTTAATGATGATTCATATTGCAATGCTATCAATATGTTGTAATGAAAGTAATTTTAAAAAATATAAAATCAAGGTAAAAATCTATTTAAATTATTTTTTGTGTGTCAACAATTGATTAAAATTAGCAAAACATAAAGAAATTTTGAGCAAGTAAAAAGAAAAGTAATATTTTGAAAGGCTAAAAAAATATATTTGTTTAATATTGAGAGAAAATATTACAAAACGTTTGACATTGTAAAAACTAAAAAGTGTTGGAGTTGTATCCTTGATTGAACCTGCGAAAGGGAAAAGAAGAATCCATGAGAAGAAGAAGATGAAGAACAGAAGAAGAAGCGGATCCATAAGGTGAGAAGAAGCAACAGCGAAAGGAAGATGAAGACATTGTCGAAGAAGAAGAGTCAATAGAAAGAAGAAAGTCAGAAAAATATATAGCTTGTGGGCTCAGACTGGTTTTACTGTAATGGGCTGCAGATGAATTAGGCCCAAGTATGTTTCGTTTGTCTAAGTTTAACGGTAAGGAAGGACTAAAGTGTTAGTTAATGTCTAGAGTCTAATTAAGTGTAGTTGTTATGAGTTGTTGTAATACTGTGGCTTGTGTAAGAGAGCCTATGATGTAACTCTGTAAGTGTTAAAAACTAGAATGTAGAAGTATGGGTGCATGTGGGTGGTGCAAGATGTAGTGTAAGTAAGTATGTGTGTGTGTTGTATGAACCATCCAAGTGATCCAAAAAATAATTTATACAATTAATGCTTTCTCTCTTTTTATTCTATGTCTTTGTGACAAGTATCAAAGAGAAAGACTAGATAGAACGTACGAGAACGTTTCTCTTTGTGCTTGTGTTTAAGTGAGTGATCGAGTGAAACAAAGTACGTATTAAAGAAAGATGAGACATGGTGAGCCTCTGAAGTGAAAACAGAGGAAGAATCCAAAATATAAAATATTAACAAAAAGATATTGCTTTTTTACTACACGGGTAATAAAAAAAAATTTGGTAAACATGAGTGATGTGTAGTAAAAAACCAATATCTTAGAAATATGGAAAGTATTATCTCACAGATTTACATACACATTCGCATAATTACTTTCATATTTGTAGTCTTGATAGTTATATAAAAAAAAAAGTCTTAGCAATTAAATTTTTGTATTTAACATCTGGTAAGTTTATGAGAGGTTACGGAATCGTATAGTCTATTTGACAGTTATTGCAAGTATATAAACGGCAAGTGATTATGACTATGTTGACTAGCAATAATTGTTAATTAGTACTTGACTTGAATTGGTTTATATATGATGGATCCACAGGTTATGAGAAATATAAGTAAAAAAACATGATTTTACAGTTAGTGCTCGTTGTGACGTTTTATCTGCGTTCAGTGCAATTGGCCGAAGGATACATTGATGTGAGTTGATCTATAACTTCTACTTTGCTTTTACTTTTCTTTTAAATTGATATTTTCGTTTTTAAAATAGTTTTGTTTTAAAAATTTGTAGTCAAGTTTACAAGATTTCGATTGCGTTGATATATACAAACAACCAGCTTTCCAACATCCACTGCTGAAACACCACAAAATTCAGGTATGATGTTGACATTTATTCATAAAAAATATTTTCAAAAATGGAGTATAGTTTAATGTAGTTTTTTTAATCTTTTTAATATGTTATAGGAAAAATTCAGTTCAAATGAAAATCTTGGTAAAAAAGGTAAATTTAAAACAAATGATCAAAGTTGTCCAAAAGGAACGGTACCAATTTTACGACAAAAAAATAGTACTGAGATTGTTCATCTTGATGCAGTCGGGTATCCTGGCCAACATGTAAGTCTTCTTTTTAAAAATTTATTTCATTAGAAAGTCTCATATAAATTGTTAAATTTATTCACATCTCATTTTTTAATGGACAATAAATTAATAATACTTTTGCTATTTTTCTAATGTTATGAAGCATGGAAAATATTTTTAAGAACTCGACTTTTATTTCATGTGTACAGTTTGCAGTAATCGAAACCGTTTTGAGTAGGAGTATCTATCGTGGGGCCAAAGCTGACATAAGTATTCACAATGTAACTGTTCAAAATAATCAGTATTGTAAAAGTCAGATTTGGTTAGAGAATGGATCTCATAATCAACTCAATAGCATACAAGTTGGTTGGGCGGTAAATAACTATCATACCTTATACAAATCAGTTTACAATTAAATGTTGGATTTAAATTATTGAAAAGTTTACTTAAATATAAATATATTATCTGTTCATCTAACACATAATTTAAACTTATATTTAGGTGCATCCAAGATTATACGGAGACAGTTCCACACGATTTACTATATACTGGACTGTAAGTACATAGTATCGTTAAAAATTATGTTATATAGCATGTTAATAATTCCTTCTTGATTAAGACAATAAAATGGAACAATCAGTTTGCCTTTAATCCTTTTAATTCTCTGCATAATATTCTGCACTTATTTCTTTTAACTCATTAGAGAGATGGCTATAAAAAAACGGGATGTTATAACACGATATGTCCGGGCTTTATAATTGTATCCCCAAGTCCTTCAATTGGAAGCATTTTTAGTAAATCATCTGTCTATGGTGGTGAAACAACAGTTCAGTTCACACCGCAAATTTTTCAGGTAAACTTTTATTTGAAATAAATTTTGAGAATCCTACTTTTAACGCCAAAATTACATTTTTACTTGAAAAATAAATATGCATATACATAATATATTTTTGTTAATTGTTTTATCTTCTTAATATTTTTTATATAGGATGGTTTTACTGGTAATTGGGCATTAAAAGTAGAAGATGAAATAATCGGATATTGGCCTAGAGAATTATTTACACACTTAAAAAAAGGAGCTTCGTTGGTACGATTTGGAGGAAATACATTTGTATCTCCGGATGGATTCAGTCCTCCAATGGGAAATGGACATTTTCCGGTTATCGACTTTCAAAAAAGTTCAAGTTTTGTTCGTGTGAAGGTTATAAACTCGAACTATAAAATAATCAATATCAATCATCAAAGGATAAAAAGTTATACAGACTCTAAGTGTTTTAGAGTAATAAATTGGGGTTATAGCAAGATAAACGGAGTAGCCTTTTCTTTTGGAGGACCAGGTGGGGATTGCGGTATTTGATGATTTTCAAATATTTGTTTCATTGTATTTTTTTTATTGAAAATACTCAAATCTTAAAGAGTATTTCGCATATTAATTTTATATTTTGTTTGATATTTTTAAAAAATATATTGAAAGTTCACTCACCCGATCTTACAATGCAAACTTTTTTGCCTCTTGCATCGCAACTTAAATATCTATTACATTATAATAAATTTGGATTTTAATTAGATACACTTTATATATTATTTTAAATATCTGTATTCTATCAAATTTATATCTAACTAAATATCAAAAAATAATAAAAACATAATTAGCATAAAAATTAGCTGTTAAAAATAGTTTTGATAAATGTAAATAGAATAATTGATTGACTGACAAGCTTAAGTCTTAACTTAATATATTACAATAGTTTGTTTTATTTATTTTTTTTTTGCTAAGGAAAAAGAAGTTATTCTTGTTCTTTTGTTTGTGATCATTGAATCGACAAGACCCGATCTATAGCCAATCTCTACTACGCGGGGTAACGCGACTTAGTGGAGTCAAACTCTGGTGGGATTGGTCGCAGAGGTGATGCCTTGACTAAAGACACATTTTTTTTTTTGAATATAATGTTAAATTAGATTCAAGAAAAAATAAACATTTTACAATGCAAAACAAAGCGTTCTGTTTTTAAAACTGTTTCTAAAAGTAGTATGCTATGAGTTTAATAGAATCTAGCAGCAAACTATGTTTGAATGGTATCCGCCCCACCATTGCCTATTGTGTTGAGCCTGTTACGAACGTTTTTGTCAATAAGTTTGACTAGCTTCTCCACCGTAGATGATGGTTCACCATGACGTCGAGCATTCCTCTCTCTCCAAACAGAATGTAGGGTGTTCTGAAAAGTATAAGCAATTAAGAACCTCTGTTTCTTGTCAAGCTCATTCCCGTCTAGCAGATTCACTATTTCTCGCCAATTTGCAGTATACTTATTCAAGAGCAGACCTTTTGTAAGCTCCTCCCACACCTGTTGAGAGAAAGAGCATTGAAAAAAGAGGTGATCACTTGCTTCCAAGGGATGGTTGCAGAGGTTGCAGGAGGGGTTGATATTGGAGCTCCATTTTAGCATTCTGTCTCCAGTGGATAGCCTGTTTTTTAGGACCAGCCAAGACATAAACGCAAATTTGGGAGTGGAATAGGGGAACCAAACCGCTTTGTAGTGAGCCATTTCTGGGTTAGTAACCCGAATGAGAGACCAGGTCTCCTTAGTTCTGAAATGGCGACGTAATGTATCATTTTCCCCCTTCCATAGTGCGACGTCTTCTCTGTGTGTTGGAGCAGTTTAAGTTTCTGTATTTCTTCTTCAACTTGGTTTAGGAGAACTTGTCGATGCCTCCGCTTCCTAGGCATAGCCATAACCTCTGCCATTGTACTAATTTTTGAGATACCAAAAGTAATAAATCATCTATCTCCGAACAGATCATGAAGGCGTCCCAGAGGGCACCAGTTATCGAACCAAAATGATGTAGCAGCACCATTTTTTACCTCCATCCGATGAAACTGAGTTGATAAACTCCTATATTTCAGAATCTTATTCCACATCCAAGAACCAGTAAGGGAATTTGATTTCTCTACCCACAGGGAACCACTTCGAATGAGATATTTGTGAACCCATTCCACCCATAATGAATCTCGTGCGGATAACACTCTCCATATCAGCTTCATAACACTTACCTTGTTCGCTTCTTCCATGGACCGCAGCCCTAACCCGCCTTCCCGCTTAGGCAAACACACCTCATTCCATCCCACCTTCGCTTTCTTAGGATTCAGGGAAGTGCCAGACCATAAGAAAGCAGCACACAGTTCATCAATGTCTCGGATACAAGCCTTTGGAAGTCGAAAAGCAGCTATCCAGAAGTTAGTTAAACTAAATATAACAGAGCTCAACAGTTGAAGCCGACCAGCAAAAGAGAGCGTCCTTGCGGTCCAGGAGCTGATTTGAGAGCAGATCTTTTCTAGCAATGGGAGGTAGTCCGCCGCAGACATTCGCTTAGGGAGAAGAGGCAAGCCTAGATACCGAACTGGTAGATCACCCGACGCAAAAGGAAATTGTCGGAGAATTTCTACTGTCTCCTCCTGAGGTATCCTTGCCATGAACAGAGTCGATTTCTCGAGACTAATGTGTAATCCGGAGTGAGTTGCAAAATCATCAAAAACCTCCAAAACTCCTTGAATTGATCGCTTGGTCCCATCAGCAAACACCATGAGGTTATCCGCAAAACATAGATGAGTGAGATTAAGCAGTTTACATTTAGGATGGAAATCAAACTTCTTGTTCTTTGCTGCCAAATCAAGCTTACGAGACAAGACATTCATGCAAATAACAAACAAGTAGGGGCTCAGCGAGCAGCCTTGCCTCAAGCCTCTCTTACTTCCAAAATAACCAGCCAATTCACCATTAACTTGGACTGAAAAGGAGGCAGATGTTATACACGTTTGAATCCATTGAACAAACTGTTTTGGAAATGCGAGTGCCCTCAAGGTATTTAGGAGAAACTCCCATTGCACTGAATCAAAAGCTTTTGAGATGTCAATTTTCATGGCACAACGTGGCAAGATAGAATTCTTGTGGTAGTCTTTAATGAGCTCCGTAGCCAGCAGTAAATTCTCCATTAGCAATCTGTCCTTGATAAAAGCGGATTGAGTTGGAGAAATGAACTTGGGCGTGTAGCGAGGAGTTTAGATATGATTTTGTACAGAACATTGCAGCATGAGATTGGTCTGTAGTCCTTCATTGTCCGTCCGTTTTTTTGGTATCGGGGCTAAGATAGTAGAATTGATCCCCTTAGGAAGAAAGCCTGTTCTGAAAAAAGATTGGATAGCCACTACAAAATCATCACCCACTATAGACCATGAATCTTTGAAAAACTCCACACTAAACCCATCTGGACCTGGAGACTTGTTTGTGCCCATGGAGAATATAACCTTTTATACTTCCTCCTTGGAGACCTCTCTAGTAAGGAGGGACTTGTCATTTTCATCACATCGGAACTCCAAAATTTCCTCTAAATCCTCAGTAGACCAATTAACATACTCTTCAGGTGAAAAAGTGAGAAATTCTTAGAAATATCTCACAGCTTCATCTTTAATATGATTATGCTCTGTGACTACTCTCCCATCCTCACATTGAATTTCCTTGATGTTATTTCTCTGCTCTCTAATTTTTGCAGCTGCATAGAAAGCTTTGTTGTTTTGATCACCAATCTTCAGCCAGTGGAGCTTGGCTTTTTGTTGCAGGTAACGCTCTTCTAAATCAGACAATTTTCGCCATTTAGCATACGCCTCAGCCTCCTCGCGTATCAACTGTGAAGATGGATTAGTCATAGTTAGGCCATGCGATTCACATAACACAGCATATGCCTCCTTGGTGCGAACAGTGATGTTGCCTATCATTTGCTTCCCCATGTTTCAAAAAAGGGGTTTAAGCCCCTTTAGAGTCATTGAAAAACGATATAATGGAGAAGTGGAAAGAAACAGGGGTGGAGAATCACTCCATCGAGCTGCCAGTTGCGTGTGAAACTTTGGATGTTGCGTGATTGCGTTAACAAATTTAAAAGGCTTTTTCACCGGCGATTTAACCGCAGAAACGTAAAAACGACATTTCAGATGGTCTGAGTACCTTCCAGGCTCAAAAACACTTCCCATAAGTTATTCTTGTTTTGGTGTTATTTTAAGTAATTTGTTAAAACCGAGTTATTTGAAATTAAATAACTTATAATATTTATATATTGAGCCATCTGAAATAAAAATCTGATGGAGTATTATGAGTAAATTAGAAATTTAGAATCAAAATCCAAAGAATATACTGCAAAGAATCCACACAAATGAGTTTTTTTTTATAAATAATATCAGATGTCAAATCTGAACGATTGTAAAATCTAGATAATTTACTTTAAATCCATTAGTATATGATATATTTTTTTTTTCGTAGGTTTTCTTTTTTTGGTTAAGTAAAAAATAAAGTTATTGTACGATTGAGCTTATTGAGTAAACATTGATCGTGTAAACATTTTGAATTCTATAGTGATTTCACTGATATGGATATACTTCACTTTCTCCGGAATAACGTTACTTATTATTTATTACTTAGAAGCCAGACAAAGGAGGTATAGAGTGAGTAAACATTGATCGGGTAAACATCCGTACACCGGACTTATTGTACGACTTACAAACTCTAAACCAAAACAAAATCTTCTCAACGACGGCGTTCTGGTGACCAATGTGGCAGAGCCGGGCTGAAATGTGTAGATACAACCCTTGAGTCAAGCAGCTCCGTGATTGGCGTAAAGCTCACACACCTCGGTACCTTGTACTGATTGATCGATGCACCTCTCGAGATGGCATAGTCCATGAGCTCCTCGAACGTTCCATTTTTCACCACACGTATCTCGAGTGGTCCTATCGACTTATCCGCAACCCGACTTTGTCTATACACAGAGTTCAACGACTCCTCCATTTCCAAGCAGCACTGAGCCATGACCTCGTCACTTGGAGGCTTGGTTTGATCTTTCACTAGAAGCTCCCAGTAGATGACATAATGGCCAGGTATAGTCTTTGTCTCTGCGTAGCTTGTGTACTCGATCACGCGGGTTCCTTTCTGCCCAAGTAACACCGATGCATTCTCAACAGCCTTTTGGAGCTCAGCTTCATCAGTTTTATCCGACTCAATGCTAAGCAAAACGTTCTTTCTCCGCACAAACTTGAACTGTGGAGCGGAATTGTAGAATCCAGTCACCTGAAGGATATCACCAACTCTATAACGGTTAAGCCCAGCATAGGTTGTGATCACAAGCTCGTACTCTTTCCCGACTTCGACATCAGCTAGCTCCACAAGTTCAGATTGTTCTGTTGCCACCTCATGAGGGAGAAACTCGAAGTAGGCCATGTTTGGCATAATGGTGTAAGAAACCTCGGAAGGTTTACATATTGGTTTCAAGTTAATTCCGAAGTAACTCTCGGACGATGCATACATCGTGCAAGCCATCGGTAAACCGCCGCTATAGTACTCAAGCATCGGGATATACTGAGCCATGGCTCCGGTAACGATGACGTCAAGGTACTTGGTGTTGGGCCAAATCTTGGTAATGATACCTTCCCAATTATCTTGACAACAAACCGAAGTTATGAAATCAGCCAATTCTTGGTCAGGTTTGGTCAAGATCTTGGACATGCTCTCTTTGATCGCCGGGTCAGAGATTCTCGAACTTAGGGCTCCGGTTGAGATATCGTCAGCGAGTTCTTTCCAATTGGTTTGAAGGAACCCTATGGCACGGAGGAGACCGGAAGCGAAGACGGCACCGAGACGGAGGACTTCGTGACGCATGAGGAGACCACAAAGCATCTGAGAGTACATGCTTTGGGACGAGTCGGGACAAAGGATGGCTTCATTAGGGCTCGTGTACACGTTGTACGGATCGTAAGGACGTCTCTTGAATTGTTCGCTTTTGTAATAACTCGTGAGCACCGGACGTGCCGGTAATCCACCGGGAGTCTTCGATTCAGACTTCACGAACAAAAAATATAGAGCCTTGCCTTTGTCTAATCCAGGCACGTAGCTGTAAACAATAAATTACTATTAGTTACCATAATATTAATATTTTAGACTGTTAAATTTTAATATTGCGAAGAAAATGAAGTAACATTTTAAAGGATAACTGAAAAACAAAAGATCTAAAACAGTCTTGAATGTCTTAAAATTTAAGTATATAAATAGATAAATTTCTTTAGACTTTAGAGTTTCAAATTTAAATTAATTAGCAGTTAGGGTTTAATATTTATGATATACGGTTTAGACATTCAGATTAAGTTTTCATAGTTTAATATTTAGTACGTGGCGTTTAAAATTTGAATTGGATTAATGTGTTCTTTTTTAGACTGTTTTCATATTCTTGGCATGCAGCTATTACCACAAGATATATAAATTAATTGAAAATCAAATAAATATAAATTTAACTTACAGATTCATCACAGGCATGAGAAGACTGTATAGAAGCTGACGTCGGTCCATGTCTTCGTCAATGGTGGGCATCAACTTCCTTTCACCAGCAGATGTCCCAGAGCTGATTACAAAAAGATTAATATATTATAACTAAATCTAAGTATAGAAACACAAAAAATAATTTACATTTGCAGGTTATGTATAATATACCTTGTTAGGAACTCGGTAATAGGGTGAGAAGACAAGATCATAGACCGGTCACCATTGGCTATACGTTGAATCTCTGGTTTAAGGTCATCGTAAGTAACCACCGGAACTTTGCTCTTAAATGTTTTCCTGTCGGTGAATCCCTTAAGGCCGAACCTTTTCAGGTACTCAGTCTCCGAGTTACGGCTCAGTATCTCTCTGATGACTTTCTTCTGAATGAAGTCGACGTTACGTGTCATCTCTTCAATGAACCTGAGAGCCATCACGTCCTTTCCGGACGGTGAGTAGTTCATTGGAGATCGTAGAGCTGAATCAACGGTCATGATTGAAATGTTAAGAGTGTTTAAAACGTGTTTGGGTAAGTTGAAAGTATAATTAGACTTTGTTTTGATGAGGAGATATGAAAACTCGGCGAGGATGGGGCGGTATTTATAGTGGCAAGAAGGAAATGGTCACGTCAGCGTAGTTCCACGTTGATATAAATGTGGGCTCGGTTTGTTATAGCTAGACCGAGACAGGGGGACAAGAGGGGACAGTTGACACGTAATATTTGGCTAGTTTGGGCAGACATGTTGGACCCATATGTCTGTTCCACGTTGGTATTTTGCTGTGATTGGGTAATTTATTGTCATGACCGTAGCAGCTAGGCGTCAGCCCGTACGTACCACGCGGTTCCCTTTTATTTGGCTTGTGACTCTGCCTGTCGCGGATAGCGACTGTCAATACTAATAGCTTATTCGATTCCCTTTTAATCAATGGTAATGACGTGGTCAATTTGACTTATCAAAGATTAAGACTTGATTAGGTAATTTAATATATGCGTTAGGGATCATGTTGTTGTTTCCGGAGCCAACTAATCCTTAAATTGTTCTTTCCATGCATTGACTTTGGTTAAAAATCCGTGAAACTTAGCATAAAAGAGTGACCGTTTCTAGAATGAAATTATTTTTGATATATAAGTAGGAAAAGTTATTTGGAAAAGGCCCAAAGTTGATATTGTGAGACCTAGAGAGATATATATATCAATCTACCATGATAGTCCCAACCTGTTAATAATGTTTTTAATCACTACTAGATTACCATAAGTTTGTTAAAACTACATATATACACATTAATTTGAACTTATATTTTTAGATCAAAACTTCCATAGATTTATTTGATAGACGCTCCCACTTACATATCTTTTCGATAGGATCATGGGACGTTAGCACAAAAGGAAACCAAAGCAGTCATATACGAAAACAAATTTGAGATTAATGGTGTATTTTTTTTTTCTCTTGCTTGAGATTATGGTGTATATATGTTCTATATAAAATAATTTTCAAAAGCATTTTAATGTGTAGTACTGGCGACTAATTAAGAAGTCTAAGATCATATGTATGATTCTTTCTTTTTCTTCTTCCAGTTTTTGTTTGGCAACATGTATGCTCGCGTACTAAAGCACGAGGGTGCAAGAAAAAAAATATTAAGACGTTAGTCGTATGGATTGCAAAGGTCGTGGTACGACTACTAGTTGGTACTACTATTTATTGATAATTTAAACTAATTCTCGATTTGGACGAACTAACTCTAAAGCAGTTAAAGACATGCATGGGACATTTCGTTTTGGTCGATCGTGCTGAGTGCCTGTGCCTGTACCCACTCCAACTTGCAGTACCAATTAATTTCTAGGGTTTTTGCTTTTGTTTTTACTTTTTAGTTTTTTTCTTACTTTATCTTTTTTTTTTTCTTTTCTTTTGGGACAGCAATAGGTGAATTATTCATACAAAAAAAAAATTGCATTTTATAATGTTTAAATTTACTTCAGTCACATAGAAACAACTAAACGTACATATATACTTTTATCCATTTTGCTTTATATGAACAAATCCACAATTTTGTTTGTTTAAAGTATGATAGTTTTCATTGCAATACTATAAATTCTGTATCAAATATTGTATCATTTGTTATAAGCATGTATTCAAATATAATACTCATGCAGTCAAGCCGATCAATTGACATGTGGGCCTTAAAAGAATATCAATTATTATTGGTATATATGATGATAATAAAAGAGGATATGCATATGAATATGACATAATGAAAGAAAGAAGAAAAATTGAGGAAGTGACTGATGGCACGATTCATGCCTTATCTCTTTGATTAGACATTTATGGGAAACATTTGGACCATTTCAATGTTTTCTAAAATGTCAATATTAATCACTATTCCTTAGTATTGCATACGTTAATTTAAATAGTTACTTTTTCCCACTTTGTTGTTATTTTCATTGAGTAGGTATGATATTCGTTTCTAGTTTTCTTGGTCTAGAGTCTAGACTAACAATTAAACTAAAATAATCGAAACTAAAATGGTATTATTACTATTATGTGAAATACTAACAATTTATCTAGTACAAGCTTGATTATCAAACCGATCATAAAAAAGTTGTTTCAAATTCGAAGACGAGATATCTATTACGAGTTGTAAATTATAACCTTTAATTTTCCTTATAATCTTAAGGAAGTGACATAAATATGTTATCTTCCAGTGCTGTTGGGATCACATTCATAAGGAAATAATGAATAGTTGACTGTTTTCTAATAAGATACCACTAGTATATTCCATACAATAGAAGATTGAGAGAGAATAGTGTAGATTTATGCTTTTAGACGGATTCAGAATGATAAAACAAACTATGTACGACATGCATACCATTTATACACGCTATGTAAGTATAACCAAGCTACAAGAATGTCTAACCCAATAGTTTTCCTTCTGTTGTTTACGGCCAAATATGGTTTAAACCACATACAACCTATATAGTGATGGTATATTCACAGAGTTTAGAAGTTTCTATGTTCTCTTTTGTCAACCACATAATTCAATTAATAAAAAAAGACATTGATTGGTTGTCCAACTTATATGAAAGAGACGATTTTACAATAAGAACAACATCCGCATATATAAGGCTGATCCAAGCTAAACAATAATTAATAAACTCAAATATTTAAAGAGATGCAAACAAAAACAAAAGGAAAAAGAAAAATTGAGCACGAAATGAACTGATGAACTCGTTCAAAAAGTTGGAGAAAATAGACCATTCAAAAACAACTACCACATCTTTTGCCTTTCTATTTCCTTTGATGGTCGGTAAACTTATCTCAGTATTATTGACATGATTTATTACTTATAGTGCCGGCTTAAACATATTACATGCCCTTGGGCAAACTAAAAAAAAATGCCCTTTAACCTATAGAAAAACTTACTAATTTTTT
Organism: Camelina laxa; assembly: GCA_024034495.1. NCBI lineage: Eukaryota > Viridiplantae > Streptophyta > Magnoliopsida > Brassicales > Brassicaceae > Camelina > Camelina laxa. The sequence continues at coordinate 6,127,929 of CM043883.1, forward strand.
TTAGGTCTTTTTTGTTCATATAATTTTTTTTTTGTCCCTTTCTAGCTTATAAAATTTTTTTTTTGTGCCTCTTTGCTTACAAAATTTTTTTTTATGTGCCTTTTTAACTTACAAATTTTTTTTGTGCCATTTTTTAGCTTACAAATTTTTTTTTTGTATCTTTTAGCTTACAAATTTTTTTTGGTGCCCCTTTCTAACTTACAAAGTTATTTTTTTTTGTACATTTTTAACTTACAAATTTTTTTTTGTGCCCCTTTTCTTATACGTATATGCCCCTTTAATTTATGTACCCGGGGCGGTCGCACTGCCCGCCCTCCTAGTTAAGCCGGCACTGATTACTTATTAGCTAGAAAAAAAAAATTAGTACTATTAGACTATTAGTACTAATAGGTACTAGACAAGAGCACGTTTAATGTTTGTTGACTTCTTGTCAATAATAGTCCTTAAGACCATTATTAATACTTTATATCTCCGTGCGCAAGACAATGTATATCAATTATATATGTCAATTTGTTTCAATTTGAACTCCAGTAGAATTATAGATATACGACCCTGTTATTAGTACACTTGAATTTGTCTTTCAAAGTTGATAAGTTTCTTTTCTTACACACTGTTTTGGGTGTAAATGGTAAAAAAATTAGAGTACAAAGTAAAACTAGGAGTGAAAGAAATATCACTCTACAGAAAAATATTTTCAACGGTAAAATATGAAAAATCTTGTTTTTACTCATATTCTTCTCATTATTTCTAACCGGTAAAAATAAAAAAGAACTCGGGTTAAAAATATATTTTAGAAAGACAGTTACACTTTATATTTATGGAACATCATGTCCACGATTTCGGGTAAGGTGAAGCTCTCCATCGATTTCAGTGGTTAAAACTTATTTGGCGACCATTGTTATAGCAGTAAATATGCATGGAGTTAATAAAAAAAGAGTCATCCCTTTGTTTAGAAGCAGTGGAATGAACATCAGACCCTTACCCCTTGCATGCTCTATCGTTTCACTATTTTCTTTCCGGAATTTGTTTTTTTTGTTTTACAAAATTAACGAAATTAAATTTATTTTCATGAAATTTCGTGAAATATTCCGTATAAAAGATCGTGAAACATAAATTTCAACCTCTTCGTAGTTCTTTAAGGCTCCGTCTTAGCCTGCCCATCATACGCATCTACATCTTCATTTACAAAAGAAACTATTAATCCTAATACACGAAGAAATTTACAAGTATAAATGTAATCATCGTCCTACAAGTACAAACACACACACACACACACTTTGTACTGATTTGCCAGTAAGAATTTCCAAGTTTAGGAGAATTTCAATTTCAAAATTTACGATTTCGGGGACCCTTTTTATATTTAAAGACAACAATCGTTTTTAGCTTTGCATATGCAGAAAAAAGACTGAACATTGTAATAGACAAGACAAGACAGAGCATGATGAGTTTATAGGCAAACACTGTCATTGTTCTTTCGTTACTATTGTCTTTCACGGTTCTCCTTTTTTTTTTTTTTTTTTTTAAATCTGGATGTGAACTTTGACGTGTGCTTACTTTTTTGTTTTGTTTTGTTTTTTAACCATGTTGTGCTTCAGTGCTTGTGTTAAACAACCAGGGAATTCTTATTTAATTCACCATAAACAAACCCGAAACCCTAATTTTGATCCTTATTGAGAATCTTAAATCACTAACAAGGAATATCAGAAAATTGCTTTTACTTGTGTATATGTATTTTTTTCAATGCTAACCAAAACACCCTATTTTGTTGAACTACGTCAATGTTTAAGAGAAAAACATTTAATGTGTTATCGTATTGTTAATTTAAAATTTTAATGTGTACATGTTCGTAACTTCGTATTCACAAAAAGATAATTTTATATGTGTCCGTTTTAACGAAAAATAAACTTTTATGTGGGTTTGTATTAGCAAACGAACACAATGATCGTGTGTTTAAAAAGTCTTTGTACAATGTGTCTGTTTCCTTTTTCTTTTCTTTTTGTTTTTGTTCCTGGAGTTGGCCAAATTATCCATCAGCCACTAGTCAAGTTGTCTATGTACATATATTAGCATGTGATGCAATTTTTCTTTCTTTTTTTTTTTTCCAAAGACGGTTAAAACCAATTCGGAATGCTTAAGCTAAATAACCAATGTTTTTTGAAAAAAAAAAAAATTCTTAGCGGTGTTTTTGTATTTAAGGATTTAGTAGTCGATTTGTTTTTAATTACAGTAAATTTGTTGTGAAGTAAGAAATTCTTGTGTTTACCAAATTTTGCAGTATTTGATTTGTTTTTAATTACAGTAAATTTGTTGTGAAGTAACTTTTGCAGTATTTGATTTGTTTTTAATTCGATTTAGTTTTTGCTTTGTCTAATATAACATTGTCGGTTGGCTACAACACTCGAAGATGTGAGTTATTGCTGTATATATACTAGATATTTTCATTTTCACGAGGACCACGACATATACGTATGCGGTATGCCTAACTTTACATTGTAGCACTTCGTAAATACGTATACGAAACCACTTTAAGATAAGGTTGGTTCAAGTCTGTGTATTGATTAATAATATGGTCTATCCGCGAAAAGTCCTAACATTGAAAAACATGGTGGTAGGTTTTAATCAAATCGTTTAAATTTTAATTTAAACCGTATTATTTTATACGAGGAGACATTTTTCAATAGGTCCGTGACATGGAATCTATATTCAAATATAATTACATTACGATTAATTAATATGAAATGTAGATTGATGTTTTTCATATATAGTTTACAAACTATGATCCATAACATCTACTTTTTTGTGATGTTTGACTAGTACATCTCCTGTTTCCATGCAAATTAAATTATAATTATATACGTGCAAAATATGATGACCTACCATTGGCAACAAAAAAATAGGCAGGAAAAATGTTATACAAACACATATCCTTCTTTTCTAACGAAAAATGGGATTTATGTACTCAAATGCTGAAACAAATTTAAAATTTGATAGTTATTACAACAACAAAGAAATCACCATTAAATTGACTAATTTACTCTGACTAATTTACTGCCTTTCTCATGTGGTCTAGTAATTTATTTGTTATGCCTCAAAATAAAATTAGTATTCGAAAGATTTGTAATTATTGTGTATACGATATAACAATTAGTATAATTATTAAAGTATAGATTGAGTTCGGTGAATATTACCGCTAAATTTGGCAGAAGCATTACTGTTGAGTCGTTTTCGTTGTCGGGAGGAAATGACCCAATAACAATGATGTCTATATACTATTTATGATAGACGTTTTGTTTCTGTGTTCAATTATTTGTTGTTCACTTATTCAACACGTGTGTTTATGTTTTACCCATGTGTGTTTTATGTACACTCGTTCTTCTAGGTTTCAACTCCACCAAGTGAGACTTATAATTAGAGTAGATATACTAGATGACTATACTTTTGGAATTAATTCATAAAATAACTGTGATCAATGTAGTTCTGTTGACCATGCAACTTAAAATTACGAAGCTCTCATTCTTCATTTTTCATTCTTCATTTTTTCTAAATCTTTCTCTCCTTTTTCTCTTTCTTTCAGTCATCTTCTCTCCTCCATATATATCTCTCTTACGCTAGTGTCCAGCCACCACCTCCACTATATTCATAATCTCTTCAATTTCTCTTAATTTTTTATTTTTTAGCTACCATCCTCAGATTTATATATTTTTTTTCTCTTATCTCTCTTTCATCATATCTCTTTACCACTAATTTTCTTTTTCTTTCTCTTTGGAAATCTATCCTTTTTTCATCACAGTCTATTCTATGTTTCCTCCTCTCGTCGGAGTTCTCCGCCACTCACTGACGTAATATCTAAAATTAGATATGATATTCAAAATACGTATAAAATTTCATGCTATGAAATAGAATCACATAATGTTTTTGTCCATATATCATGTTATTTCACATAATCACATGAGTTTTAACAATTCTACACAACAACATAGATATTTTGTCCATATATCATGTTATATCACATAATCACATGAATTTTAATTATTTTACATTATTATATCAATATATCATGTAATTTTTTAGAATCATATCACATCAAATCTCATAAATAATAAATGTTCTATTTTGTAAAAACAAAATAACGTAGGGATATTTTAGTATTTCTCCCACTCCACAAAACCTTATTTACCAATAAATTCTGACACAAAGGCTATTTTCTCTATTCTTTTTAAACTCATAGTTATCTATCAAAGTTGCTCTTACATTTATCTATAATAGTGTATTTTAAATTGAGATTCACATTAATGTCACCGTTTAGGTCATAACTATTACAAAGACCATACTATTAGATTACGAATGCATAAAACAAAAAAAAAACAAAAATTGAAAAATAGAGAGAGGATAAATGTTTAGAGAAGTTGATCGAAACGTCACATGGCTATGGTTGGAAAGGGGACGCAGAGATTATGCGTAGCTTTTAGCTTTGATTTTTCAAAACACAATTAATATGTTCCTTCGTATTGCAATATTGCTCTCACTTTTTTCTTTCACTTCTTTTCTCTCCTTTTCTAGGTTTTGTCTCTATCTTTATCATTTTTCTTTTTAAATTTAAAATCTTACTTAATCACCTTGATTAGAATTTTCTGTTTCTTCTCAAAAGTCTTTGATCCCTATGTCATAAACAAATATTTGTACTCTTACACCGAAATTGAAACAAAACATACACATCTAAAACATCATATAAAATATAGAGGAAGTATATATATATAAACCGTACTTTTTTTTTTCCTGTTTCTAATCTGATAAAAAACTTGATAAATTCGAATCAAACCCAAACCTAATGAACTGTAATATAACATGAACTCTGTTGAGACACAGGCCTCAATTTGCTTCGATGGGCCGAAAATAAGCTAATAACATTGTCTTCAATAACACGTTTTCTGTTTCAAGTTTAGTTTTTTTCCATTTCTTGGTAAATGGCTTTTTTCTGTTTTGGGCAACCTCTTTCACGTTAGTGTTATACGTACAGAGCCGATAAAGATAAAACTTAGAAGGAAGGCTTTATAAAACGTTGTATCGGTAACCAATCCCGGAACACCAAAGCAACCAAGTAATAAAAACTCGTACAAACTCAATTCTCACAAACAGTCCTAGCTAGTTATTTTCTCCAGCATATCTCGTAAGTTGGTTGAAAACACGGGTGGTACCAACCAAACTTCTTTAGTTCTTGTTTGCATTATCGAATTCTTCAGTTACACTTCAAATTATTGTTGGTATGTGGAGCCAAAAAAATTTCAGACCCGTCGTCACTGACCAGTGACTAGACAACGGGACTACACGGTGATAGACGACAAATGCTATAAATTAAACTTTATTTTGATTGGTTTCTTGGTTAGAGATTTCAGTTGGGTCCTTTGTATTAATTGGAACAAGTACGTCACATGCATTCGTTTCCAAATTAGGCTCAACACTACTAGATACCAAATAAACCAAAATGGATCAACAACAACCAGAGATAAAAGTAAGATATTATCTCATTTCGTTACCCGATCGACAGAGACACATCACCAGTTTCAGTGACACACAGGCCCTTGTATTAATTATACATTATCTTATATTACTAGGAACAAAATCAAGTTCTCTCAAAAGAAGAAGAAGAAATACTTTCACAATTCTCTCAAATGGCTTTGATAACCTTACTTGAAGCCTCAATTTATTTCCTTCTTTTCTCCTTCATTTCCGGATATTTCTTGATCAGCAAGAAACCTCACCGTTCCTTCCTGACGGACTGGCCGATACTCGGTATGCTTCCAGGTTTACTCGTCGAGATCCCTCGTATTTATGACTATTTAACCGAGCTTCTCGAGGCCTCAAACTTAACTTATCCTTTCAAAGGCCCGTGCTTTGGGGGCCTCGATATGTTGGTCACCGTTGATCCGGCCAACATCCATTACATCATGAGCTCAAACTTTGCGAATTACCCGAAAGGATCCGAGTTCAGGAAGCTATTCGATGTTTTGGGGGAGGGGATTTTCAACGCGGATTCAGAGTTATGGAAAGATCTGAGGAAATCAGCTGAAGGCATGATGAGTCATCCAGATTTTCAAAGGTTTACGGTAAGAACAAGCATGAGTAAGCTAGAGAAAGGGCTTGTCCCACTTCTTGATTGCGTTGCCGAGAAGAAACTAGTCGTTGACTTACAAGATGTGTTCCAAAGATTTACTTTCGACAATTCGTTTGTATTAGCAACCGGGGTTGATCCAGGTTGTCTCTCCACGAAAATGCCGGAAATCGAGTTTGCTAGAGCTTTAGACGAAGCAGAGGAAGCGATATTCTTCAGACATGTCAAGCCGGAGATGGTTTGGAAGATGCAAAGATGGATTGGGTTTGGAGATGAATTGAATATGACAAAAGCTCACTCGACTTTTGACCGAGTTTGCTCTAAGTGCATAGCTTCTAAGAGAGATGAAATATCCCGTGGGGTTATTAACACTGAGTCTTCTTCTAAAGATCTGTTGATGTCTTACATGAACGTGGATACAAGCAAGTACAAGTTGTTGAATCCTAGTGATGACAAGTTCCTTAGAGATATGATTTTAAGCTTCATGTTAGCTGGTAGAGACACCACTGGCTCTGCTCTCACTTGGTTCTTCTGGCTTCTCTCCAAGAACTCAGAAGTGATAACCAAGATTCGTCAAGAAATCAACACAAATCTATCTCCAAGAACCAGTGGTTCTGACTTTGATTCATTCAATCCCCATGAGTTAAACAAGTTGGTGTATTTACATGGCGCGTTATGTGAATCCCTCAGGCTATATCCACCCGTTCCATTTCAGCACAAGTCTCCTACAAAATCGGACGTCCTTCCGAGCGGACACAAAGTCGATGCGAGTTCAAAGATTGTGTTCTGTCTCTACTCATTAGGGAGAATGAAATCAGTTTGGGGAGAAGATGCATCAGAATTTAAACCGGAGAGATGGGTTTCGGAGAACGGAAGGTTGATCCATGTGCCTTCTTTTAAATTCTTATCATTCAATGCCGGTCCAAGGACTTGTTTAGGGAAAGAAGTGGCTATGACACAGATGAAGACAACGGCTGTGAAAATTATACAAAACTATAATATAAAGGTCGTTGAAGGACACAAGATCGAGCCAGTTCCTTCTATTATTCTTCACATGAAGCATGGTCTTAAAGTTACTGTCACTAAGAGATGTTTGGTATGAATATTATGCAATACTTTTGTACTATATGGTATGGAAATAATTATTAGAATTTTGTTCTAGCTTATTAGGTTAATTTTTATATGCTATGCTTTTCCACCATATCCTATGAAAATAATAATTTTTGTTTTTTTTTAAAATGCTAGATTAAGAGGGTTAATGTTTTGTTTAGTAAACTTAATATTTCCTAAAATAAAATTTAGTCTAGATTAGAGGCATATATGTCTTCATTGTCCACTTTGTTTTTCTTTTTTGTTATCTCTATAGTTGATATATAATTAATTTATAATTCTTATTAGGAAATTCAACCATTTCATCTTTACCCATACTGAATGTTATTAGGATCGTGCCGTGAGTTAACAACCAATATATATCTTGTATAGTTGTATTAGCCATTTTTAAAACATGACTTGAGTTGACAAACATAGAAAACATATATATTCCCTATATAGTAAAACAAAAGTATATAACATTGTTTTAGTAGATTTTATTATTTTTATAAGTTGGTTACAAATAGGTTATAGATAGGTTATAAATTAAATGCTATATTAATTAGTTACAAAATAATAGTGCAACCTTAATTGTTTCCGAAAATCATGCTAGAAAATATATTCCAAATTGTTAAATGAACTTGTATCATCCCGTACAAACTTTATTTTCAAAAGATTTTTAAGTTACAACACATTGTAACCAAACATCTAGAAACACAATATTACAAATTTATTTTCGGAGATTTGATTGCTATACAACATTGTTAATATACTTTTAAAAGAGAATAAAAATATACTTTCAAGCATAAAAAAAGGGATATATTGTTTAGTCTTTCGAAGGACAGGTAATTGTATTTCATTGTGGTAGATTTTAACCCACGGTACACCGCGGGTGAGTTTTTTAAAACTATTTTTAAAAAATTTGATTATGTAAAAACTATTTAAAAACTATATAATATAGGTTATAAGATTAATTATCTGATAGATTATAGTTTATATGGGTTGTAACCATTAGTTAAATCTCGATTTTAGATCCTATTAAAAAGTATATTCCAAAAAATAAAATAAAATCTCCACATAATATTTAACTAACCATATATACGAAACAAAATCTCAAAAAAGTAATATTATTTATAACAACTTTTAAAATCAATCACTTTTAACCTGGGTTCTAACTTTTTTTCACAACAACTTCTAAAATTAATCACATAAATTATATCTATACTATTAATTGTGGAATACACTTAGACATAAAAAAAAATAAACAAAACAGAATTCCATATAATGCCCTTATTATAAAGGATGTATCCAAACAGTAATCTATAGCCAAACACTAAAATTAATATCTAATTTATTCAGATTATGGATAAACAATTCAGATTAAGATTAATGGGATGGGGATCATATATTGAATTTAAAAGATTCAATTTTAAATTCAATATATGATCCGCATCCCATTAATCTTAATCTAAATTGTTTAGATGCGGATCATATATTGAATTTAAAAGATTCGATTTTAATTTGTGTAAATATTAAGATTTTTCCATCCTATAATTAAGTTGTTTGTTTCCTATTATTTAGATATTATCTTTAAATAATATATAATTTCTTTATAATTGTTACAAATCAATTTGTAAAATAAATTGAAAACGTCCTCTACTAATTTATTTCCTTTTTATATGGTCATAAATAAATTAATACTAACTATAAAGATATTTAATCCTTAAAATCACTTAAACCATTTAAATCAAACTATCCAATTTCAAACAACTAAATTTAAATTCAAATATATTTTAGGTAAATTTGTTACCATCCAAATCGGACAATTAAATTCAAAAACTTATACATGTAAACATATTAAATTTAGTTATATTTTTGGTAACAATAATTTTGATTTGATATTACCTAACATACAAAACTTAATAGATTTTCAATATAATTCAAATTACAATTTTAGTTTTCTTTCCTAAAATATTATCTCAAACCGAAATGAACAAAATTTTGAATAACTACGAAAATCTTTTTTTTTTGTTAATATCTTGAAATATTTTGTGTTAGGAAACCTAACTAATCTGATCTCTATATAAGACGTGTCGAACTCTTTCGTTTCATTCATTCACAAAATTGTTTTCCAGCATCAAAGTTTTGCGTTTATGAGTTGTTTAACTTTTATTTTTCATTATGTTTTATTATTAGTGTTTCAGATTTGAAACTCTTCAAAAACATGTGTAACATAAAAGCCAAAACTTTAAACTTTTAAACTATTGGTGCTGGTGAAACATTCAAATTGTTCTGATCGATTTTTTCTTATCATTCTTTTTTGTTTTTGTTTTTATATGTTAGCACATATATACATTAACTGTAAATGTAATAGTGTATTATTTTTATTGCTCCATGATTATATTGTTATAGGTGGCCTATTGGGTGATTTCAAAAGAAGGATCTTGAAGCAGGTCATATAATGTGGCAATCTATCGAGGAACACGGATATTCATATCAATCATTAAAGGTCTACAAAGCAATAGATGGAGAAGCTACTAGTGATTATTTATTTATTTTTTTAGTTTCAAGAGTCTGAGACAAGTAATTAGTCTGAGTTATATGTTTTTAATATGAACCTCTATTTCTGTAGCATTTACATGTTTTTAAATGGAAAAAGTTTATAAAAAAATTCAAGAGTTAATATCTTCAAGAGATAATTCTTGGTTCACGAAAATGATTAGTATACTTTGAAAGGAAAAGGTTTGAGAAGGGTGCTAATTTTATAACTAGAATGATAAAAAAATAGTTATCTTTTGTGAACTTTGTTTGTAATTAGGATGTTACATGAGAAAATATGAGGGACTAAAATTGAAATTGGTAAGAGCAATTTGGAATTATTTTAGTTTATGGATTGACATTTCTTTTTCCATTACTTAAAAATTGGAATGAAATTTTGAGACATCAAAAATAATATTTGACTTATATATTCTGGATTTACATTCTTTTCTCTTTTTCCTATTTTTCTGTTATAAATTTCTCATCTATTTCTTAGAAACAATATTTAAAATATTTAAGAATTTTGTCCACAGAATTATTTACGAAAAACAAAGAACTTTTATATGAAAAATAATCTACCCTATGGATCCATTTGCTCTTATATGTCAGTAAAAAGAAGATATTCGAGTCTTATGGTAAAACCCCTTTTTGGTGTGCATAATGTTGATGGTGGTTACTGTGTTTGTAAATTAATTACTGCTTTTAAATGTTTAAAGCATCAGTTTTTGAAGTATTTTTGGAGAAAACCAATCAAAGTATTATATTTCAGAAGTTTTGCTCGATCAAATAATTTAGTTGAAGATGGCACTCACAATTTAATATCTCTCACCATAATTGCAGTCTTAAGAATCGAATTCAGTAGAGTCAATGCATAAGATTATCCTACAAAAATTTAACACTCTATCTCCTATTCCACATGCTAAATTCAATTTCAACATATTTCACAAAATTCAATGAAATTTGAATAATAGATATGAAAATATCACAATTTTATTTTAAAGAAGAACATATGTCTAAATCATAAATTTCAGCATTTCAAAAGTCTATATATATATATATGTATTTCTTAATATATAGGACTACCATATATAAAAGATTTCTGTATTAGAGATTGATAGAACCAAGAATTCTCAAAAATGAAAATAATCACAACGCTCCTTACCATTTAGAATTTTTAAAGCTAAAGACATTCTAGCATATATAATCCATATTATTTGGTAAAAGGCATAACCTGCATTTAGGAATCTTAGGTTACCTCCAGCCTTCTGAAGCGAGTCGGCCGAGACGGTTGATGGAGATGATCCGGCAGGCGGAGAGTTTGATTGCGACAGTCCAGCCTTTCATACGAGTCCAATGAAGAATAAGAGGAGAGCAAAGCGCCAATAGAAAAAAAGATAGCAAAAGCTAACCGTGCTCCACCCCGGTGAACTCACGCGGTTCCGACGTGCCCAGAGGCCAGAGGCGAAATCCCCCAATTCTCCTCTCGAGCACTAGGTGAACCTTTCAGTCGGCTCGTTTGCGCGCGCGTGAACCAACTCAACCGCCCGCATCAGTCGAAGTGGTGCCCTCGTCCCGCATTTTTTTCGGGAATATGATGTTTCCGTCCCAGTACCTGTAGGAAACGATAAAATTTTGCTGCTCCCATCTATTTGTTGTGGGGCATCCCCGTTCCCAATGGGCTTTTGTTGCTCTCCACAGCGCTTTCCCATTAATAGGTTTTATGTTACGTCAAGCAAACTCTGTTCAAAGCAGAGAATGCAGTGTAAAAAACATGACATGAATCAATACATATATTATACGAGGAATCTTACCGCAAAAGCTATAAACCATCGTTCTTTAGTCTCGTGGGGAAGAGTACGGTATGTCAAGGCAGCATATTTGACATCCGTTTTTTTGCATTCTGAAAATCGCCTTTGTAATTACACTATACAGATCACGCTTAAACCTATATAGCAAATTTGAAATAACATATCAATAAGTAACATTAACCTAAATATTTGTGATTAATATATAATGTACCAAATAGCTCCTCGTTCCACTTGGGGATGAAGATACTTGAGGGTTTGGCGCCCCGGAGCAGTGAGAAGGTCATCCACCGAAATGGTGTAACAACCGATCTATTTGCATCAGCTGCAGGAGAAACTATTGGTTGTGGTGGTGAACAGCTCGGGTCATGTTGGGATATGAAAGGCCTATAAAAAAGTGTCAAACTCCGGTTTTGAGCTACTAAACTGTTGTAACAGTACATATTGGAGAAATTCATCACGATTGAAGTTCAACAAGTATAAATTATATATAAGAAGCCCTAGTTAGGGTTTCCCAACATAAAATATCTTCTAGTGATAAACCGTAATTAGGGGTTTGTCGTCCTCCTAATGAGAAGCCGTAATTATAAGGGTTTATTCATGATATTAACCAATCGCAGGCCGGGTGGTGGGTTCCTCATGATGGAATGGCGGCGAGCGGTGGAACGGCATCAAGTAAACGGTGAAACTACGTCAAGGAAATGGTGGAACGGCGACACGAATTACTGATAACAATATCATAGAGCATTTGACATCACGTTTCTGCTAGCCATGTATAGAACTCAAACTCATCCTTTTGTCAGTAAGATTCTCAATTTAACCTCTCATTTGTTTTGTTGACACATTTTTTTCATAACTTGGCTGAAATCTTGTACTCAAAGATGTTGTATAGCTGGCTATGCTAGCTACTCAAATATTTCCATCTATTAATGTTGATATATTACAAGTGTTTGATTGCATGAGACCTGAACATATCTTTAGTGACGGGTGGGATAATTCCATGACAGGACCAAAATTTGAACATCTTATTTTCATCGATGCTCCACGTGAACTCTCGCTTACGTTATAAACTAAGCTAGAACTTCTAACTCCCGTGGTCATTTCAGCATAAACAAATTCGTAGCTCCAATGGAAACCCATTTCCTAGTTTTATTTCTCGCCTTCTTCGTTTTCATTTCTTTCAAACTTTTGTTTGGTAAAAGGCATAGCAAGTTCAACCTACCACCAAGTCCGGCTAGGCCACTGCCGTTGATTGGACACCTTCACCTCCTGAAGATGCCACTTCACCGCACATTCCTCTCTTTCTCTCAATCCCTAGGTGGCGCCCCAATTTTCTGCCTCCGCCTCGGAAACCGTCTCACGGTTGTCGTCACTTCCTACTCCATTGCTGAAGAATGCTTTACAAAAAACGATATTGTTTTCGCCAATAGGCCAGACTTAATTCTCGGGAAACATATTGAGTACAACTCCACCACTATGACTAGTGCGCCTTATGGTGACCACTGGCGAAACCTGCGCCGCATTGGCGCCGTGGAGATCTTCGCGTCTCATAAGCTCAACGGCTTCTTATCTGTCCGTAAGGATGAGATCCGACACTTGTTACTACGTCTCTCAAAAAACTCGCAACATGTATGTGAGCTTCTACATATCTTAACATTATATATATATAGAACCTAGTCATTTGTAGTTAAGGTTGAGAAGTATGAACCTTACTATCACTACATGCATGGGTCTAAACCCGGGAACCTTACCCAAAATAAAGATTGAGAAGTATGAATGTGAAAATGTGAGAGTTGATCATTTGTTCATGTGACTATAATCAGGGGTTTGCGAAGGTGGAGATGAGACATTTGCTTTTTGAGTTGACTATCAATAACGCTTTTAGAATGGTAGCCGGGAAACGATTTTATGGTGAGGGCACAGAGCAAGATGAAGTTACTCAGCAAGTGAGACAGCTGATGAACGAGATTGTGTCCAGCGCTGGCGCCGGGAATGCAGCCGATTATTTACCAATCTTGCGTTGGATCACAGATTTTGAGAAACGCATCAAGAAGTTAGCGACTCGGCTCGATAAGTTTTTGCAGAGTCTGGTGGATGAGAAACGTGCGGATAAAGAAAAGGGTACCACTATGATAGATCACTTGCTTTCTCTCCAAGAAACTCAGCCTGATTATTATACAGACGTCACTCTTAAAGGACTCATAGTTGTAAGTATTTAGTAATCCATTTACTATATTTAAGAACACGAATCAAGCTTCATGATGGCTGCTGATAATCGATTTTGAATTTACAGGTTATGATAATCGCTGGATCTGAAACAATTGCATGGACTTTAGAATGGGCCATGATGAATTTGTTGAACCATCCAGAAGTTTTAAAGAAAGCTAAGGCGGAAATTGATACGAAAATAGGTTTTGACCGGTTAATAGATGAATCTGATACTGTAAATCTCCCATATCTCCAATGGATTGTGTTGGAGACCCTACGCCTTCACCCGGCAGCTCCAACACTTGTTCCACATATGCCATCAGAGGATTGCATGTTGGCAGGATACGACGTTCCACGTGGTTCGATGTTATTGGTGAACATATGGGCCATGCATAGAGACCCGTCTATATGGGAAGACCCAGAAATGTTCAAGCCAGAGAGGTTCGAAAATGAAAAGCAAACTCAAAAGTTGTTGTCGTTTGGGACTGGACGACGAGCTTGTCCCGGGGTTGGCCTAGCTCATCGGGTAGTGAGCTTGGCTCTTGGATCGATGGTTCAGTGTTTCGAATGGCAAAGAATTGGAGAAGATTATGTTGACATTAGAGAAGAAGAAACCGTGGCTTTGATGCGTCCTGCGACACCGTTGGTAGCCATGTGTAAAGCTAACCCCATCGTCCATAAGATTCTTGATGCTTTTGCTTGAAGTGTAACTCGTTTTCTCTGTCTCTTGGGAAAATTACTAAAAGAACATGCATGTACTCTTTCCATGTGTTCACGTAATTTCTCAAAAGTTTTTTTAGAATAATGTTTTATTCGGAAAAATCATATTTCTAATCTTTAATGTGTTAGGGTAGTAATTTAATACGTTGAGAAAATAATTAAATCACTAACATTAATAGCCACAAAAAAAAACAGAATAAATAAATTATTGATTATGGTAACTAACTAAATATATTTTTTAAAATAAGAACTTCATCTTTTCTTTTGTATTGTCCGACCACAAATCTTTGATCCAAGCTTAACCTATGCTGCATCATATGCTTATTTCATACTTCATTGATAAACGCCTGAAACAAAAAAAAATGAAGCACACAATAATGTTGACAAAATGAAGTTACATTATCTTTCCTACTCGTTTGAACACCAATGGCAGTCACACTGAAATTCTTCTTGCTGGAATCCACCAAGACTCAAGCCAAAATTATTTTCACCGAGATCAATAATCCTAAATACCGAGACTTGGATTTGGATGCCAAAATCGTTGTTTCCTTTTTCTCGCCACAGTTCTCTTAATTTAAATAAACTCCAAATCTTCTATTCAATAACGAACACCACGATTAATTCTGATACAAGTCCTTCATTTTCGTGTTCTTTGTTTCTTCTCTCCCAAACATGATAGTCTGATATCTTATATATTAGATACATACATTTGTTATTGTCATTTAGTACCATGCATATATATTAAAGTAAATGAAATAATATATAACTACCTTTTTGTCATTGTCGTTTTGTTTGGAGAAAAAACTAATTAAACCAACACAATTCTATAACATGAGTATTTGTGTCCAAAATTATTGTTACGGTGAGTATTTTCGGTCAATCATTTTGATTTCTGAAAGGGTGAAAGAAGCCTTAACTCTGTGTGTTATGTGAAATATATTTATGGTTTGAATGTTTTGTTGGTTGATATAACATTTTCTTTTTAGCATAGTTATACTAAAGATATTAAAAATTCGAAAACAATATTATGATAGAGCATTTGACATCATGTTTTAATTTTTATTTAAAAAGTTATGTTATGTCTCTAAATACGCAATCAAGTTCAAAACGTTTCTGCTAGCCATGTATAGAACTCAAACAGTCAAACTCATCCTTTTGAGCGTAAGATTCTCAATTTAACCTCTCATTTCTTTGTTTTATTATGTCCATTTGTTTTGTGTTGCTTATTTATTATAACTTACCTGCTACTTGTAACAGTTGTACTGGGGGATCCCAATTTCTTATTAATGTTGATGTATTACAAGTGTTCGATTGCATGAGACGTGAACATATCTTTATTGACGGGTGGGATTAGTTCCATGACAACTCCAAAATAAACATTTTTTTTTTCATCATCCTGCTCCACGTAAACTCTCGCTTACGTTACAAATTAAGCTATAACTTTTAAGTCTCTTGTTCATTTCAAATTATTAACACAAACAAATTCATAGATCTAATGGAAAGCCATTTCCTAATGTTGTCTCTCGCCTTCTTCGTTTTCATTTCTTTTAAACTTTTGTTTGGCAAAAGGCAAAGCAAGTTCAACCTACCACCAAGTCCGGCTAGGCCACTGCCGGTTATTGGACACCTTCACCTCCTGAAGATGCCGCTTCACCGCACATTGCTCTCTTTCTCTCAATCCTTAGGTGGTGCCCCAATTTTCTGCCTCCGCCTCGGAAACCGTCTTATGGTAGTCGTCTCTTCCTACTCCATCGCTGAAGAATGCTTTACGAAAAACGACATTGTTTTCGCCAATAGGCCAGAGTTCATTGTAAGGAAACATATTGAGTATAACTCCACCACTATGACTAGTGCGCCTTATGGTGACCACTGGAGAAACCTGCGCCGCATCTGCACCCTAGAGATCTTCGCGTCAAATAAGCTCAACAGCTTCTTATCTGTCCGTAAGGATGAGATCCGACACTTGTTACTACGTCTCTCCAAAATTCGCAACATGTATGTAAGCTTTTACATACCAGAACATTACTTATATATAGCTAGATAATTAAGTTGATAACCTAGCGATCTGTAGTACTGCCCACTCTATCATCACATGGGTCTAAAGTCTAAATCTGGCAATTTGCATGTGCACACAGTAAAAAATTCACTGAAAAACAAAAAAAAATATTTATACACAGTCTTAAAGTCTTAAGAGCTGGGCATTCGGGTCGGCGAATGTCAGGTTCTTCTCCGGTTGGATCAGTTTGGTTTGGATTCGGTTCAGATAGGTGTAGTCAGGTTCGGATAGGTGTAGGGAAAAAAAGATGGTTCAATTTCAATAAAAGTTTGTTAATTTTTACCCAAGTTGTATTATTTTGAAGTATGACTAAAGATTTTTGGATATTTAATTAGGTTATTTTAATTATTTTCGTATTTTTGGGTATATATGTCTAACTAAATATAATTAATAATATTTTTGGTATATATATATATATATATATATTAGGGTATAGAAACCAACCAGTTCTCGGTTCCGATTTAGTTCGGATAATTCATATAAGAGAGTTTATTAACCATGCATTCAGGTGTGACTATTCAGTTCGGTTTCAGAATCGATTTTTTTGGTTCGGTTTTTGTAATTTGTTTTCTTTGTCCACCCCAAATCTTAACCAAAAAAAAAGATTGAGAAGTATGAAAATGAAAATGTGAGAGTTGATCATTTGTTTATGTGACTATATAATCAGGGGTTTGCAAAGGTTGAGATGAGACATTTGCTTTTTGAGTTGACTATCAATAACATATTTAGAATGGTAGCCGGGAAACGATTTTATGGTGAGGGCACAGAGCAAGACGAAGTTGCGCAGCAAGTGAGATACCTAATTGACGAGATTATGTCTAGCGCTGGCGCCGGGAATGCAGCCGATTATTTGCCAATCTTACGTTGGATCACATATTTTGAGAAACGCATCAAAAAGTTAGCGACTCGGCTCGATAATTTTTTGCAGAGTCTGGTGGATGAGATACGTGCAGTTAAAGAAAAGGGTACCACTATGGTAGATCACTTGCTTACTCTCCAAGAAACTCAGCCTGATTATTATACAGATGTCACTCTTAAAGGACTCATACTTGTAAGTATTGTGTAATCCATATACTATCTTTAATAACACTTATCAAAAGGCTGATAATCGATTTTGAATTTACAGGTTATGATATTTGCTGGATCTGAAACAATAGCATGGACTTTGGAATGGGCCATGTTGAATTTGTTGAACCATCCAGAAGTATTAAACAAAGTTAGGGCGGAAATCGATACAAAAATCGGTTTTGACCGGTTAATAGATGAACCGGATACTATAAATCTCCCTTATCTACAAATGATTGTTTTGGAGACACTACGTCTTTACCCGGTAGCTCCAACACTTGATCCACATATGCCATCAGATGATTGCATGTTGGCAGGATACGACGTTCCACGTGGTTCGATGTTATTGGTGAACATATGGGCCATGCATAGAGACCCGTCTGTATGGGAAGACCCAGAAATGTTCAAGCCAGAGAGGTTCGAGAATGAAAAACAAAAGCTAAAGTTGTTGTCGTTTGGGATTGGACGACGAGCTTGTCCCGGCATTGGCCTAGCTCATCGGGTAGTGAGCTTGGCTCTTGGATCGATGGTTCAGTGTTTTGAGTGGCAGAGAATTGGAGAAGAAAATGTTGACAGTAGAGAAGAACCCATGACCTTGATGCGTCCGGCCACACCGTTGCTAGCTATGTGTAAAGCTCGACCCATTGTACACAAGATTCTAGTCAGTTAAGGCATTTCAACGAGCATATTAGTGAGTGAATGACCTTTTATGATGTATGATAAGTAAATTCACATGTTAATCCTAGCTCGAATCTGCATGCATTGTCATGGAAACAAAGACTAGATATATGCATTGGACCAGCCAGAGGTTTACATTATTTCCACAGTCGCTCATGACAGAGCAATCATACAGAGAGACGTCAAATCCACAAATATATTACTAGACGAGACCTCAGTAGCCAAAGTTGCTGATTTCGGACTATAGAAACTCATGATTCGTAATCAAGATCAAACCCATATCAGCACAGAGAATCAGAAGGTAGAATGGATGAGCGGCCGATCTTTTAAAAAAACGGAGAACATGTAGATAGATAGAAACCAGTTTAGCCCTCACAGAAAGAGGCAGAGTATACGGGCCATCTTAGCTAACTCATCGGCAACAACATTATTAGACCGAGGTACAAAAGTAAAAGAGATAAGAGTGAAGAGAGATATCATGAAGGATACTCATAATGACTCAAACGCTATAGAAAGAGCACCTTTAGATCTAAGTTTGATAATAAATTTTGACTCCAGTCATCAATCTCTTTAGTTTCGTTAGTTCTTATGTGAATGGTTTATTTGTTATTATTTTTTTTAAATATATTTTTTGAATTCGTTAGTTCTATGTGAATGGTTCAATTTTTTTTCTTTCTAAACCATCGTTTCTACAGATGTTTCTAAACATGTTTTTTTTTCGAATATTTTTTTACAGTGGTTCACACATCCTTATGCGTTAGCGTTAGTCTGCAGATCATTTTTGCCGCGTTTTCTGTGAGTTCTTAGCGTATGAGAGTGTTAGTGACAAATGTTTCATCAGATGCCATATGGAGGAATTCATGTACATGCAATAAAGTGCATGGGTACATTTATATGATGGCAAAGTAGCAAACAAAGCTATCAAGTAAGACAGTGGTGATCATTACAAATGGACACATATCTTTAAAAGTGTATATGCTCCATATGACACTGGTACCTAATGAGGCACTTGTCTTTTAATTTCTTATAAGCTTAGCCATATGGATACCATATCACTCTAAAAATCTTTATTTAAATAATGGCAACCAACACATTACACAAGCAAACAATATCTATTATCAAATAGAGAAATTACGTACTCATGTGTCATTTGCCTCTTTAGAAAAATTTGAAGCTTCGTTAGACTTAGGAGATGTGATGATCGTAGGTAGATAACTAATTCCATCAGAAACAGCTCCAAGTGACGGGAAACAAACAAGTTTGTTCGTCGGTATAAAACTTCTGTTGATAAGTCATTAAGACCAACGGATTACTGAAGAAAATTACTCATGGGTTACTTTCCTTCTTTGAAAATTTTGAACCTTGGTTAGACTAACGGAATGTGATGATACGTAGGTAGATAGATATCAACTTAATTAGTGGTTTTGTCTATCTCCCCATATCTAGCCTAATTACACTTTAAAAAGTGAAAGTGGTTTTGATTGGTTTTATTATATGTTTGTAAACACAACTCGAAATTTATAATTCACAAAACAAAGCAGATTATCTTCAATTCTATTAATGTTTTTAAACAAAAAAAAAAAAAAAAAAAAAAAAAGCAGCTTATCTTCCATATCACGGGAACTATATATAAGTCAATTGCGTTGCAAATTCTGAGAACTATTTAAAGGATTTAAAAGAAAAAAAATATTTAGAAGAAACTTCATGTTTTCGTTATCTAATCCCCAGATGTCAAAACCAAATTTTATTGGCATTTAAAATATTTTAAGTTGTAAATAATGTTATAAATAAATACCATGCAATAACTTAAATTTTAGCATATATTACATTTTATAAGTTAAACTTAAATATTCTATTGATTTATTATACAAGTAAAATAGCATTTACAAATATATATTCATAAGTTTAAACACATATATTTGGTGTTAAAATGCAATTAATCCTACAACGATCTGACCAATTTGACAGATAAGGTCTAAAGCACATACGAATAAGAACGTTGCACTGACTCAAACAAACCTTGGTCACATGCTACACGTCGTTCATGGACTTTGTATGTATATAAATACCTCCGATGCTATCAACAATGTAGCTAGACTTTGACGTGTGACACTAGCAACAAAGTAATTACCATGGAAACCTTAACCACTTTTGGGACTCAAGTCTCTCTTCTTTCTCCGAATGTGGTGAGCAAACTCTCTCGCTTTCCACTGACATCATTTGCTCGTAAGCCTACAAAGCAGGTTTGTTTGAAGACTAGGGAGTGCGAGCTTCATGAAAGTACGCGCACGTTTAAGAAGTTGCCACCTTCTGATTGGGGTGATCATTTCCTTCATCTTCCCATGAATGTCTCCGTGAGTTCATTACACACACACATATATAAATAGGATTGGTACGGTGCAGGAGATTGTAACAAGCTGGTTTCTTATAGGATATGGATACGCTTACAAGAGAGATGAACGTACTAAAGCCTACCGTAAGGAAGATGCTCATGTTATCACAAGACGTGGAGGAGACAAAGAAGAGGATTCTTCTAATCTATTTGCTGGTCGCACTTGGTCTGGCATACCACTTCGAGGATGAGATAGATGATAATCTGAAACACAGCTTCGAAAATATAGAGACCATTATGGCCGGTGAAATCGACTTGTCCACAGTTTCGCTCATGTTTTGGGTTTTCAGGACTTATGGATATAACTTGTCTTCAGGTAAAGAGTATCAAGCTAGGCTTCGTATTAATGTTCAACAATTCTACTACTCGTCTCCTTTAGTTAATTGTATGCAACTTATGATATATTTTGTAAACAGACGTGTTTAGGAGATTTCAAGGGGAGGATGGGAAGTTTGAAGATTGTCTTACCGAAGATGTCAAAGGTCTGCTAAGTTTGTATGAAGCCGCACAATTGGGTACGAGCACTGAGGATATTTTGGACGAAGCGATGAGCTTCGCGTCGAGCCACTTGGAGGGTTTAACAGGTGGAACGTGCCCGCCTCATATCTTAAGGCTTATACAAAATGCACTTTACATGCCTCAGCACTACAATGCTGAAATATTATTCGCAAGCGAATACATTTGGTTCTATGACCAAGAAGATGTTCACAACAAAGTCCTACTCGAGTTAGCCAAGCTCAATTTCAAGTTCCTTCAACTCCATTGGATTCACGAGCTGAAGATTCTCACCAAGTAGACCACTTACTATATCAGTCGCTTCTTACAATTGTTTTCATGGATTAATAACAAGCTAGCTACCGCTCTAATACATTTTTTTGCAGATGGTGGAATGACCAAGATCTTACATCTAAGCTCCCACCTTACTTTAGACACAGAATGGTGGAGTGCCATTTATATGGAGTGATTATGTATTTCGAGCCACAATATTCATTTGGTAGAATCTTATTGGCTAAGTTATTGGTGCTCTTGACCGTTGTCGATGACACGTGTGATAGATATGGTTCTGTTCCTGAGGTTGCAAAGCTTCTTGATTGCGTCGAAAGGTAATATGTATATACATATGTAAGCATAATTAATGTGTTAGTCGTTGAGAGACCATCAATAAAACGAAGAAGTAGAATAAATTATGTTATTTCTCTCACAATATAAGTTGCTTACCCGAGGAACCTATAGAAGAGGGTTCTGGTTTTACTTAAACCATTCTATTTTTTTTTGATAAAAATTACTTAAACCATTCAATAGACTAATATCCAATAGTATGTACGTGCATGCAGATGGGATCCAGATTTTGGGGAGAGTCTGCCAGATTATCTGAAAACCGTCTTCAAGTTTACTTTGGACGTTTTTGAAGATTGTGAACGAGCGGGAAGGTGTGAAGAAGGACGAAGCTTCAATGTGGAAGGTGCATTAAAAGAGGTAATACTTATATAGAGTAAATTGCACATTTTGATATAACATCTTATAATAAAATTATATAGTGGAAAATAAAATAACAACCCATATCTTTTTTTTTTTAATTAATGTATAACATTCTGTTAATGTGAATTAATTTATGTTAAGCAGAAATAGAATATTTAATTAAATTCGCATGTGCTCCTAATAATGCAGTTCAAGATACTCCAGCGATCCCACCTTAACTATGCAGAGTGGGCAAAGACAGAAAAGGTGCCAACATTTGAAGAGTATTTGGAGGTTGGTGGCGTGGGGGTAACAATGTATGCAACTATAGCATTGGGTTTTCTCGGGTTGGGACCGAGTGCTAGGGAACAAGGTTATGAGTGGCTAAAATCTAGACCAAAACTCGTTCATGATTTGGCAACAAAGGGTCGTCTGATGAATGACAAGACTGGCTTCAAGGTATATATATATATATGACTCATATCGTTTCAAATTTCTTTTTTCTGAGCTAAGTATAAACATCAATGGTATGAACAGGATGACATGGGCAGAGGTTTTATCGCAAACGCAGTCAACTATTATATGAAGGAACACGGAGCTACCGAAGAGGAAACATATAAGGAGTTTCATAAATTAGTTAGAGACCTGGAGAAGTCGGTGAACTCAGAGTTCTTGAAGATAAATAAAGGAGTGCCTCGGGAAATCCTTTCTCGAGCCATTAACTGTGGGAAAATGATCGATGTTACCTACAGATCCGATGACGGGTACACTCGGCCCAAAGGAAAATTCACAGAGTATGTCGCATCATTGTTTGTCGACCACATGGATGCAGCTTTGAAGATGAATTAATGATTTTGGTTGAAACGCTTTGTTCCACTCTAGCTGTTGTGATGCATCGTCATGCATCCTCTTCTACCTTATGAGCTTTTTATTGTACATTTAATATGCACATCTAATGCCAATAAACAGATCATTTAAGCATAAAACACCAAAGGCAAAATAACTTGGAAGATGCGTTTAACACATGCCTGTTGCTACAACTTTAAATATATTTACTTGGGCCCTGGCCATAATATTTTTTTGAATATAATGTTAAATTATATTCAAAAGAAAAAGAAAAACTGTTATACAACTTGTGCAAATAGTTTTTGAAAAATAATAAAACTGATCGTTCTGCATATCTTTGCCTCTCAATGTAATTAATTTCGTCAAACATACATATACCTAACATATTCATCCAAGAGAGACATGAATATATTCGAATAATATGACCTGTTCTCGTTTGATCATATGTTATTTCCATCTAAATGTCCATTCAAATGTTTCATCTAAAGTTCCATCTCACTGTCTTTCGTTTTTTTTTTTTATACATTTAACAAACTTTTGATTGTTTGGTTTTTTTTTTTTTTTGTCGGCTTGTTTGTTTGGTTAGGTTTTGTAAAACTACATTCCTATGTAGATGGTTTTAATAAGAAAATGATTAAAATACCTATGTTTTAATTTAACCACATTTACAACAAATAATAATCAAATTATGATATTAATTTGACAATTACAAATTAAATTTCTTCACATAAATTCATAAAAATCCATAAATTGATATTTAAATTTACACTTTTCTGAAGTATATATAAATATATTTAAACATATTCATATAATTTTTTGAGAAAAACAATTTTATAGTTTTGACGGAAAAATACAATTCTACGAGTTTAACAAGTAAAAGCTACTAAATTTCCTTAAATATATTTAAATTTCAGAAACCATAAAATTGAAGCATAAATTTTTATTTTCCCGCCAAATCTTTCAGATTCGTTATAATTTGAACGGACTATACTTGACAAATGTTATAATTAAAAGTTTCTTGTTTGTTTCTTTGAGCAACGGTGAATAACATATGGAGGTTTCTTGGTTAGAGAAACCAGCTGGATCCTTTGTATTTATCAGTTGGGACAAATAACTAAGTAAAATAATATGTCACATGCATTGGTTTCACATGCACTAGTTTCCGAATAAGGTCCAACAAAGCTAAATACCGAACAAAAATGGATCAATAATAACCAGACAAAAGTACGATGATATTTCATTTTCATTATCCAAACGACAGATCAGACAATGCACATCACAAGTTTCCATGGCACGCGGGATCATATACAAATATAAGCATTATACATTATGTACAAACAGTATTATAAAGAATCAAGTTTTCTCAAAAGAAGAAGAAGAAATACTCTCTCGTTCTCTCTAATGGCTCTAATATTCTTACTTGAAGTCTCAATCTATTTCCTTTTTTTCTCCTTCCTTTTTCGTTATTTCTTTATCAGTAATAAACATCACCGTTCTTTTCTCACGAACTGGCTGTTCCTCGGTATGCTTCCGGGTTTCCTCATGGAAATCCCTCGTGTTTACGACTATATGACCGAGCTTCTCGAGGCCTCAAACTTAACTTATCTTTTCAAAGGTCCGTGTTTCGGGAACCTCGATATGTTATTCACCGTTGATCCAGCCAATATCCATCACATCATGAGCTCAAACTTCGCGAATTACCCGAAAGGATCCGAGTTCAAGAAGCTATTCGATGTTTTAGGTGATGGTATTTTCAACGCAGATTCCGAGTTATGGAAAGATTTGAGGAAATCAGCGCAAAGCATAATGAGTAATCCGGAATATCAAAGGTTTACACTAAGGACAAGCATGAGTAAGCTAGAGAAAGGGCTTGTCCCATTTCTTAATCACGTTGCTGAGAAGAAACTAGTTGTTGATTTACAAGATTTGTTCCAAAGATTCACGTTCGACACTACGTTTGTTTTAGCGACTGGGATCGATCCAGGTTGTCTCTCAACTGAAATGCCGGAAATCGAGTTTGCTAGAGCTTTAGACGAAGCAGAGGAAGCGATATTCTTCAGACATTTCAAGCCAGAAGTGGTTTGGAAGATGCAAAGATTGATGGGGTTTGGAGATGAGTTGAAGATGACTAAAGCTCACTCGACTTTTGACCGAGTTTGTTCTAAGTGCATAGCTTCCAAGAGAGATGAAATATCCCGTGGGGTTATTAACACTGACTCTTCTTCTAAAGATTTGTTGATGTCTTACATGAACGTGGATACAAGCAAGTACAAGTTGTTGAATCCTAGTGATGATAAGTTCCTTAGAGATATGATTTTAAGCTTCATGATAGCTGGTAGAGACACCACTGGCTCTGCTCTCACTTGGTTCTTCTGGCTTCTCTCCAAGAATCCAGAAGTGATAACCAAGATTCGTCAAGAAATCAACACAAAACTATCTCCAAGAACCAGTGGTTCTGACTTTGATTCATTCAATCCCCATGAGTTAAACAAGTTGGTGTATTTACATGGCGCGTTATGTGAATCCCTCAGGCTATATCCACCGGCTCCATTTCAGCACAAGTCTCCTACAAAATCGGACGTCCTTCCGAGCGGACACAAGGTCGATGCGTGTTCAAAGATTGTGTTCTGTCTCTACTCATTAGGGAGAATGAAATCAGTTTGGGGAGAAGATGCATCGGAATTTAAACCGGAGAGATGGGTTTCGGAGAGTGGAAGATTGATTCATGTGCCTTCTTTTAAGTTCTTATCATTCAATGCCGGTCCAAGGACTTGTTTGGGGAAGGAAGTGGCTATGACACAGATGAAGACAGTGGCTGTGAAAATTATACAAAACTATGAGATAAAAGTTGTTGAAGGACACAAGATCGAGCCAGTTCCTTCTATTATTCTTCACATGAAGCATGGTCTCAAAGTTACGGTCACTAAGATATGATATGTAATGTAAGATACATATGCTATGCTTTTGTACCATATCGTAAGGAAATAATTATTAAAAGTTTGTAAAATACTAGATGTAAGATGGTTAATGTTTTGTATAATAAAATTAATATTTAGTTCTTGATTAGAGGCATATTTATCATGATTGTTTTTTTTGTTGTTTTTTTACTGGTAATTTTGTTACTCCAACTTTAAACTTCAAAACTAGAATGGAGAATTCGGACATATCTACAAGAATTGAAACCAACAACAAAAAAAAACTCAATAAAAAGTTTTATATCTTTTACATTATCGTAGCCATTTGTAAACTGCCACATGGGTTTATGATATCCAGCCTTTATAAATATATATAGAAAAGCTGATGATTCTTTGCAGTTTCCAATATATTTTTCCATCCAAAATATTGTTTTGGAAAACATAAATTATGTATTAGTCACTGAAAAGTAATGAATAAATTAGAATTAAAACTAAAATAAAAATCAGAACCAAATAAATAGAAAATTATATACTAAATTTTCATTTCTTAATTATATACTGATTAGTCACTACGTGCATGAATATTGTGACGTGTAGGATGAACCTTGTTATATAACTTTAGCTCCCATGTTCAGTTCAACACATTGACAAGAAAAACAAAGGAAACAATATTCTAAGATCGATGGAATATATTTTGTCAATCTTATCTTTCTTCTTCTTCTTCTTCTTGTTCATTCTATTGGTAAAACTTTTGATTGGTAAATGGCCAAGTAAGTATAACCTACCTCCAAGTCCGGCGTGGTCACTGCCGGTGATTGGACACCTCCACCTCCTCAAACCACCACTCCACCGTACATTGCACTCCCTTTCCCAATCCCTCGGTGGAGCTCCAATATTCCGCATTCGCCTTGGCAACCGCGTTGCGTTTGTGGTCTCCTCCCTCTCCGTCGCTGAAGAATGTTTTACCACAAACGACGTTGTTTTGGCTGATCGACCGAAATTTACATTCGGGAGACTCGTTGAGTACAATTGCACCACTATGGCCACTACTTCTTATGGTGATCACTGGCGGAATCTGCGTCGTATAGGGGCCATCGAGATCTTCTCATCTCATAGACTCGATACTTTTTTATCCATCCGTAAAGACGAGATCCAACACTTGATATTGTGTCTCTCCAAAAACTCACAATATGTAAGTGCAATTCACAATATGTTTTAGAGTGTTTCAATATCAACCGTTGTAAAGTAGTCATTTTTAAATATACGTGCTTTACTCAAATATTATAATACTTAGCGATATAACAATCTTAAACAATATTTTTTTATGCCTAACCATATGTTTCTGTGATAATTTATTCAGGAGTTTGCAAAGGTGGAGTTGAGAGCATTGTTTGGGAACTTCAATATCAATAACATCCTCAGGATGATAGCCGGAAAACGATTCTACGGAGATGGTACAGAGCACGATGACGATGCAAAACGCATGAGGCTGCTGCTTGACGAGGCGGTATCTAGTGCTGGAGTCGGACATGCTTCCGACTATATTCCATTCCTGCGTTGGTTTACTCATTATGAGAGACGGGTCAAGAAATTGGCAGTTCGGATCGATGAGTTTCTTCAAGGACTAGTTGATGAGAAACGCGCACAAAAAGAAAAGGGTAACACTATGATTGATCACTTGCTTTCTCTCCAAGAAATGCAACCTGATTATTACACGGATGTCACCCTCAAAGGACTCGTAGTTGTAAGTACTAAGGAATTTATTTAATCTCATATCAAAACACTAATTAAAAGTGACTACTTATTGTGTTTTTTTGGGATAGGTCATGATATTCGCTGGAAATGTAACATTAACAAGAACGCTGGAATGGGCGATGTTGAATTTGTTGAACCATCCAGAAGTATTAAAGAAAGCAAGGATTGAAATCGACACGAAAATTGGTTTAGACCGGTTGATAGATGAACCTGATACTAAAAATCTACCATACCTCCAATGCATTGTGTCAGAGATTTTTCGACTTTACCCGGCAGCTCCTTTACTTGCTCCTCATAGGGCTACAGATGATTGTGTGGTTGGGGGTTACGACTTCCCACGTGGCACGACATTAATCGTGAACGCATGGGCCATTCACCGAGACCCGGATATATGGGAAGAGCCAGAAAAGTTCAAGCCAGAGCGGTTTGAGAAAGAAGGGGAAGATAAAAAGTTGATGCCATTTGGGATGGGGCGGCGAGCTTGTCCCGGGTCAGGGCTAGCCCAGCGTGTTGTGAGTTTGGCTCTCGGATCAATGATTCAGTGTTTCGAATGGGAGAGAGTTCGAGAAGAATATGTGGACATTAGTGAAGCAACCACAATGCGTCCAGCGACACCATTGCTAGCCATGTGTAAAGTTCGTCCCATAGTCCATAAGATTCTCAAAGATTTTGTTTGAGAGGTAACTCACATTTCTTTGTTTCGTATTGTTTTGTGTTGCTTAATTTCCATAACTTAGCTGAATTCTTGTACTGAATAACGCCACTTGCCATGGCGGATCCGAATTTATTATTAGTGTTGATTTTATTACAACACATGTTCAATGGTAATTATTTGCATGAGACGACGTTCCGAAACTATCTTTAATGACGAGTGGTGATAACACCAAAACTTGAACTTCTTCTTTCCATCATCATGCTCCACGTAAACTCTCACTTAAATTATAGTGGCGCCGCCACTCTATCGTTACATGGGTTTAAGCCTTGCAATATGAGTGTGTCGGAACAAAAAAGTATAACTATAGGAACTTATTCAAATATCCTAATATTCTTAGAAATGAAAAGTAAAATGTTTTATACATTCTATACCAAAAATATGAAAGAGATTGAGAAGTACTCCCTCCGTTTCAAAATATAAGATGTTTTGAGTAAAACAATATTAAGAAATTATTGCTTTAAAAAAGTTCAAATAATTATAAACAAGACAACATAATATAAAATATTAAATTAATCTAAAAGTTGCATAGAAAATTGAAAACATCATTTTGAAACAAACAAATTCTCTAAAACATCTTATATTATGAAACGGAAAAAGTATAAAATTGTTACTTGAGAATGAATCATTTGTTTGTGTGATTATTATAATCACGGGTTTGCGAAGGTGGAGATGAGACATATGTTTCTTGAGTTGACTATCAATGTTCAATAACATTTTTAGAACGTTTGAAAACGTGTTCTTTAAATTTCCAAATTATTCATCAGATTAGAGTTATCATAGAGTCAATTAACTAATCATATGAAAGCAGTTAGAACAAAAAAAAAGATTATTATTTAAAACAAAAAAGATGAAACAGACAAACACAAATGTTAAAATAATAATATCTCGAATGTTTTTTTTTTTAAAACACAGAAATATAGACTGACCGTTTACTAGGTCAGTTTTGGAGAGCCTTAGGTGAAAAGATTAGAGAGTGATTGTTTCACGATGACAAAAGACGATGACTTGAAAAGTCAACTTCAGTCTTCTCTCTTTTTCTCACACCAATGATTTCAATTCTCTATCTCTCCTTCAATCTCATCTTCTTCCTCAGTTCCTCTTCACACAGATCACACCACACATGTTTCTTCATCCATTGACCTCATATACTTGACTTTTCCCTCTCCATCGAAGCTATGGAGAATCTCTGTTTTCGAGACTCTGTTTCTCTCTTTGTAACGATTATGGTTACTGTTCTTCTTCTTCCTCATCTCACTCTTTCTGATACTTCCGACTATTCTCGTCCGGAGAAGTTTTACGTCAACTGTGGATCGGATTCTAATGCTGATTATGGTGGTCGGACCTTCGTCGGAGATATGAACTCTAGTAATAACTCTGTTTCCATGAGCAGCAAAGGAACTGAAGTCCTCGACGACCAATCTTCCGTTGCGCCACTAATCTACCGGACGGTTAGGATATTCAGACGCCCTTCTTCTTACAAGTTCCAACTCGATCCTGTTGGTCTACACTTTGTGCGTCTCCATTTCTCTGCTGTGTTTTCTAGGGAAGATCTTTTAAAATCCCGTTTCACTGTCTCTGCTACTTCTGGTTCTAATCATCACATCAAAAGCTTCACGCTTCAGAATATCACTAACACCCCACGAGTTGAAGAGTTTCTCCTGATGATCAACTCGCCAAGATTAGAAATTCTATTTGTGCCGGAGCCTTCCTCTATAGCTCTCGTCAACGCCATCGAAGTGTTCTCTGCTCGTAATGACCTCGAAATTCGGACAAATATCGACAAGAATCTGCATACAATTTACAGATTAAACGTAGGAGGCGTGAAAATCACACCGGCAAACGACACCTTGGGACGAACTTGGTCGCTAGACGATGACTTTATCTTCCGGAAAGATTCTGCGAGGAACATTAACTCAACACAAAAGCCTGACTATCAGCCAGGGTCAGTTGCAGCCACGGACCTCACTGCTCCTGATTTCGTCTACCAGACAGCTAAAGCAATGAACCGTAGCTCGAATGAGCGGGTGGGGTTGTTGATGAATGTTACTTGGTCGCTTAAGGTCAAAAGTAACTATAGACACTTCATCAGGGTTCATTTCTGTGATATTTTAAGCAAATTCTCAACCATTGACTCCGATTTCTATCTCTATGTTAACGGGCATCAGCGAGTAGATGTAAAGCCTTCAGCGTATGATACGCCAGTGATTCCATTTTACATCGATGTGGAGACTGTCTCTGATGGTTCAGGACTCTTGAATGTTAGTATAGGTACTAAGGAACCAGATAAGGATGCTGGTTTTCTTAATGGTCTGGAGGTGATGGAGTTTTTGAGTAACTCTGGTTCTGATTCTTCCGATGGAAACAGTTCTCGGGTTCCCATCATCGCTGGTTGTGCTGCTGCCGCCGCACTGGTTCTGGTCTTAAGTTTGTTGTTTATAGTATTCTTGAAGCGAAGGAGACCAAAGAAGACAAAACCAGACGTTGATGCAACTGTGTGGTCTCCATTACCATTGTACAGAGGTGGTAGTTCAGACAATAGACCAATCTCTCATAACAACAACTCGCCATTACGCAACCTAAACTTAGGCTTAACGATTCCCTTCACAGACATCCTGAGAGCTACAAACAATTTCGACGACCAGTTGTTGATCGGGAAAGGCGGGTTTGGAGATGTATACAAAGCTATCCTTCCCGACGGAACCAAAGCCGCGATCAAAAGAGGCAAGACAGGTTCAGGACAAGGAATCCTAGAGTTTCAAACAGAGATCCAAGTCCTATCAAGAATCCGCCACAAACATTTAGTATCTCTAACGGGTTACTGCGAAGAGAACTCGGAGATGATTCTCGTCTACGAGTTTATGGAGAAAGGTACGCTTAAAGACCATCTATACGACTCGAAACTACCTCCATTGACATGGAAACAAAGACTAGAAATATGCATTGGAGCAGCTAGAGGATTGCATTACCTCCACAGTGGAGCAGAAGGAGCAATTATACACAGAGACGTCAAATCAACAAACATACTACTAGACGAGAACACTATAGCCAAAGTTGCCGATTTCGGATTATCGAAACTAACGATTCGTAATCAAGATCAAACGCATATAAGCACAAACATCAAAGGAACGTTTGGTTACCTCGATCCTGAGTATCTCTCAACACACATCTTAACTGAGAAATCAGATGTATACGCCTTCGGTGTCGTCCTCCTCGAGGTCCTTTGCGCGAGACCAGCTCTAGATCGTTACCTTCCTCACGAAGAAGTGAATTTAGCGGAGTGGGCGTTGTACTGCAAATCCAACGGAGAAATCGAAGAGATCGTAGATCCGAGATTGTTAGGTCAAATCGAGACGAACTCTCTGGTGAAATTCATGGAGATCGCTGAGAAATGTTTGAGAGAGTACGGAGATGAGAGACCGAGTATGGCGGATGTGATTTGGGATCTTGAGTATGTTCTTCAGCTTCAGGCGGTGACGGTTCGTAGAGGGATTCATGAAGAAGATGATAGCACGGTGATTGTCTCCGGTGGTTCGTTGGTGGTTCCGAGGTTGATGGTGAGTGATTCGTTTAGCACGAACTCGATTGTGCATAACGGTGGTGAATCGAATAACAGATTTGGTGGGATTACTACGGATTCATCCGAGACTCGAGTTTTCTCACAGTTGAAGATCTCTGAAGCAAGATGACGTCATCATTTTTATATTTCTTC
The DNA here is from genome assembly GCA_024034495.1 of Camelina laxa. Taxonomy (NCBI): domain Eukaryota; kingdom Viridiplantae; phylum Streptophyta; class Magnoliopsida; order Brassicales; family Brassicaceae; genus Camelina; species Camelina laxa. The sequence goes on from CM043883.1 coordinate 6,159,987, forward strand.
AAATGTGATTTCATAAAGTAAAATACTAAAATTTGAATTCTATCCCTTATTCGATTTTTATTTGGAATACTAAATCAACGGTGGTCCTTAAAAGTAATTTTAGTAAGAAAAATATCTAATTTTAATTTTAATGAAGACACCAAAAATTTGTAAAGGATTGATTTTAGAGTTTTTTTAACAAATGTACCACATTCAGAAACTAAACTTGTGTGATCTACCGCATTGATTTAGTTTTTTTGGTCTTTTTTTTTATAGAAGTGTAAAATGGCATATAACCCACAAGAGTAGTCGATCTTTTCATTTAAAAATAAATAATTTGAATTTAGTATAGCTGAACGTATATATTTTGCTTTTGTTATTCTTTTATTTTTTATTTGTTGCATTTATTCTCGAGCTCTTCATCTTTCCTACTCGTTTTTTTTATTTTCTATATTTCGTCATTGCCTAAACTAACCGAACCAGAACAAATACACAGCGAGTCCGACTCAGTAAGCCAAGAGCGAGTCACGGAGTGAATCTCCGCCGTCCTTAACTGCTGTAACGTTCCTTTCCGAGAGACATCTCGGTGACGTCTCAGTGACGTTTTCGCGGTAAAGACGATCGCTTCCGCCGGGCTGATGTAACGCTCCAGAACGCCTCTGGTTGGAATCCTCTGCACGAGGCTTTGTGTAGTCGGAAATCAGAGATCACGGAGGCTGTTCCTCGTAGCCACCACCGTTCGGCATGGTGCAAATGGAGACAGAGACTTCCTCATCTGATGTTTGTGCTATGCCGCATGAGAGATCTCTACATATATATAAATCATTTCACTTTGAAAGCTCTGTGATACCATTTAATAGACAACTTTTTTAGGACAAGATGTTGTCAGTTATAGACTTTCAACGTTTAATGGACAACTGTTTTAGTTTGTCTTTCAGTAGTTTCAAAATGTCCTCCAAGCTATCCTTTTGTTATGTAATTCAATTTCTCAATTTTTAACAGATATGTTCTTTGCATTTTCAGTATATCCACGTACACTTGTCAACCAATGAACATGTCTACAGTCAGTTTTTATGTCCACACACAGATGTTATCCAATCAATTACTTGTCCACACTATACTTTTTTGTCCACAATCACTTGACAACCAATTAAGGAGTAGTCCTCGGTCTATTTTTATATCTACAGTCTACTTTTATGTCCACGCCCACTTGTTAACCAAAGAACATGTCTACTACATATGTTAGATTGTCTTTCACATGCTTCACGGTTACAAGGAAATTTTAGTGAATTATATTGTCCACAACTCGTATTAAATTGTTGGCACAAACAACATCAAAATTAGTATCTCTCACAATTTAAGTCCACAAATCTCTCTCTCTACGTTTTCTTCCCTTTTAATCCATTTACTCTTATTTTATGCATTAACATCTCATTTCTTTTATCCAGCGATCCTTGCTTTTGACCACATTAATTGCCAATTTACCTAAACGATGCAAAAAATGCTAAGTCACAAGTTGTACTATGTCGCCGCATGGGCTATGTTAAGTATGTGTTTTTGTCATATAAACAACATATTTCTTTATATTTTCACCTAATAAACATATGGGTATTTTTGTCATTTGCAATGCCCCTTGTGGTAGAATAGAAATGGGTTTGTGATTGTGGTAGATTGGAAAAGTTTTATATCAAATGTGGTAGATCTGACTAAAATTAACAAATCTGCCATGAACAGTAAATTTTCTTTTCAAATGTGCCATAATTGTCCGTGTCTTTCCAAATCTATCACAGCGATGGCAATTGGTGGACAATATTTTTGACATTTGATAGACAATTTTAACCCATTTGATGGACAAATTTAACTTTTTGGACAATTTTAACCCCTTTGGTCGCCAACTTTAATATTTTTGAACAATTTTAACCCATTCGGTGGACAACTTCAACCTTCGTGGACAACTTTGGCCTTTTTGTTTTCATTTTGGTGGACAACAATTTATGTCATAATGCCAGATATGGCGCATTTGAAAAGATTGAAAATAATATTGGCACATTTGGAAAGCTTTTAGAAAAATATGGCATATTTGATAAAAAAAATCCTATATAATAAAACGGAAATACACAACTTTTTTTTTTGTAAACTATATAATTTTTATAAGTTAGTTACAAATAGATTATAAATTAAATATAGATTTGTTACAAAATATATGTTTTTTTCAAATTATCATATTTAGCATATAATTTTATTGTATAATATTTTATCCAAAAAAACTTTTTATAACAATTATATAAATTATGTTTTATTCTAAAATTTTTGTAATATAAATAAAAGAAATTTCAATCCGTATCCCTTTTTAAAACATATGCAAATTATAATCCGGTTTTTGCCGGTTAAGGGATCAAAAATCACAAAAACAAGTAAATTAAAATTCAGTTATGGAAGAAACAAGTCAAGTAACGATTTTGATGTCACTGATGAACAAGTCCAGATTCTGAGCTGAAGAACCACCAGACGCCATCGCTAATCTCGCTGCTTGTTTCAACTCCGCCGCTCTCTTCCTCATATTCACGGCGGCTGGACCTTCCATCACAGCCTCAATGCATCTCTCAACCTCAGCAACCTTAAGCTTGCCGTCGACGACATCATTCCTCATCCTTACTCCAATTCCATACACATCCACAAGCAATCTCGCATCAAGCGGCTGATCAATCCAATTCGGATACGCCACCACCGGAACACCAGTCACCAACGTCTCGATCGTCGAGTTCCATCCACAATGCGTGACAAAGCAAGAGATAGCCGCGTGGCTCAGTATCCTCTCTTGTTGACCCCAGTCAATAACAACTCCTTTACCTTCTTTCACCATCTCCTGCAAAACTTGAACGTTTTGAGCCTGCTCCTTGGGCCTTATCACCCATAGAAACGGAACTCCTCTGTTTTTCAAAGCTGTAGCTATGGTCTCGATTTGATTCTCTGACGATTTGAGCATGCTTCCGAAAGATATGTAAACCACTGAAGACCTAGCTTGCTTGTCAAGCCACTCCATGCAATGATCTTCTGATTTCCACATATCTAGGTTTTTCCCATCATCTAGGGTTTTGTCTTCATCAGCTCCCAACAGAAATGGAGAAACGAGAGGACCAATCGGGATAATAGGTTTTAAATCAGACATTGATTCGATTATATCCGATTCGAGTTCGTAAAATGAATTAGCCAAAACCCATTTCACATCTTTCAAGCAATCTACGAATTCCGCCATTAGCTGATTGAAGTGAGCACCATCAGAAGGTAACATAAAGGACGGGAGATCTCGGACTTCTAATAACGGTAAGGCTGGTAACTTCACGGTTTGATTCAGATCTTCGAGATTTGGGAAAGGGTTTGTCTTCATGTAGTAACGGTAATAAACCGAGAAAACAGCACAAGCTTCGATCCAGAGGATTGCACAAGGAATATTATGAGCAGCTGCAACAGCTGGAACCCATGGAGTAAACGGCACAGAGATAATGCAAGCGAATCTCTTTTTTTCGATGATTTTGGACAAATTCTTGGGTCCGAATCTTCTCAATGACTCTGCCAACGGTTCGGGCTCTCTGGGATCATCTTTAGGCAGACCATCGGAGAAGAATACAAGGTCCACGAGGCTATGAGGTTCGTCGGTGGATGAGAGGCGGTCACAAGCTTGTTCAGTGGTGGCGAGAGTGAAGTGTAGGCTGGTTCGTGCGAGATGTTTGGCGAATTTGAGCATTGGATTGAGGTGACCTTGGAACGGTAATGCTACCATTAGCACATGTGTCTCTTGAACATCAATACTACCCATTATTACGTTTAATAGTAATAATTCTTTTTAATATGTAATTTATTTAGAGGTATTAGACTTGAGTTTAGTTTGATATTGTGATGAGTTCTTATATTAGTGGTATATACATTACATATATAACAATGGTTGTTCAACGTGAGATTTTGGTAATAAAATCTATTATTGCTAACCCAAGAAATGTTGGTCAACAGATTGACTGTGATTTTCTTTATTCTTAGACTAGGTACATTGTTTTTTTTTTCAACATCCTCTTTTTTTTTCTTTTTACTTTTCTTTTTTTTAGTACACCACATCATCATCTTTTTCCTCTACCTAATAATTCAACATCTATTTAATTTTTGTCATTTACATATTAATTCAACACCATATTTTATTTATTTTTATATGTTCAAAAAAAAACCAAGTCTCTATTTATAAAATATGAAAATAATATATTTTGTTGTAAAGCCAAATAAAATAAAATTTGATTACTACAAATAAATGATGTCAAATAGTTAAGATGAAATTAAAAATATAAAGAATTTTAACAACCAATAATAATGCATCATCTGTCCTAGTGGTTTCCATTTTTGTTTATTCAACATGTTGAATTCTTTCAACATAGCATAATCCACATAGATTTTTTTTCATTTTTCAACACTCTCATTATATGAATTCAACAATTGAATTCATGATTCACCACCTCCATTGTACACGATCTTATAAAATTGCTAACACGAATTCAGGTTCTTACCAATTTATAGTAGTAAAAATTCATTGAGATTTTCTTCTGAAAAAGTGTAGTCAACGGCCGGTTACAAATTTATCTTATTAACTAAAGTTTAATATTCCTTTTATTTTACAAATAGTCATTTTAATATATTGAACACAAATTAAAAAAAATGAATTACACATATATACACTCTTAATTAATGAGTGATTTATCATTTAAATTTAATTAAAAAAATTCAATTAAAAGTATATTAGAAAGTCTGATGTAAAAAATCACATTGGAAAGTTAAAGTGATATTCTTTGTTAAATAAATAAAAAAACTCTGAAATGATATTCTTTGATAAACAAAGAAAAAACTCTAAAATGACACTTTTGGTAAAACAGAAGGAGTATAATACAGTAAAATATTATGGTCATGAATGGTTACCACATGCACAATATTTTTGACCGTTCGTAGTTTTGTCCGCACTTCTTTTACCACTCCAATTCTGTTCTCATTAAATGGACTCAAAAAAATATATTAAAATTGAAAAAATAAAAGCGGACAGAAAAACAGAGAACTGGACGAGTCCATGCACAAAAGAGGAGTGGACGAGTTATAGAAAAGTGGTCTGCTTTTGACAAACCAATCAGATACTTTTTATTCTGAATTTAATTTTTTATATGTTTTATTTATAATCGTGAGAAACCAAACTTTCACCATTTTACTTTCGCTATCTACTCTCATCTTTTCTTACACAGTTTTACTACATACTTGAAAGTACACAAAAAATCTCTCAATATTTTCATTGCTTGTTCAGCTTGTTTATCAAAAAAAAAAAATCTAGCATAAGCCAAGGTAAATATCTATTCAAATCATGTAATTTTATCTTATTTATTCACTTGTTGATTAACTGTTTTTTTTTTTTTTTTGCTTCATTATAGTGAAGTCTTCTAGGAGAAGAAATGCAAACATCGGATCTCAACCTTCTACACGAACATGGGTAAATTTCTATTAAAAAAATATTGTTTAATTAATTTTCAGAAACATAAAGCTTGTTAGCTTATTTATGATACATAAATGCTTTAAACTATTTAAATATAAAAATGACTAATGAGTTTCATATTGTGAATATTTATGTATCAATAGTTCATAATTTCAGAAATTTAAAATATGGTCATATATATATAGATATATTTTTTGCATGATTTTGTATATATATCTGTCACTTAGTATATAAATGTTCATGTTCATATATATGTCTCTTCAGATATAATTAACAAACTATTATTCTCTAACAAATTTTTTTCATACTATGCTAGATCTAAATAGTTTTAATTTCATTATCCAATATCTAACATTGTTTAATACTCTAAGCACATATTTTTAAAATAATTATAGTAATGTAGAAATTATAATTAAATTTTAAATATGTAATTCACGGTTGCGTATATATATCGTATAAATGATTATGAGGCATATTTATTTTTAATTAAACTATTTCATATCTCAACTTTCAAAAAATATTTATTTTTGGATTATGTCTTTCTATTATAAGTTTTTGTAGATACATTTTCAGTCAAGATTAGATATACCTATATATTTATAATTTTTTTGATAGAAAGTTGTATTTATTTATTATATCTTTTCATTTGATATATTCACTTACAATCCCGTCTTTTCATCTTAATATTTTTTAACTAATAATATAAATTTAATAAATGATTCTGAGGTTTGTATCTCTTTACCATAAGTTTTCAAAAAATATCTTATGTTTCTAATTGTTAAAAAAATACTATTTTGATACTTTTTGACTGCAATTCACTTATTTTGCTGTGATATATTTAATATAATAACTTTTATCATAACATTTTATTTTGATGGTTGTGTTTTTATTAACCGTTATATATGTTCAATAGTTATGAAGTTTTAGCCTTATTTATTATTCTCTAGATTGGACGATAAGTCCTGTTATTACTTTTTTTTTTTGTAAGTTATACTTTCAAACTATTTTATTACTTTAAAATTATTTTATAAACATGTAATTTAAAATTTAAGATTATTAAATATTTTAACTTTTTGACATATTTTCCACCCGACATTGCCAACGGTCTGAGTCCTAATCATTTAAAAAAAAAAACAGATTCAAAGTTACAAACTGAAAAACAAATCAAAGTGATACGAACTAAAATAGGGGTGAGGATTGACCTGTAACTAACTTGGATAGGATAGAGGTGAATGCTGGATCGAAGTTCGCAACATAAAATTGCGGAATGACTTTGTGATAAGAACACAAATCAAAATTTAGGTGAATCGCACACAAAGATAAAAAAATTCCACTTGCTTTCTAAAAGAATCACACAAAATATGAAAGACAAGTAAAACAAAACATATGCTCTTAAAGTGAGAAAATCCTCTCTTTGTATTCTCTCTTTACAATGAAGGGAAATATGATGTTGTATAGGCTCAATTTACAAATTATTAACATATCAAAATAAATCAAATTACGATTAATTTTGAGAGATTTTAGCAATCATCGTCATAGATGGAGACTGGTTCTTTGTATCTAGACAATTTGGGCATTAATCCATAAATTCTTGAGACTCTCTTTTGGATATCCAAATTTGATGACCCCGTCACAAAGCAACTAGACTCAGGTGGTTGTGATATCACTAATGAACGACTCCAAATTCCGAACCGAAGATCCGTCAGGTGCTAATGCTGATCTAGCGACATCCTTCAACTCCGCCGCTCTCCTCCTCATATCTGCGGCATCAGGTCCCGCTGTCACGGCCTCAATGCATCTTTCTATCTCCTCGACCTTGAGCTCACCATCGACAGCTTCATTCCTCATCCTTACTCCGATTCCAAACACATCAACCAGCAACCTCGCGTTAATGGGCTGATCAGACCAGCTCGGGTACGCCACCACCGGAACACCAGTCACTACCGTCTCGATCGTTGAGTTCCATCCACAATGCGTGACGAAGCAAGAGATTGCCTCGTGGCTCAGTATCCTCTCTTGTTGACACCAATCAATAACGACGCCTTGTCCTTCTTTCACCATCTTTTGCAAAACGTGGACGTTTTGGGCTTTCTCCTTTGGTCTAATCACCCAGAGAAATCGAACCTCTCTGTTCTTCAGGGCCTTGGCTATGGTCTCGACCTGATTCTCCGATGATTCGAGCACGCTTCCGAAAGATATGTACACAACCGAAGACCTAGCTTGCTCGTCAAGCCACTCCATACAACAACCATCAGATTTCCACAAATCTAGGTTTTTACCATCTAGGGTTTCGTCCTCATCAGCTCCCAACATAAATGGAGAAACAAGAGGACCAATTGGGGTTACGGGTTTCAAATCCGACATCGATTCGATTATCTCTGATTCCAGTTCATAGAACGAATTAACCAAAACCCATTTCACATACCTCAAGCAATCTGCAAATTCCACCATTAGATTATTGAAGTGAGCACCATCAGAAGGTAACATACACGTTGGAAGATCTCGAACTTCCAGCGATGGTAAAGCTGGTAACTCAACGGTTTGATTCAGATCTTCGAGGTCCGGGAAAGAGTCCGTCTTCATGTAGTAACGGTAATAAACCGAGTAAGCTCCACAAGCTTGGATCCATAGGATCGCACAAGGGATGTCATGAGCAGCCGCAACAGCTGGAACCCATGGAGTAAATGGCGCAGAGATGATACAAGAGTATCTCTTTTCTCCAATGATTTTAGACAAGTTCTTGGCTCCGACTTCATTGAGTGACTTCAGGAGCGTGGCGGGGGCTCTTGGATCGTCTTTAGGCAGACCATCGGAGAAGAACACAAGGTCCACCGACGATTTGTCTGCGGCTGAGAGGCGGTCACGGGCTGGCTCAATAGTGGCGAGAGTGATGTGTAGGTTCTTTGATAATGATGAGAGCTGTTTGGCGAGTTTGAGCACAGGATTAATGTGACCTTGGAAGGCTAGTGTAACCATTAGGACATGTGTTTCTTGACCCTCACAACTTCCCATTATTGATTTTTTTTTTTTTTTTTTGGACACAGTTTAGATTTTTTTAGGCTGGAGTCACTATGAAACTGTATTAGTGGTATATATATTGCAGTGGTTGTTTAACGATAGGTTTAGCTTAATGAAGACATAATGTGGTAAGAAAATCTATCTATAGTAATGGCTAACCCAATCATATGTTGGCAAATAGATTCTAAATTATCTTTCTTTTTTATTTTACCTATTATGTTATTGGTCATAGTTACAAATCTTATCTCGGTATTAACTAAATACTTTTTTATTAGTGTGACACTTTACAGTCACGATAATCATACTTTTGATATGTGACAAAAAATAAAGTTCATGAGGTTTAACATCTGTTTAGTATTTGCTTTTTTTTTCTTAATAAAGTCTTTATTATAATAAATCAAATAAGTATGAAAATATAGAATTGAAATTCAATATATGGGAAATTTATACAAAGATAAGATTTCATAAACAAACAAATAAAGAATGAAAAGAAGTGTTTAGGTGGTTAAACCGGTCCAAAATTAAAGATTGGGTGGGATGATTCATTCTCTAAGTTAATTGCACTTTGTAATTGTATGATTTATATTAAAACAAATTCGCCTTTCACCATCTCCTGCAAAACTTGGACGTTTCCCCTCTCTCTTTGGGCTGTATCACCCATAGAAATGGAACTCCTCTGGTTTTCAATGTTGTCGCTATGGTCTCGACTAGATTCTCTGACGATTTAATTATGCTTCCGTAAGATAATAGGTTTTTCCCATCTAGCGTTTTCTCTTCATCAGCTCCCAACAGAAATGGAAAAACCAAAGGACCAATCCGGATAATAGGTTTTAAACCAAACATTGATTCGATTCTATCCAATTCGAGTTCGTAAAATGAATTAGCCAAGACCTATTTCACATCTTTCAAGCAATCTACGAATTCTGCCAGTAGCATATTGAAGTGAGCACCATCAGAAGGTAACATCAAGGACGGAAGATCTCAGACTTGTAATAACGGTAAGGCTGGTAACCTCATGGTTTAATTAGGATCTTTGAAATTTGGGAAAGGGTAACGGTAATAAACCGTGAAAACAGCACAAGCTTTGATCCAGAGGTTTGCACAAGGAATGTTATGAGCAGCTGCAACCACTGGAACCCATGGAGTAAACGACACAAAGATAATGCAAGCGAATCGTATTAACTTTGATGTAAAAGTATATTTCTCATTAATGAAACAATGTTAGAGTACAAAAGTATTTATTCTGTACATAAGTATATCAGAATAGTAACTAAATGAGACTTAACCACTCTAATATACAACAATAAACTCATAACATATATATAATTCAATATACCCCCTTCAGGCCGATACTTCCTATGAGGAATAAAGGCTTTAATTGACATTCATTGAAGAAGGTGGTGAAATGGATCAGGTTGCAGAGGCTTCGTAAGAATGTCTCCCGTTGGTTCATTGAGCATAGATGAAAAAGTTTGATGAAGCCATTTTTAACCTGGTCGTGTGTAGTAAGGTAATCGATCTCCACTTGCTTTGTTCTCTCGTGAAAGACATCATTATTTGCAATGTGAAATACAGATTTGTTTTCGCATAACAACTTCCTTGTGAGTCCGGTGTAATGCGAAAATTATGTAACATTTTCTTGAACCATAGAAGCTCCCTTGTTGTTTGAGCCATAATTCTATACTCTGCTTTGCAAAAACTCACTACATCTTGTTTCTTCGATTTCCAAGTGATCAGTGAAGTTCCAAGAAAGATGCCATACCAGAGATTGATCTTTGTGATTCTTTGCAAGTCCCCCAATCTGCATCGGCAAACCCGTTTAAACAAATCTCTGAAGATGCTAAGTAGAAAAGACCTTGACCAGAACCATTCTTCAGATATTTTAGAACGTTATGGGCAGCTTGAAGATGAACGTCAGTAGGAAAAGATAGGAACTGGCTCAACCGATTAACTACAAAGGTGATATCAGGTCGAGTGATGCATAAGTAGAGTAACCGGCCAATTAGTTCTCTGTATGGACGTGCATCAGATAGAAGAGCACCAGTTTATTTGCTCAATTCTTCTTTGGATCCATTGTAACAGACTTTGGCTTACACCCCAATAATCATGTATCAGCCAATAAGTCTAAACAATACTTTCGTTCACAAACAAAGATTCCATCAGAGTTCCTAACAATCTTCAATCGGAGGAAAAACTTTGTCAGACCAAGATCCTTGATCTTAAACTGTCTAGCAAGGGTAGCCTTGACCGTAGCAACAGCCACATTATTGTTACTTGCAATAAGAATTTCATCTACATAGACCAGCAAAGTGGTATAAGATGTACCTCGCTCTTTAACAAACATGGTGTTGTCAGCATGTGACTGAACAAACCCATCATCAAGAAGTGCTTTGGAAAAACACTTATATCATGGGCGTGAAGCTTGTTTCAAGCCGTAGATGGACTTATGAACCTTGCATATTGCATTAGGAGGTAGAGAAGTACCAGGAGCTGGTGTATATTTTTGCGGCAGGCTCATGTTGATTTCTTCATCAAAGTCACTATGTAAAAAAGCGCTGGTTACATCCATCTCAGTTAAACTCCAACCCTTCTTAGCTGCTAAGTCCAATAGTAACTTCACACTGACTAATCTAGCTATTGGAGACAAAGTATCAAAGTAGTCTACACCATCCTGTTGTGTGAAGCCCTTTGCAACTAAGTGAGCCTCATAACACTCTATAGAACCATCAGCATGATATTTGATGGTAAAAACCCATTTACAACCTGTCACATTCTTACCTAGTCGTCATGAAATAACACTAAAGGTTCCAGTAGCCTTCATAGAATCAATTTTCACATTCATGACCTTCATCCAATATACAGAAGGAATGGCCTGTCGGAAATTATTTGGTTCTGTTTCGATAGAAACAGAATGAATGTATCCTTGATATGAAGGTTTGAAATTTGTGTAAGTAAGATAAGAAGAAATGGGATATGGAGTTGTCATTTTGATATAAGAAGATGATAGAGAAATTTGAGTGAGAGAACAGTGATAGTTAGAAAGATAACGTGGTACTTTAGACGTTCGCTTTGTCTGACACTTGATGATGAAGCAGTGATTGTTTCTGCAGGAACAGTCTCAGATACAAGACTACTATCAACAGAGTTGGACATGTGTGATGGTTATTCATGAGCATGAGATGGTGGTGATGATGATGATGTATGATGGTCAGGAACATTATCATGATCTATTGTATTAGGAAGTGACAATAGTAGAATGACACTATCAAATATACCATATGAATGCATTTTAGTATGATCTGTTTTGAATGGGAAAACATTTCATGAAAAATGATGCTCCGAAAAACATAAATAATATTGTTATTTAAATGCAAAACTTTATAGCCTTTATAACCAAAAGAATAGCCTAAAACGCACATTGATCAGCTTTAGGACTAAACTTATGTCTATCCTTTTGTAAAGTGGAAACATAGCACAAACATCCAAAAGACTTAAGAAACTGATAGTCAGACGGTTTTTTGTTTAGCGATTCAAAAGGAGTCAGATTCTTTAGTAAAACAGTAGCGTTCTATTAATCAGCTTTAGAACTAAACTTAGGTCTATCATTTTATAAAGTGGAAACATAGCACAAACAGCCAAAAGACTTAAGAAACTGATAGTCATGCGGTTTTTTTTTAGCAATTCAAAAGGAGTCAGATTCTTTAGTAAAACAGATGGAGTTCTATTAATAAGAAAATCTGCAATAAGTAAGCAATCACTCCAATAAGCTAATGGTATGTTAGATTGAAACAGTAAAGCTCTTGCTATATTAAGCAAATGTTGATGCTTTCGCTCAACTACAGAGTTCTGTTGAGGTGTATAAGCACAAGAAAATGGATGAATCATGTCATATTGTTTAACCAATTCAGTAAAACAAGTTCAGGAGCACAGACAATTATAATAGCTTTAACATTTGATTTATATTGAGTAAGAACATACCTGATAAAAGTAGGAAAAACTGTAGTAACTTCACTTTTATTTCTTAATAGGTAAATCCAAATAGCATGAGTACAATAATCCACTATTGTTAAGAAGTATTTAAAATGTTCAACAGACTCCGTTAAGAAATGACCTCATATATCTAAGTGAACTAGATCAAATGGTAGTGAAAACAAGTGATTATTTGACTCAAAAGGAAGACGATTTTGCTTAGCTAAAGGACAAACTGCAAAATGACTCTTATCAGACAAAAAAGACACAGATAAAGGTAGAGTACCAGATAGAATCTTTAACTTGTTAGACGATGGGTGTCTGAGACGTTGATGCCAAAGATGTCCATCGACCTTCAAGGATTAGAGAAATGCGGAAGTGATGTAGATGATGATCAAGTAATGAGTGTAGATGATGATGATGGTTCAGGTTGTAAGATATACAGATTATGTAGTAATAATCATTTACCAATCATCAATCCATGAATAGAGAGACTCCTGAAGATCACAAGAATCATGATTAAAGTCAGCAGAGTCATGATTATATTTTAAAAGACTACTAACAGAAATGAGATTAAATTTTAAAATGGAACATGCAAAACATCATGCAATATGAGTGTTCGTGATAAGTGAATAGTTCCACAACTGTGATATCCACTCTAGCTTCATACGGTAAAGATATTGTTACTCCATAAACTGTTACTATGTCATTAAAAAAGGTCAAATCAGAGCAAATATGACTAGTGGCTCCAGTATCAATGATCCAACTACCATGAGCAATAGTTTTAGATAAGGAAGAGACACATTGATGCTGAAAACTAAGATGATTATTCTCAAATCTGAGTGAATATGAAGGAAAAGAAGATTAAAAAGACTGAATACCAGAAGATGATTGAATTGTCATAGCAACATGCTCTGTAATAGACGAGACATGTGAAAATGAAGCTGGAGTCTCTGAAAGCTTAACTTGAGCATTAAGTTGTTGAAGCAAAGAATGGATTGAATTTTCATAGCAACATGCTCTGTAATAGACGAGACTGAAGTTGGAGTCTTTGAGAGCTTAACTTGAGCATTTGTTGAAGCAACGAATGGATCTGATCGCTACTCAACGTGCTGACATCAAGATTAACCGCATCACTCATAGAAGGAGGAGGCGCACAAGTAGTAGAGGCCTTAGTCATCACATTTGCCACAGCATGTGTTGCAGAACGAGGATTAGTAGACGTGTGTCCTCTGTATTGAGTAGATGGCATAGCTGAATATTCACCTCCTTGATAGTTGACAAAGCTACTCTTGAAACCAGAGATATAACCTAGGGGATATCCATTCAATTTGAAACATTTCTCTATAACATGACCACTCTGACCACAATGAGTAAAAATAGGTCTTGGACCTCTTGGTCTATATTGATTATGAATCGCATAAGCTGCATTATCATAAGATTCAGTATAAGCCATCAGTTGAGTATTTGATATAGGAGCATCAGTGGGAGCAGTAGCTTGAAAGATCATACTATCCGGTTTAGGTGTGATGTTCTTTTGCCTAGATTGAGTAAACTTTTCTAACTATATACAATAAATTTGATTAATTTAAAAAAGGAGATTTGGTTATGTGATTAATTTTATTTATCTTTTAATAAAATTCTCAATAACTAAATAACTAATTAAAAAGCTAAAATGGAATCTAAAAATATATAATAATTTGAAAAGTATTAGGGTGTATTCAATCCTATATTTTAATGAATTGAATTTTAATGATATTTAATATGATTTTGATGCTTTTAGAGAATTTGTTAAGATTTAGTGTAAAATCCTCCAACATCATGAGATTTAAAGTTTTGTATTTTAAACTTGTGAGATCCTCTAAAATATATTTTTTTTTTTGGTGAGATGAGATCCTCTAAAATATCTCAAAGTCATTAATAATCTAATCCACAAAATATTTTCAATAACCGTGGACTTTAAAGTATGTTTTCATATCTTTAGTTCAAAAACAAATTGAATTTTATTGGAATTTTTTAAAAAGTACAATTGTATAAGATTTGCTATTGTTAACATAAAACACTTAAAATGTTTGATTACATACACTCCTAAAGAATCAATTTTGATTTTGTCAAAGAGACTAAGGAATGAGTGATAGGGTGGGTATGTGTGTTTGCGGAGGCATGGAGCTCATGTTGCCATGGTGGTCATGACTCATGACCAACGCTATATGTACGTGTTTAAAAAAAAAATGGCTGTCTGTTTAACTATATATAGTACCACCGCCTTCTACTCTAGAAAGAAGACATCGTATTACTCACGCTCTTGACATTGTTGGCGTTTACATTTTTGTATGTCTCGTCTATCTTCGACGAACTCTCAACCCTCTTTTAGTTTTCTCTCGCTGTGGTTTTCACATCTATATCCTTGAAAGTGGTTATTCCAGAAGTTTCAAACCTTATAATCATACATTTATATATTACCAAAGAGGTGCTTATAGCTAGTATTGTCTACCTCTCTCCCTAATCACTGGTACTAATTGATTCAATGAGAGAGTCAGGTGCTTGTGATATCACTAATGAACGATTCTAAATTTCAAGCTGATGATCCACCAGGTCCCAAGCCTAATCTCGTGGCGTGCTTCATCTCTGCCGCTCTACTCCTCATATCTGCCACCGTTGGTCCCTCCGTCACGGCCTAAATACATTTCTCCACCTCTGCAATCTTAAGCTCTTTGTCGACGACATCATTCCTCATCCTTAATCCAATTCCAAACACATCCACAAGCAATTTTGCGTCAAGCGGCTGATCAATCCAACTTGGGTACGCCACCACCGGAACACCAGTCACTTCCACCCACAATGTGTGATAAAGCAAGAGATAGATGACTTTGGTAATGGGATACAATCCAATTCTCACGTAAGGAAGTTTGAAGGGACTATCATTAATATATAAAGTCTTAGGATCAATCTACTAACCGCCAATTGGTTTTTAGGTTGAAGCCCAAGATAACCCCAAATTTAACATGGTATCAAGGTCCGAGGTTCAAGTTTTGGTGAACGTAGAAAAGTGGATAAGAACATGCCTCTTGTTAATCCAAGTAAGGGGCCTAATAAGGGGTTTATTATCATTCCAAATAGGATCGGTTCGAGATGGAGTTATCATCTCGAGGAGGCGTGTTAAGATCCCACATGTGGTCCTTGGTTTGAAAGGGAGATTGTTAGGATACAATTCAAGTCCAACATAAGGAATTTTGAAGGGATTATCATTAATATATAAAGGGTTATGGCCAATCCACTAATTGTCAATTAGTTTTTAGTTGGAAAGTTAATTGATTATTTATATCTTTTCGCATGATTTTGTATATACATATATATATATTTGTCTCTTAGTATATAGATGTTCATGTCTCTTCTGAGTAAATTAACAAACCATTATTCTCTAACAATTTTTTTTTTACTATGCTAAATCTAAATAGTTTTAATTTCAATATCTGATATCTAACAATGTTGTAAACTCTAAGCAAAGATTTTTGAAATGATTATAATAATGTAAAAATTTTAATCAAATTTTAAATATGTAAGTCACAGTTGTGTATATTTATCGTAATTTTCATAAAAGATATATTATAAAAACATACTATTTCATATTTTATTTTTGGATTATGCCATTTTATTAAAAGTTTTTTATAGATACATATTAAGTCAAGATTAAATATATTTTATATTTATAATTGTTTTAAAGAAATTTGTATTTATTTATTATAACTTTTTCATTTAATATTTTCTTTTAAGATCACGTACTTTCATCATAATATTTTTAACAAATAATAAAAATATCAATAAATGATTTTGAGGTTTTATCTCTTTGCCAGAAGTTTTCATAAAATATCTTATGTTTATAATCATTAAAGAAAAGTTTTTCTTTCATACTTTTGTGACTTAAATTTGCATAGTTTTGCCATAGTATTATTAATATAATTATTTTTTATCATACCTTTTTATTTTGATGGTTGTGGTTTGTACTTATGTAGCATGAAAGCGTCAGCGTCCAGAAACATTAGAAATCGCAACGGAAACACGATTCTCAAAAAGTGACGATTATAAACATATTAGAAGCGTCGATTCAGAGTTGGAAGCGTGAAACTGTGTATAATTGGAATCGTGTTAGGTAATTTTTTCTAGTTTGTGTTTGTAAAACCAGATCTAAAGGAAGAAGATAGAGACATCTATCTCCATGTGTCTTTTAGTATTGTTAGTGCTTTATTTTTGTCCTCTCTTTTAGCCTAATTCAATTTCGTAAGTTTTTATTTTATTTTTGGTAAACGAATTCTCCTAATTTTTATTCATTAAAATAAATAGAAATGGTTTAGTTCAAATTTGTCATATTAATACTTCTGGTTGAATATAAGAATAATATTGACAATGCAAGAAAAAAATCAGGACACTAAAACTATTAATTTGATTTTCTAATTACGTTTTGACTATGATTCTGATTAGTAATTTACACAAGTCTTTTAATTTTGATTTGAGTACTAATTTATCTACAATATTAACAATTTAGATGATTCCAACACGTATTCACTTTCTAAATGTTTAGAAAATTTGGTCTTCGTGTTTCCAAATGGTTACGCTTCGACGTTCCCGCTTCCGATTCCATACAGATCTAGGTTTGTACTAACCCTTATATATGTTCAATAATTATGTAGTTTTAGTCTTATTTATTATTATTATTTCTTTTTTCTCCAACCTATTTATTATTCTTTTGGATGGACAATTAGCCCTATTGTTATCCTATTTCAATTTTATTTGTAGCTTATACTTTCAAACTATTTTAATACTTTAAAAATATTTTATAAACATAAGACATGAAATTTAAAATTCGTAATTATTATAATATATCTGAGACATCGCCAAGGTCTGAATCCTAATTATTAAAAAAAAAAGAAAAAAAAAAAAAAAACAGATGCAAAATTAACAAACTGAAAAGCAATTCAAAGCAACTAGAGTCAGGTGGTTGTGATATCACTGATGAACGACTCCAAATTAAGAACCGAAGATCCGCCAGGAGCTAATGCTGATCTCGCGATATCCTTCAACTCCGCCACTCTCCTCCTCATATCCGCGGCATCAGGTCCCTTTGTCACGGCCTCAATGCATCTTTCTACCTCCTCGACCTTGAGCTCACCATCGACAGCGTCATTCCTCATCCTTACTCCGATTCCAAACACATCAACCATCAACCGCGCGTCAATGGGCTGATCAGTAAAGTTCGGGTACGCCACCACCGGAACACCAGTCACCACCGTCTCGATCGTTGAGTTCCATCCACAATGCGTGACGAAGCAAGAGATTGCCTCGTGGCTCAGTATCCTCTCTTGTTGACACCAATCAATAACGACGCCTTGTCCTTCTTTCACCATCTCCTGCAAAACGTGGACGTTTTGGGCTTTCTCCTTTGGTCTTATCACCCAGAGAAATCGAACTTCTCTGTTCTTCAGGGCCTTGGCTATGGTCTCGACCTGATTCTCCGATGATTCGAGCATGCTTCCGAAAGATATATACACAACCGACGACTTAGCTTGCTTGTCAAGCCACTCCATACAACAACCATCAGATTTCCACAAATCTAGGTTTTTACCATCTAGGGTTTCGTCCTCATCAGCTCCCAACAGAAATGGAGAAACAAGAGGACCAATTGGGATTACGGGTTTCAAATCCGACATCGATTCGATTATCTTTGATTCGAGTTCATAGAACGAATTAACCAAAACCCATTTCACATACCTCAAGCAATCCGCAAAATCCGCCATTAGCTGATTGAAGTGAGCACCATCAGAAGGTAACATAAACGTTGGAAGATCTCGAACTTGCAGCGATGGTAAAGCTGGTAACTCCACTGTTTGATTCAGATCTTCAAGGTCGGGGAAAGAGTCCGTCTTCATGTAGTAACGGTAATAAACCGAGTACGCTCCACAAGCTTGGATCCATAGGATTGCACAAGGGATGTCATGAGCAGCTGCAACAGCTGGAACCCATGGAGTAAACGGCACAGAGATGATACAAGAGTATCTCTTTTCTTCAATGATTTTGGACAAGTTCTTGGGTCCGACTTCATTCAGTGACTTCAGGAAAGTGGCGGGGGCTCTTGGATCGTCTTTAGGCAGACCATCGGAGAAGAACACAAGGTCCACCGAAGATTTGTCTGCGGCGGCGGCGGCGGCTGAGAGACGGTCACGGGCTGGCTCAGTAGTGGCGAGAGTGATGTGTAGGTTCTTTGATAATGATGAGAGCTGTTTGGCGAGTTTGAGCATCGGATTGATGTGACCTTGAAAGGCTAGTGTAACCATTAGGACATTTGTTTCTTGAACCTCACAACTTCCCATTGTTGTTTTTTTTTTTTAGATTAGATTTGTTTAGACTTAGAGTTATTAGATGAAACTGTGAGTCATAGTATTAGTGGTATATATATATATATATATTACAGTGGTTGTTCAACGATAGGTGTAGCTTAATGTAAGGATATAAAATGAGTTTTAAGGTAAGAAATCTATCTATAGTAATGGCTAATCCAATCAAGTGTTGGCAAATAGATTATAATTATCTTTCTTTTTTATTTTACCTTATATGTTCATCTATTGGTCATCGGGCCAGTTACAAATCTTATCTCGGTATTAACTAAATACTTTTTTATTAGTGTGACACTTGACCAGTTGACCGTTACGATAATCATACTTTGATATGTGTCAAAAAAAGTTCATGAGATTTTAACATCTGTTTAGTATTTGCTTTTTTTCTTCATAAATAAAAGGAATGAAAATATAGAATTGAAATTCAATATAGGGAAATATATATATACAACGATAAGGTTAGCAAAACAAATAAAGAATCAAATGTTTAGGTGGCATGTACAATGTACCAAATCAAAAATGTTCATCTGCTAACTTAGTAAATTCTGTAAATGTAAAAGTAATTAGCCAAAACATAGATTTACTGATTCACTATGGGGTAAGCCAGCAATATTCCACAATTGGTAAAACGGTCCAAAATTTAAAAATATTGGGCGGAATGGTTAATTGCACTTCTATCGCTATAGGTGTTAAAGTTTTTTTTTTTGTGAACCATTGGGCCACAACTGGCCGGCCCATTAGCCAAATTCCTACATTCGTAGGAACCGAGATTCGATCTCGGGTGTGATGGTCCCTTCTACAAATGAACTTACCTCCTGCCACTGCACTAAGGTCACTTCACATAGGTGTTAAGTTTTATACGTGATTTATAAAATATATATTTTTGGTTTAAAATATACGATGTTTTTAGACAAAAGTGAAAAATTAATTTTTATTTATAAACAATACATTATATATGTTGGCATTGGTTTATTTGAGGTAATTAATCTTTAATAGTTGTTGACAAAAAAAAGTTTAATAAACATAAAAATTTGAAAGTATCAGATACTAGGATATCTACATAAAAACATGTAAACATCTTATAAAGTAAAATAAAATAAAACTTCATAAATATCTTATTTTATGGAACATATATGTATTTCTAGTTTGGCTTTCCAAACAGTTTAAAGTTTAACGAAGAAAAAAAGGGCTTGTCTTATATGCTCTAGCTTGATGTTATTTTTGTACATCCTTCAAATGCATATATTTTAGTGTTTTAGAAATGATTTGAATCTCCTAAACAAAATGAGCCAGTGAGGTGACGGGCTTGCGAATTGGCAAATTTCAACAATGAGGGGCTGATTGGGGATGTTTTTCAAGGCTGCAGGAGCATTTAAAAAATTCACAGCTTTTTAATTGTCAATTAGGTTTTTACTAATTTTTTCTCAAAAAAAAGTTTTGACAACCATTTTTTATTTTTCTTCTTTATTTTTTTTTTGCTCTAAAAACAAATTTCAAAAGCATCCTTGTTCCCCCATTATATTTTAAAACTTAAAACTAAAAACTCTCTACAAATTTATTTTTTTACATTATTTTTACGAGTTAATTATTTTCAATTTGTTTAGATCTATTTTAATAATTATTATTTTATTTTCATCATAATCATCAATGATGGTGTAAGAAATTTTACAAAACTAGAATCTTTAAAAATCAATCTACATTCATATAGAGAATAACATTTAATACAAAAGATTGGTTAGATTTTAATGAATTTTCTACTGCTCAAATTATACAACTACTCAATATAAAACAGAAACATCCATTTTATCATAACTAAAATGTTTCTTTTACAAGAAATTTATGAATTTTTTATTTTTTAACTTATATTGTTAATAAATTTTATTTTTGTCGCTAAGTTGATATATGAATGCATTTCTACCATAATTTATACTTATTATTAAAAAAATAAAAAATAAAATAATATAATAATTATAACTTTTATAGTTGTTTGTTACCAATCAAATTTTAGTAGTTAAAACTTCTTCAACCAAGCCTTTGCATCTAATTTTTTTGCAGTTTTAAAATCAAATTAATTAAAAATAACAGTTGTTACTAATCAAGCTAAATTTCTCATATTCATATTTACAAATGAGTTTTCTGTTTCAGGTTTCATATTTTATGGATATATTATGGATTTTTCAAGTACTGTAATTAAATCTGAGAGCAGAAATATATAATATCGGACACCAAAAATATTGGTACATCTTACGAACTTGATAATATGAAGCATGTTGTTTTGTGATATATGAATGTAGTCAAATCAAATTCTTTTTTCTCTTTTTTTTTTTGTCAACAAAATATATTGATTAGCTCATAAGAGAGGTCTTTAGTCTTTACTATATTCACTACTAACAAAAGATGAGGTCGTGTGGAACTTATAAGTGGTTACACTTACACGCATAAAGTATGCATTATGAGCGGATAACTAAAAACGTGTAAAGTATGCATTTTTGTCAACGTAATAGAAAAAGATATATTTATACTAAATGAAAAATGATGAAATGTTATTTGAGCATACTGGTTTTATAAAATGTGCTAGATAGCTCATATCCGATTCTTTTAACTATTACCATATGCAATTTACAAATTAATTATAAAACTATTCTGGTAATGTTAAATTATTAATAAAATGGTTAATGCTTTCTAGAGTCTTCGTTAATTTACATATCATCCGGTGAAAAGTGAAAACTATTCGATCTAGTAGACTACAATTTTTCTCAAAATTCGAAATTGACTTTAGACCTAGGAAATAGGAACTCCGAACTTGGCTTTGTAGTGCTAATTTGAAGTAAGAAGCAAAGTCTATGAACTCAAACATTACGGCCTTCAATGGCTGCAGTTTTTAATCTGTTTTTGGTTTTTGATTTAGCAGAAACTAGTTAATTATTAGTCATTCATGATTCTATTAATTTTTCAAAAACTGTCAAAAAGAAGAAAAAAATACTTATGTAGCCAAGTCACGACTTACATCTCAAGTCAAAACCCTAGCTAACTCCAATAGTAAAGACAATTTTATCAAAATAAGATGTAAGAAAAGAAGAAAGAAAAAAAAAAAAAAAAACGCCAAGTAACATTTGCAACGATCTCGTATCAAATATATATGTACTGAAAAATATCAAAGAAAATTTTTTCCGTAACCAAAGAAGGTCAAAATATAAACAGAAATTTAAAATGCATTAAAAGAAAAATATCCTCTATGCATTCACATATTCATCGTCAGACAGTAATTTCCACCAAACAATTTTGTAAGGTGGTTTTTGGGAAGAAGAAAAAACACACTCAAAGGTTGAAAAATCAACAATCCATATACTTTCCTATGACCTTTCAAAGAAGGCTACTTTGAATGGAAAATAGCAACAACGTACGTGAGAAACAAGAAATGTAGAAAGCTAGATTGGTGTCTGCACTTTTGAAACATCGATCGAGTTATGATGCACCTAACAATTTTGATTTTCAACTAAAATATACGTTGACTTTTATTTTATTATAAATAGTGAATATTAAAAATTAAATGATTTTTATTTAAACACTAGGAAAATTAATTAAGCGGTTGTCACTGATTGGTAGTACTGGTTAAGAACAAATTATCTAATTGTGAATTCAAGTTTAGAGCACTTTATCTACAAATCTCTACTAACCCTTTAGGTCTTAAACTAAAAAATGGTGAAGCTTTCTACAAATTTGAAGATTAATTTCAGTTTGATTTGGAATTTTGTCAGTTGTAATTTATAACATAGGAAAATAAAAAATTTATGAAGATACTTTATTTACAAGGATATGGTGATACAAGTGAAAATGGTTACAAAAAATATGTAACTATTTATATCATCACAAAAGAGTTAATTTCAGTAATCCAATCCTTAAGAAAACTCTATCGTAATGGATCGTATAATATTATACTATTTGAGTTAAAGTGGCCTATATAGTGATTTTGGCCGGGACATTAAGGTCTTCTCACTATCAATATGATATAGAAATACACTATATTTGAATTCCAAACATATAATATAGTCTACAACTAAAAGTCTGCTCCAAACAATCAGAGACAAAATTAAAATCATATTTTGTTCTTCAAACAGAGAAGAAAATAGAACTAATCTCCATTCCTTGTTGATGGCTTTTTATGTTGGCAAATTACGTATATATAGAAAGTAGGAAGACCAAGAACAAGAAGCAACCTCTGCAGTTTCCCAGGAAGGAGCCTAAATTCAATTCTCGCGTCCTGTTGAATTTTAAACTTACGAAGTCAAAATCTGAAAATGTCAAACTTTTCTTCTTCTTCAAGGCTCTCCACGTTACTATATAAATCCAACTCCAAGTCCACAAAACTACTCACAACAAATTTTATCATCTCATAAGCTAGTAGTGAACACAAAAGGAAAAAATAAAATATATTTTTTTGTTTTAATAACTCGGAAAAGCACACAAAGAAAATGATGATGAACAAAGTTGTTTTGGGTTCGATTCTGTTTTTCATGTTGGTCAGTTCGGTTCTTGTGGTTGAGGCTCGTCCTTTGGGTTTAACGAAGGCTGAAGAGAAGCTCGTGGCTAAGTTCTTTGATGGTTTGTCACTTGGGGCGATCAAGGGCTCGGGTCCTAGCTCTGGTGGTGAGGGTCATCATTTTGTGGATCGGAGTGAGACGCTTGGGTATGGTAAACACTCCGGTCCCAGCTCGAGCGGACCCGGCCACTAATTTCGGACAGGACCAGTTAATCAGGTGGCTGCTTTTGTCTAGCTCCAGAGATTGAGTGGTTGTTATATTTAAAAGAAAATTATTAATTAGGATTTTTCTTATAACGCTTAGAAGTGGGGAAAGTCAAGAATTGGTAGAACCTCATTTGTTCTCTGTAGGAATATTCTTTTGTTACTTATTGAAATTCATTTGATAAATAATTTATAATGTAATCCAGTATACTGTAATTCATTTATTATTCTAATTACATGAATAAAATTATTGGATATTCTTGTTTTTCATGAGTTTAAAAGACATTTCGAAAAAATGACTTAATTTGAATGTATACAACCAATAAATATGAAGACATTTAGTGAAAAAATAAGGTATACACATGTTAATTTGATAAATATGAAACAGATATTCAAGAAAAAACAATGTAGGCCAAATATTTCAAGCTATTTATATTTGGTCTATAAAATTTTTTTTGTACATATTTTAATTTGATATTTAATGTTCTAATCCATTTTAAATTTGTTGGCCAACCAGTGATCCATTTTTTATGCTATATTAATAAGTGGTCTGGTTTTTTCTCTCTGTCTGGTCTAGGATTTGTTGGACTGTCACCGCAAATGACCATCGCCACAGAAGAATACAATTAGAATGAAAAGTGTGTTTGTGCAAACACATCAACGTACCAAGCGAACGGTCTAATGAAAGCTCTTCTCCGCATGTATTATGCAATCTTCATCTAAAGCTTCTTTCGAGTCATAATCATCACGTAAGTTTGCCTCTTTAACAGCTGCTTCCACTTCAAGTTTGTTGGAATTAGAGTTTAGAAAAATAAAAATATTGTTTTGTAAATAAGAAAACATTTACCTAACGAAATTCACAATTGACCGTATGATATGTATATAACATTTAATAAGAAAATCTATTTTCATTGAGAAATTTTTATCAATAACAACAACAACAAAAAAAAAACAGAGTAAAGAGGCCACGTCATGAGATCATAATGAGGCCATATTACAACATCTTTCATATAACTCCAATACTCTTGTCCTTCTTCTTCTTCTTCTTCTTCTTCTTCTTCTTCATTCTTCTTTCACCTCCGATATCAGACTCAATGATTCAATGGCCATTTGATTCATACTAAGAGATTTCTAAAAAGCTCGAAACCTCGACTATGGAATCCTCTGCTCTTCTGCATTCTTCATCTCTCACTAAATTCCTTTCTCATAGAAACTCATCTCTCCGTCTCACACGACTCAACTCCACCACTCTCCACATCCCTAGAGATCTCTTAATTCATAACACTATCTCCAATACTCGAAGATCACTTCGTCTTCTCACCAGAGCTACGCATACGTGCAAACACCATAATCACAATCACCATCACCACGAAGAGCACGATCAACATCACCATCACAATCACCGACATTGCTGTTCCGTAGAACTCACGGTACCTAATCAACCTCAGAAGCTATTGAACAAGTTCGCCAAAGCAATTGGATGGATTCGTTTAGCCAATTTCCTCAGAGAACATCTCCATCTTTGTACCTCCTCCGCCGTACTCTTCCTCGCAGCCGCCGCTTCACCTCACTTCATCCCTAAACCTTACGTTACACCGATTCAAAACTCCTTCATCATTGTTGCTTTCCCTCTTGTTGGAGTAAGATTTTCTCTGTTTCTCTAAAATCTGTTTTTTTAGAGAACCCTAAAACAGAATTTGTTGTTTTTAGATTTCAGCATCTCTTGACGCACTTATGGATATAGCTGGTGGAAGAGTGAACATTCATGTTTTAATGGCACTAGCTGCTTTTGCATCTGTCTTTATGGGAAACGCTTTAGAAGGAGGATTGCTTCTAACCATGTTCAATCTTGCTCATATCGGTACGTCTTTACACCAACTTGTAACTCTTAAGGTTTCTTGATTATGTTTTTGATGAAGGGTTGTGAGATTGTGTTTTGTAGCTGAAGATTTCTTCACGAGTCGGTCGGTGATAGATGTTAAAGAGTTAAAGGAGAGTAATCCAGATTCTGCATTGGTGATTAATGTAAACGATGGCAATGTACCAAACTTCTTCGATTTTTCGTATAAAAGCGTGAATGTGCACAATGTACAAGTTGGATCCTATATTTTGGTAGGAACTGGTGAGGTCTGTATGAAACGAAACTCTTATCTCTTTTTGCTTTCAGTTTCTTGAAAAATTCTTAATAGTTAATACATTTTAGCTTGCTTTGAATTTTTAGGTTGTGCCTGTGGATTGCCAAGTCTATCTAGGTAATGCAACTATAACAGTTGAACATTTGACTGGAGAAGTGAAGCCATTGGAAGCAAAAGCTGGAGATAAAGTGCCTGGAGGTGCAAGAACCTTGAATGGCAGAATTATTGTGAAGGTAATATAATATAATTTGTGACTAAACGCGTAGCGTAGTACTTTAGCTTGTGTTTATTTATAGAAGTCTTACGGTTAATTTTGTTCAATCAGGCTACAAAGACATGGAGTGAGTCGACACTTAATAAAATTCTACAGTTGACGGAAGAAGCACACTCTAATAAACCAAAGCTTCAGAGATGGCTTGATGAGTTTGGTGAGATTTACAGCAAGGTGGTGGTTGTTTTATCAGTTGCTATTGCCTTCCTTGGTCCAATTTTGTTCAAATGGCCATTTCTTGGCACCACAGGTAGATTGATCCTTTTAAATTTTTTTGATAAAGTGATCATTTCCTAATTTTCTTGACATGGTTTTTGACTATTTACTTTGGTTTGGTTGTTTTTTTTTTCTGATGATATAGTAAGTAGAGGATCTGTTTACAGAGCATTGGGATTTATGGTGGCGGCATCACCGTGTGCCTTGGCTGTTGCTCCATTGGCTTATGCTACTGCTATTAGTTCTTGTGCAAGAAAGGTATTTATCTTACAAGTACTCTTATCTAGTCACATCTTTTTTTGCTCTGTAGATGTTTTAACACCCTTAAGCTGTAAAAATTTTGTAGGGAATATTGCTGAAAGGTGGGCAGGTTCTGGATGCTTTAGCTTCTTGTCATACTATTGGTTTTGACAAAACCGGAACCTTAACAACGGGAGGCCTTACATGCAAAGCAATTGAACCCATTTACGGTCATGAAGCAGGATATAATGCAAGTGTAAATCCTTGTTGTATGCCAAATTGTGAAAAGGAAGCATTAGCTGTAGCAGCTGCTATGGAGAAAGGTACCACACATCCTATCGGAAGGTATTGCTTGTTAAAAAATGGTTTTTCTCAAATTCTAGTAGCAAGATACAAGGCTTTAATCAAGCTCTCTCATTGTTGTTAATGACATATCCCATATTTTTTGCAGAGCCATGGTAGACCATAGTCTTGGGAAGGACCTCCCTAGTGTTTCTGTTGAAAGCTTTGAGTATTTTCCCGGTAGAGGCCTTACTGCTACAGTCAACTGTATTGAGGTGCAAGAAAATTACCTTCTAGATTATGTAACGTCTATATCCAATGCTGGCTCTCATCACTACAACTTCTCTTGTTCTACTATAGTCAGTAACCGAAGACAGTAAACTGCGGAAAGCTTCACTTGGCTCAGTAGAATTCATCACTTCACTCTTCGAATCGCAAGATGAGTCTAAAAAGATCAAGAATGCTGTAAATTCCTCTTCGTATGGAAATGACTTTGTTCATGCTGTTCTCTCACTTGATCAAAAGGTAACACTGATTCACCTCGAGGACCAGCCTCGTCGAGAGGTAGCAGAAGTTATAACAGAACTTAAAAGCTGGGGCAGACTGAGGATAATGATGTTAACTGGAGACCACGAGTCAAGTGCTCGGAGAGTTGCAGACGCAGTAGGTATTGATGAAGTCTACTGCAACCTAAAACCAGAAGACAAACTGAATCATGTCACAAACATCTCAACAGATTCAGGTGATTTTTATCTTCTTACGTACAAAATAGAAAATGCTAGTAGAAAGCTAAAACTGAACTTCAAGTGACTGT
Organism: Camelina laxa; assembly: GCA_024034495.1. Lineage (NCBI taxonomy): Eukaryota > Viridiplantae > Streptophyta > Magnoliopsida > Brassicales > Brassicaceae > Camelina > Camelina laxa. The sequence continues at coordinate 6,187,559 of CM043883.1, forward strand.
CTTTGGTTATAGGTGGAGGTCTAATTATGGTGGGAGAAGGCATTAACGATGGTCCTGCTTTAGCAGCTGCAACTGTAGGCATTGTTCTTGCTCAACGTGCAAGTGCCTCAGCTATAGCAGTAGCTGATGTCTTACTCCTTCAAGACAACCTCACTGGTATACCTTTCTGTATCGCCAAATCACGCCAAACAACATCACTAGTCAAGCAAAACGTGGCTATTGCGTTAACCTCGATACTCTTAGCCACTCTTCCTTCAGTTCTCGGATTCCTTCCTTTGTGGTTGACAGTACTGTTACATGAAGGCGGAACGCTACTAGTTTGCCTTAACTCGATACGCGGTTTAAACAATCCATCATCCTGGTCTTGGAAACAGGACATAGCTAATGTAATCAGCAACATCAACTCAAAAAGGTCCATCTCCCACCACAATAGTTTAAGCACTGTGGAGCCTGCACTATAGATCAAAACTCGTAACCTAGTAGAGTTTCATACTACTAGTAGTACCACTATAGTGTCATATGTATAGTAAACTGTTTATATACAATTTGGCCTATTTGATCATTACAACAACACAAAGAATCTCATTAACACACAACTCCGGAACATATGACTATGTTATGTAATGATGCAAAATCAATCCATTTATTAAGTTTTATTTTCGAATGAATTGAACAAATTTGGCTCTTCTCTCTTCTCACTGCTCGATCTTTCCTATTCCAATAAACTCTCGAAACCCTACATTACGACCATTAGTTCCTTGCACCATACACGAACTTGCTCCTCCGCCGCCGCCGCCGCCATTTCCACCGCCGTTCCCTAGGTGCAAATCCGTCATATAACTCCTAACCTCCGTCTTAATCATCTCCTGCAACACTGTCATAAAGTCTCCACCAAATCCATTAATCCCTCGTTCCTTCTCATCTTCTTCTTCTCTCTTCACCGGAAACAACTCCGCCGTATCTCTTCTCACCGAAGTTGACCCGTTGTTGACCCAAGGCAAAGACAAACTCAAACAAGTCATCGGACCTTTCTCCTCCTCCTCCTCCTCCTCCGACGGCTCAATCACAACTCCACCAGCTCTCGCCGTCGGTTTGAAAACATGAGAAGACGGCAAAACAGATCCACTAGACTGCTCGCTGACGTCAGATCCCGTCGGACTTAACGCCGTCAACACAACTCCAACTCCACCGCCACCACTCGCCGTCCGTTTTAACGGCTGTTCATCTGTTAAACTACCATCGTACCCTCCGCTCTGCCCTTCCTCTCCACCGCCACCGCCGCCGCCGCTACATTTACGCTTCAGCGTAGAGTTCCAATGATTCTTAATGGCGTTATCGGTGCGACCATTGAGAAGCCTAGCGATCGTAGCCCACTTGTTACCGAACCGAGCGTGAGCGCGTATGATGGTATCGTCTTCCTCCGCCGTGAAGCCACGGTGCTCAACCTCCGGAGAAAGCTGATTACACCAACGGAGACGGCAAGATTTACCGGAACGTCCAGGGATCGATTTGCTGATGAGAGACCAGTTCCTTGGTCCGTGCTTTTCAACAAGCGTTTGTAACAGATCGTCTTCTTCAGGACTCCATGGTCCTTTGATCCGATCCATTTCTTTCCGGGTCGAACCAGACATCGTCGGATCTTTGATTTTAAAAAAAAAATTAAAATAATCGAATCGTTTAAAACGCGTTTCTTTGTGTTGTTTGAGTCTGAGAGGATAAGTGTGAAGAAGAGGAGAGAGTATTTATACGAGATGTGATGGTTAGAAAAGGTAACCGGTTCTACCGGTTAGTTTTTTTCTCGTTAGTTAACAAGAACTTAATTACATAACGAATTTAATTTTCTATTTGTAACTGTGACTTTGATTATTTATGTTTTAAAACCTGCAACCGAATCAAATTTGAAATAAATAAAACTGACACAAAACTAATTTATATCCCCCGAAAACTGAAATTTAAACCGAAAGCAAATATTTTTTTAAAAAGTCGTAAACAGGATTTGCTCTCGTTGATTAAAATTTAATTTTAGTTTTTGCGTAATTATATCAGATGTAACGTATGTATTTGAAAACTACAGTATATCAGAATTGGGATTAGTTATGTATGTACGTAATTTATGTAAATGAAGATGTAACGTATGTATTTGAAATACTACAGTATATTTCACGTTAGCGATTGGCGGTGCGATAGTGGGGAAATGCGTCTGAGAGAGAGAGTGACGTTGAAATCAAAGAAGAGAATCTTTCCAAAAAAACGGTTGGGGATTTGGGATACAGCTGTAATCAGACACGTGTCAGTTGCATAGTTAACTGTGTGTAAGATTGAAGAGTACAGTTGTGGTACTTTTGAGAGACTTTGAGAGCGTTTTTTTAAAAAAAAATTATTCATTTATTCAAAATCGTTTCGTTTTTTAGTTATTATTGTGTGTGAAGAAGAAACATTTCGTTATCAGATTTTAAAAGCAGTGACACAAACGTCACATTGTAATTTACGTATTAGAAACGTATAAGTAAAGTATCCCCATACTTATTGAGTGTTCTTTTGTTTCGTTTTCTTTTTTTTTTTTCAATTTTGTAAGTGAAAAAAAAAAAAAAGAAGAAGATAAGGATGACGTTAAAGTGGTTTTAGGTTCAGTATTAATAAGTTTTTTTTTTGAAGGTTGGATTCTTCAGAGACTTTTGTGAAGCCAGCCTGTATGTCATTATTATTAGCACTTTATTTTTCTAGTATATATTAATCAGTTAGATTTCGGATATTCGTAAAAGAAAAAAAAAACTACATACGGAGCAGAAAACGACAAGATATGTCGATCAGAGGAGCCGATCGTTACTATTCTTTTCTTTTTCTTTATTTATGTACATTTTTTAGAAAATCGTTACTACTCTTTTTCTTAATTTTTTTCTTTGTAAAATTTGTTTATAATAATAATTACATAATTTTAAAAGGGAAAAGACAGGCTGTTGTAGCCAAATTCTCCAACTGCCGATAACCTAACCCATTCCTCTGCTTTTTCACTAAATATATTTTATGGTACACTACGAAAGAAGTTTATAGTTTAACCCAAAAAAAAATGTTAATTATTTTAATTCCAATGTTAACAAAAAATTTAAAAAAAAATCTTTACGTTTTACACTAATTAAAAATACATTGATTATTAACGAGTTTTGATAAATATGTATCTATGATTTTAATGAACTTTTTAAAAATTACATAATTAGTAAATATAAATAATTTTATGATTTATCTGTGAATCAAAACTTTTTATCGAGTTTTAGTTTTGATGACATAAAATATTATTAGATCATTTTCATCTCATCTTGATTTTTATTTTAAATAAAAATTTATTCAACTCATCTTTATTTTTAACTCCTAATTTAGAGTTGTTTATTTCTAGTTTATACTAAAATTTAGAAGTTTTACCTTTTACATTTGGAAAAGAATATAGTTTGGGAATATTCAAATTGTAAAATAGAGCTACTCTATTTTAGAAAAGAAGAGATAAGTTGTTGGACTTAACCAAATTATACAAAATTATTGATTAAAGTCATGAATTCTACGTCATTCTTCTTAGATTTTACTTGTACATCCAAAAGATTGAACATAATGGCATGATCTCTCGTAAACTACAGCATATATACATAATGTCATGACGAAGATAAAACTGATGATATTGTTTAATACTATAGGTTGATAACTTTGAGAACATATGATTATTTAAAAATCATAATTCTCTCCTACAAGCTCCTATTAACAACATCTCAAAAAGATTTATGTCGAAATAAAGTTTCTTCTTTCATTAGTTGTTTATAATATACAATATAAAATTAAAAGGGATAATACGTTAAACCGTACGTACATGAGCCGTGTACCGCACAGAAACAAGGCACATGTTCCACTGCCAAAAGGGGGCTTCTCGTGAGCTTCCTGATCATATACTCTTTCTTCAATTACAACATTTGAGTAAGGAGATACCTAAAAGAGTTCTTAAGATTCTGTCTAATTATCGAACCCAAATTATAGATTTAGGACATACTATACATTAGATTAAACAAGACGGTGTCATTAATGGAGATACGTATCGAGATTTTTCCCTCACCGGTCCATCGGATTCGTATCTACTACCAAATTCCCATAATTGTATACTATCACCACCACTAATTATATTTGCTAAATTTTATATATTTATTTTAGTATTCTTTTATTCAAATAATAATGTCATTGACCAAGTAATATGTAAAAGTCTATATGTGGTCCGCAATTGTACTTGTATATTCTCATTTAATAATTTTGCATTCTCTTCACGTGAGATTTGATTAAATGACTCTCTCATTTTCTCGATACCCTAACACGTTTTCCGTATATATTTATGAATGGTATAACTTTGCATATGAAATTTTTAGGCGTTTTGAGTGTGTTTTATATTTTCCATTTTCAAAGTAACCAAAAGATATTTAATTTTATATTCAATTTGGTTGTATGTTTAATGGGTTTGTATTAGAAGATTTTCCGCTAGGTTGTATGATTGCTAATATAGCTATGTACATCTTCTTCTTTTTTTTGCGTTTGTTAATAATATGAGTATATATGATATGTATGTGACGTATCTTGTCCTTTTGTTATTTTATGATTTTGACGATTGTAGTTTTTCATGCTAATTAAATATGCTGTGTCCCTTGATGTTTTTTTTAAAGTATTGGTTTATGATGTAGAGAAGCATTTTACATTATTAACTGTTACGTCCTTCGAAGTATTCTAAAAAAAACTCCTTTAAAAAAGTACAAATTTTATATTACGTACGAATCCTGAGGGAGAATGTATTGTAACTCAATTCTTAAGTTATACTATTTTTTTCACGAGTAAAGAAATTATTCCGTTTGGTCAGTCTAAATTCCATTATATATACTCACATCGAGACGTAATGTCTACTTTTGTCGAGAGAAAAGCATGTGACTGCCGAAAATAAACCATGTGACTATCTCTCATTTCCTTGTAAAGTAGTTATTTCTCGAAATTGGTTTATTTAACTATTCTAAAAGTTTTGTTTCCAGGTTCGATGTATGTGCAAGCACATTCCTTTTGTTAATTGATTATTATCTTATGAATCCAAAGTCGGAGATTTTTGTAACGATATTGGCACGAATATTTTGTGATTAGAAAACCTATAAAATATATTGATGTAATTTAACGAAGAAGATAACAAAACTAGATTGTTGTGTGTCTGTGTGTTCTATTTCTATTGTTCATAGGGCATTAGAAGTCAAAGAGACAGTTCATTCGTTTGTGAGCTTACACTTTGTAATTGAAGGCATGTTGTCGTCAAAGTCAACTCGACAATATAGGTGAGATTTTGTTTTCGGTTATCCTGTCATAATGTCATTTTAAAGTCAAACAAAAAATAGTTATTACATATTTTGCCTAATTATTCGCAATTAAACTGAATCTTTATATTTCACGTCATTTTATTATTATATTTCACGTTTTATATTTAAGAGCAATTCCATTGGACAACTTTATTAAAGGTTTTTAAATAAAATACTAGGGTTGGGAAAAATAATCGGTATTTAAATAACCGACCGAAACCGAATCGAAAAAATCAAACCAAAACCGAATCGAAATTCCTTAAATAATCAAATGGTTAGTAAATTCTTATATCCAAACTAATCGAAATTAAACCAAACCAAACCGACAATTAAATGGTTAATCAAAATGTCTAAATCCATAGAAGATACCAAAAAAAAATACAATAAATAAACAGAAAAAATGTCTAAAGAGGAGAGATAAATGTCTGGATAGAGACATAAAAGACACCTTAAAGACACGAAATGTGTCACTGTATTAGTATTTTTTTCTTTTTTACATTATGTTTAAGACAACGCTAAAAGATTTACCAATGTGGATGGTCTAACTGTTTTGTTGTTGTCTGTTTATTCTATAAATTTTGTATTTTTTTGTTACTTGTGTTCTTTGTAACTTCTATCACAAAATTTGAAAATTGTATAAAACTTCACTTTTTACCAAAAAAAAAAAAAAAAACAATAACAAGGAAAGTGCCATTGAGCGTTCGAAAGAAGATAAAATTTTTTAACTACCCATTAAGAACTTGATTGGAACAATATATACTGAACTTGTTCAGAAATACTGTAATGAAAGGAACATAGGAGTTTGTCGCTAGGTATTTGACCAGACATTTCTGGAACACCTCTAATAGAGGGACAAAGAGTCAATTTTGAAAGTTATTGATAAAAAAGATTTGTCTAAGTCACTTTGTTTCTTTTTGTCTAGCATTAGCATTATGCAGTATAAGCATTAAGATGCATAAGTTGTATGCTCTCATTAATATAACACATTTAGTTGATTAATATTGCAGGGAGTTTACATATTATATTTCTATTTAATATATTATATTAATTAAACAAATATAATTTAAATGTGTTTTATTAAAAATTAATTATCTTGCTATATAACATTTTTAATATATTTTACATTTAATAAATATTATAAATTTTATAAATATAAATTTTAGTTTAATAATTTTTAATTATATATATATATATATATTTATCATGTAACACATTAATTACAGAATAATTCATCTATATTATAATTTTTTTTATAAAACTTTATATTTATATTTACATTTTAGTTTCATAAATTTTTAAAATATATATAATGTAACACATTAAACTAAAATAAAACAATAATATATATTATAAATGTTATATCTACATTAATATTTTAATATATTAAATAAATTATTATATTATTTTAACATTAAGTAATTTTCATATATATTATCTTATAACAAATAAATTTATCTTTTATGAAATCATAATTTTTTATTTTTTAAAAATAAATTAATTATTTAAAATTATTTTAATATATAATAATAATTTATAGTTAAATATTTGGGAAATGTTTTAAATAAGAGCATACAGGAAGAGAGCATATGAAAACATCTACAGTTTTTAAATGCTCATTTATATGTTTTTTTAATAAATATTGATTAGATGATAAAATTAAAAGAAAAATTCATATGTTTTTCCAATCAAGATGTAAGTCTAGTCTATACGATGTTGCTAGTATTGAATATAGTGAAGACCATTTACTATAATCACCTCAGATTTCTTCACTTTCGCATCCGATTTTTCCTTAAACAAAGATTGGTTTTAGTAGTTTCAACTGCCACTAAGCCAGGGACACGTGAAAGCAACGATCGATCACGTGCGGTCGAAACAGATAGACGTACGACTTGTTTGACTGTTTCCCACCGGTCAGGCAGAAAAAAAAAAAGTTTACGAGGCGAACAAATTTGACTAGGCCGAAGTCTTAACCTTCAATGTAAAACGAAAGCGCATAATTTTAATTTTAGTTTCATAGTATTAAATGCATGGGGCAGCGAGTTTAAGATATGGTTGTTGGGTTCTACGATATGTGTCATTATTTATTTTCTTCCGTATAGCAAGTACTTTGTATGTACCTAAAACCTAATTATATACGATATGAGATGACCCATCATATACCCATTTATAGTTTCTTTAGACTTTAGTCATAGGATAACCGAAAAAAAGTTCTAAGGTTTAGGATAACCAAAAAGAAAAAGATTTAATCGTTGATCATAAAGTATCACCGAATAGATAAAAAATTTCGCTGAACATAAGATTAAAATGATTCATTTCAAAATCACAGAGATCACTAAACAACTAATTCTTAATGAGATTAAAATACCCCAGCACCAATGTATCTACTTGTACCAAGAAGGCTATTCTTAATATCTTCTTTTGAGATTTAGCAGAAGTCTATTACCTGAAACTCTGAAGCTCATTGAAGCCTTGAAGGTTGAGAAGCCACCAACGAAAACCTCGGTTTTTTTTTTGCTACACGAATTTTCCTTGTCACGTATTTCGAAACAGAGACAATAAATTATATTTAAGTATGATCACACATTTATGTAATCAGTATAAAGTTGTAAAGTGCAATGAAGCCTGTGAAAGTTTTTTTTTCTTTTTTCTTTTTTCTCTTGCAACTAATTCAAAATATTATTTTTCTTTATCATTTTTTTATATTAGATATAAGTTGTAACAAAAGGACTAAAATGAGGCCTAAAGCTAAATATAATTAAGGTCCTATTTTGTTTTTTTAGAAGGTATTATGATAAAGCCGTAATTTATTTTCAACTTCAAAAGTTAATGTTTGATAATTATAAAATAGGAAAATCTGAAATAGAATGGATTTAAAATGACTTTTGGCGTAATTATTTTTACAGTACATGTTTTAATTAAACAAGAAAGAAAGATGTTTAAATTAGGAATTTAAAAGTAATGGATCTTATTGGGCCTCTTTATAACCATTTGTCTTAAGCGGGTCTCTTTATTCGGCTTTCACACATATTTGGGCTCTCACATGTTTATGAATTTAAATATATTTGATTACGATCCCTTAACATAAGAAAAGTTTTATACCACTTTCTTCTAGTGTGAGATAAATAAATAATAGCCACTTATCTATAAATCTATATGGTACTACAGTATATATAGTTTTACGCTTTTTACAATAAATAATGATGACATTCGAGTGTCGGATATACAGACCAACAAGGGGAATCGACTTGCGTAACTTTTAATCACGGGGTTAAATCACTTGACCCAATGTCTTAATTGGTAATTTAATTTTGATTATGTCGATGCTACATGTGGTCATATCTTGATCACGTGCTGCTACAAGTCCAGACATTTCATAATTTATATAGTATGCATACCCAATATTAATACCCAATATTAATACGAATTTAAGAAATGGACTGTATCAGAACAATCAATTAGATTTAGTAATCCGAATTAAATAAAATTTGCAAATGGATTGGTAAATTGTGGTGCAAGTAATTAGAGAACCTTTATTACATGCACGAAGAGAGCAAGAGGAACAAGATCCGGTTTATAGGCAACACGTAACGTTTGAGTTCAGAGACTTTGCTTCTTACTTCTTTATTACCACTACGCTATTAAAGCCAATTCTCTCATATTCAGAAAAATTCTAGTCTACTGGATCGAATAGTTTTCACTTTTCACCGGTGATACGTAAATTAGTGAAGACACTACAAAGCACTAATCATTTTGTTTATAATTTGACCTAACCAAAATAGTTTTATAATATGTATATTGCATGATGTAATAGTTACTGAACAAAAAGAATTGGGATAATAACAGCTTTCACATTTTATAACTCAATATGCTCATATAACATATTCATCATTTTTCGTTTAGTAAAATAGCTATATATTTTTCTATTTTCTGTTGACAAAAAAATGTATTCTTTATATACACGATGATTCTATTTTTGCAAAAGGTATTATTCATCACATATTTACAATGATGCAAAACAAAGACTTTTTCAAAATTATCAGAAATTTTGTAAAAGTATGAGCTATGTACTAGTGAAATTACTAACTACGAAGTGCATATATAACACAGTTTAATAGCCTCTTTTTGGTTAAAAATATGTGTAATAGAACAAAAATCTATATATTAATTGAAGTAAAGAGAATAAAAGAATATTTTTTTTAACTAAGTATAAAACAAGAAACATTGAAGTGAATAAAAGTCAAATGGGGAAAAAAAAAGAAAAGAAAGAGAGGCAAATAAGCAGTGATGAAGCTAAAGTAACACTTTACTCTTTTAATTATGTATCATTTGATTTGACCTCCACTCGCCTTGGTTTTTTTTTGGTTGTCCTTTATTGAAAAGTAAAATAACATACTTAGCACATAACATGACTTATCGAGAAACCACAAATCTTATTATTTATTTTTTTGCTAAGTGAGTAAATACCATATAAAATGAAAAAGGTTTGGTTTTACATGTTGGTTACCTAACATTTGGTTCCTTGGCAAAAAAGAATAAAAACAAGGTAGCAAATTAGAATTTCAGCTTGCTTAGACCACTTCTTCATCTAATCCAAAGACCAAATCTTATTAGTATTTTCATTAAATTTTTATAACTTTTGTAACCATTTTTCTCACTTTATTATAACGATAATTCATCCTTTATTTAGACCCCTAAAGTATTTTTTTTTCTCATCTTTGATCAAAATATTATCATTTCTCCGAAAAGAAGAACATAAACTTGATGTCATGTTTAAATCGCTTCTTTATTGAGCAATCACTTGTGTTGGTTCGTTTTAGGTTCATTTAATTTGCTCCATCTTTGTCGGTTTTATTTTAAAAGGAAAAATATAGTAGTAAATTAGTACAACTTTTTGGTCAAAATAATTTTTGAATAGGTAAAAAAAAAATTTGAATAGGTCAATTACTCAATTATCTCAGACACATTTTTCAACTCCTAATTGGTTTCCACCAGCAGAAAAAAAAAAAAAAAAAAAGATGAATACATTTTTTGTCAACAGAAACAGAAAAATATATAGTTATTTTACTAAAGGAAAAATGATGAATATGTTTTATGAGCATATTGAGTTATAAAGTGTGAAAGTTATTATTATCCCAATTTTTTTTGTTGAGTAACTATTACATCATGCAATATACATGTTATAAAACTATTTTGGTCATGTCAAATTATAAACAAAATGATTAGTGCTTTGTAGTGTCTTTAATATCGTCAGACACATTTTTCAACTCCTAATTGGTTCCACCAGCAGTAAAAAACATAACAGAGATCTCAATCAGTTTTATTTTCTTAAATAATTTCTTACACCACTCTATTAATTTAAAAATATAATTGTGGTACCCAAGTAGTCCTAGTCCGTTAAAGAAAATTGTATCTTACTATCTTACACTGACCAGACAATAGACCCAAATAAGCATTTTCATATAACTTTCTAATGTCCACAGTTTAACTAAAGTATATGACTAAGTCATATAAATTTGTTGGAAAAAAATATATGCCATTATTATTCTCATGCAAAAGACACCATTAGAAAACTAACAGGCTGTGTTTGTGGCTTTTACTATTAGATTCACTGTAGTAATTAAAGGGTGTGTCACCAACTTTTCTGAATTTTTATCAACTTAATTAGTTATTTATTAAGAAGTGGGTAAAGCTAACAACACCGACCTTTTACTAAATAATTATCTAAAAAGTCTCAAAAACTTATAAGAATACAAAGAAGCTAAAACAAAGAACATCAATCGAGTGAAATGATGAACATATACCTTTTTGTTTATATGGATGACATCCAAAATTTTGGGGCATACATATTCTTATCCGGACTCATGAGTTATGTTATTAATAACATTTGCATTACATGATGAGTTGATGACAGTAAAAAATATAAAATAATCTATTTGATGATGATTTATTAGTCAAAAAAGAAAAAGAAAAGTTAAAGTATAAATTGTTCATGCATGGTGGATTGTACCTGATTATAAGAATAATAATTGATTGTCAAACCACTTGTATAGTTTTTCATCATAATTATATATGTTGTAAGTTTGTAACTTGTAAGTAGTTAGATTTAATTTAATATTTATGACTAAATAAAATGATCAAATACAGTATAACATATATACAAAAAAAAAAAAAGACATGTGAAATTTCTCTATTTGTTTGTTAACCTAATCGTGATTGGGTATCGATCTGATTACACTTTGTATATGGTAAAATTATCATTTTAAAAAATTTAAGAATGTTTTTTTCACTATTATATCATCATATTCATATCCCATCATCCAATTAGGGGAACAAAAAATAAATGGACCCTCCACAAATTAAATTATTGTCATAAAATTTTTAGACAAAACTGATTTTGTCATAAAGAAATGAAATGTAGAATCTCCGTGACGACTGATATAGAGAGAGCAATAATAATAATAATAATCATAGCAAAAACAAGCAAATAAAAGCAGCACATGGAAGCCATTTGCACAAGGATAATTCTTGTAAGAGCCCCATTACCTAAAGGTTGATAATAATGATAAAAACAGCAGAGACATTCGAACCATATGATAATATTAAACCATTACCTCTAAGAGAAACTATACTAGATTCGATTTTGCTTGTTTGATCCACTAGCTGTATGAACTAAAGAAACATAAAACAGTAAACAAAGATGAAGGATCTATGTAAAGTCAAAAGGAAAAAACACTAAATTCTTTAAACAAGCTGTTTCTGCAGATCATGTTATGTCTTTTAGCTATTAAATCCTACGACCTATAAGATTCTACTTACTTTTTTTTGTAATAGTAATAAACTATCAAATTTATGATTAACTATAGTTAATTAATTCTATGAAATTCTAGTCTAAACAATTTGGATTAAAATAGATCAAATTGTCAAATACAAATCCTAATGAAATTCATGCATGACCCCGAGGACAATCAGATTAGGTGAAAGATTAAAGCCATCAACCATTTTTTATGCTTTTGGGGACTCTGTTTTATTTTTTTACCAAGGAATTTGCTGTTTAGAAACTATGTATACAATTTCACACATTTTTTAAAAGCTAACATTTTAAAGATTTCGAATAATAAAAGACCAAAAATATATTAAGTTGATTCGGGCGACCATTTTCACTAGATTGGTCCCAACATGCAACTATTGATTTTGTTATATAATTTTATTTATAATTATTTTGGTATTTTATTAGACTTGAAAATTTGGCTTTGAACTCGAGTGATCGACGTCGTTGACAATATAGTATAACAGTATAACCAAACTATCATGGTATATCCTTGACATACGAATACGATTATGAAACCAATATTTTCTTCTTTTTTGGATTTTGTTTTATATAAAAATAATACTCCAAAAAAAAAAACCAAATAAATTTGTGATATTCAATGATTAATGAACCCTGGAAACTGGAAGTGCAAAAATGCATTGATTACTTCAACACAAAGAAAGAAAACACAAAACATTGATTATAGTATTTATAACAACTGTGCATATTTTGCAGAGAGAGCAGGAGGAACAGAGAGGTTTGGTTTTGACTCGCGTGAGCTGTTTCCTTCCCTCTTCACACTCTCTCTCTCTCCATTGATCTCTCTTTAAGTCTCTCTTCTTCTACCTCTGGACTCTCTCTCTCTAGAGCGATGCGGTGTCTTCTTCGGAAGCCATGAAAACACAATCACCTTCACTGATCTTCTTCTTCTTCTTCTTCTTCTTCTCTACTCTGTTTCTTGTCTCCTCTGGTTTAAACTCTGATGGAGTTCTCTTAATGAGTTTCAAATACTCTGTTCTTCTTGATCCTCTCTCTTTACTACAATCATGGAACTACGACCACGACAATCCTTGTTCATGGCGAGGTGTGTTGTGTAATAACGATTCAAGAGTCGTGACTTTATCTCTCCCAAACTCTAACCTCGTCGGCACGATTCCTTCCGATCTGGGTTTCCTCCAAAACCTCCAAAGTCTCGACCTTTCCAACAATTCACTCAATGGGTCATTACCGGTTGAGTTTTTCGCCGCCGATAAGCTCCGGTTTCTTGATTTATCAAACAACTTGATCTCCGGCGAGATCCCTGTCTCGATCGGTGATTTACACAACCTCCAGACGTTAAATCTTTCCGATAACATCTTCACCGGAAAATTACCGGCTAATTTACCGTCTCTCGGAAGCTTAACGGAGGTTTCTTTAAAGAACAACTACTTCTCCGGCGAGTTTCCCGGCGGCGGATGGAGATCGGTTCAGTTTCTTGACATTTCCTCGAATCTAATCAACGGTTCACTTCCACCTGATTTCTCCGGCGGCAATCTCCGGTACCTGAATGTCTCGTACAACCAAATCTCCGGCGAGATTCCTCCAAACGTCGGCGACGGTTTTCCCAAAACGCCACCGTTGATTTCTCCTTCAACAATTTAACCGGTTCAATCCCAGATTCTCCGGTTTACCTTAACCAGAAATCAAATTCGTTTTCCGGAAACCCGGGTTTATGCGGAGCTCCGACCCGAAACCCGTGTCCCATTCCTTCCTCCCCAGCCACCGTCTCCGGCGCCGTCTCTCCACCGACGTCTACGCCTGCCCTCGCAGCTATACCGAAATCATTCGGATCAAATTCAGAAACCAAACCGGACAAAAACTCAAACCCTCGAACCGGTTTAAGACCAGGAGTTATAATCGGAATCATAGTCGGAGATATCGCCGGAATCGGAATCCTAGCTCTTATCTTCTTCTACGTTTACAAATACAAGAAGAACAAAACCGAGGAGAAGAATAATAACCAAAGTCTTGAAGCTCATGAAACTAAAGACACAACTTCGTTATCACCATCATCATCAACAACCACATCTTCTTCATCACCAGAACAATCAAGTAGATTCGGGAAATGGTCATGTCTCCGTAAGAATCAAGAAACCGATGAAACTGAAGAAGAAGACGAAGAGAATCAACGGTCAGGAGAGGTTGGAGAGAACAAGAAAGGGACTTTAGTGACCATCGATGGAGGAGAGAAAGAGCTTGAAGTTGAAACTTTGCTTAAGGCTTCTGCTTACATCTTAGGAGCCACCGGTTCGAGTATAATGTACAAGACGGTTCTTGAAGACGGTACGGTTCTCGCGGTTCGTCGGTTAGGTGAGAACGGTTTGAGTCAACAACGCCGGTTTAAAGACTTTGAGGCGCATATTCGAGCTATTGGTAAACTGGTTCACCCGAATCTGGTGCGTCTCCGTGGTTTCTATTGGGGTACCGACGAGAAATTAGTCATTTACGATTTTGTCCCTAACGGCAGCCTCGTCAACGCTCGTTACAGTGAGTCAATCATCATCTCTTTCTCTCTCATTTATGATAAAGGCGCATGGTAGCATTATATTCCATGCGTATTAGTTGGTGGTAGTTATACCTATATTATGATAAAGTAAACGGTTGGTCAAACCTTTTGTGCAATCTTGTGCATATTTGCTGAATGTGTTTGTGATTGGACAGGGAAAGGAGGATCGTCGCCGTGCCATTTACCGTGGGAGACTCGGTTCAAGATTGCAAAAGGTTTGGCTCGTGGGCTTGCTTACCTTCACGAGAAGAAACATGTGCATGGTAACTTGAAGCCTAGTAATATACTTTTGGGGCATGATTTGGAACCTAAGATTGGCGATTTTGGACTCGAAAGGCTTCTCGCGGGAGATACTAGTTATAACCGAGCTAGTGGATCATCTCGGATTTTTAGTAGCAAACGATTGACAGCATCCTCGCGTGAATTTGGATCCATGGGGCCAACACCGAGCCCAAGTCCTAGTTCCGTTGGGCCTATATCGCCTTATTGCGCGCCTGAGTCTCTCCGCAATCTCAAACCGAACCCGAAGTGGGATGTGTTTGGGTTTGGAGTGATTCTTCTTGAGTTGTTGACAGGAAAAATCGTGTCCATTGACGAGGTTGGGCTTGGGAATGGATTGACGGTAGAAGATGGAAATCGGGCGTTGATAATGACTGATGTGGCGATCCGATCAGAATTGGAAGGCAAAGAGGACTTTTTACTTGGCCTTTTCAAGTTGGGTTATAGTTGTGCATCTCAAGTTCCACAAAAGAGACCGACCATGAAAGAGGCTTTAGTAGTGTTTGAAAGATTCCCTATTAACTCGTCGGCCAAGTCTCCATCATACCATTACGGACACTATTGAATAATCAATCTTATACTAACTATGTAAGCCTCTCTCTAAGGCTGAAGTATATACACATGATGTAAGTCGTTCTTCTTTGTTGTGATTGTCCTCTTGGTTATTTTTATATATACTTTTTAGGATACTAGTATACTACCAAGTGTGGTTTTAAGAACTTAGAATATTGGTTGATGATGGGATTTGCGCTCGCTGGCAGTAAGGGTGCCCATATCGTTTACTTGTAGGTTCGGTTCGTTGATTTGGTTGGTGTTACTAAAATTCTAGTTGAATTATATAATCAAGTTAGTCTAGTTTGGTTTTGTATTTTATTCGGTTTGGATTTTGGTTTGGTTTGTGTTGAAATTGGTTCCCCAATACTTGAATCTTTGAAGTTTTGTGTTCTACTCAAACTATTTGTATAAAATGATCTTTTATCAAATAAATTTTGTAGGATTTGATATATATGGTAAACAAATAAAATTAGTTGACAATAATCCGTAGTTGTTTTGGTTAGTGAATTTGATATTTTGGTGAATAGAATTGAGATAAAAGAATAATCAAATTATCAATATTGATTATCTTATTTATTTAATTGAATAACTATATTTAATTGTTGTTTCTTTAATTAAATAAATAGATCAAGTTATCCAAAACTGAACCAAAACTTCACTTTAAACAAGTTTAACCAAACATGTTTTGCATAGATTATAGTTTGGTTTAAGTTTGTTGACAGTTCGGTTTAGTTTAATTCGGTTAACATTTTCAGTTAATGCTAGATTGGCAAAACGTTTGAAGGGACGTTGCGGTGGAAACACTAAGTCTCAACGCCAATCAAGAATATATTTTACATCACACATATCACGAAAAAGTTGGAACTGCTTTAAAAAATAAACGTTATCACGCTATCAATACGACAGTTTGGACAATTTATTTTTCAACAATTATCAATTAAAATATAGTATTAATTTTGAAACCAAAGTATTCTGGTGAAAAATTATTTGACTTGAGTCCAAATAATCTACAATATTTTTTAAAAAATGAAAAATGATTATAAAAAATAAATATATATTTTTTTAGGTCTCACCTCTCAACCCTAGGTGACAACTCTATGCGGACTAATATCATATTGAACAGTCCAATCGAAATAAGCATAAAATCGATACTATTATGTTTGATTGGTTATATAAAATAGGTTGATGGTCATATTAACCAATTTGAAAATATATAGGGTTTGATTGGTTATATAAAATGGTACAAAAAATTTATGGAATAAGGATAAGAATTAGCAGTAAGTAAATCGTAGCAAAAAATTAAAAAGTAATCGTAGTACAAATTACGAAATACTGAAAATACAAAATTGTAACGTTTTTGTGATTGGTTATAACGAGATCGGTAAACTCCATACCGATACAGAGTTAACCAATAAAAAACCGTAACTCTTTCGTAAACCGGATCTGATGTGAACCCCCAAAACAAAAAAAAATCCCCAAATCCCCGAATCTACGAATCTCCGTCTCCTCCGTCGCAGTTTCCGAGGCGCAGACACAGTTAGAGAGAGAGAGAGAGAGAGAGAGGATCCAGCAATGGAATCCGCAACCACGGCTAGTGGTAATCCTCCGGCACCGACAACCACCACCGATGATAATCTCCAATCGAGCGAGTCATCATCACCAGCCGACGCAGTGAACCGATTGATCCACGCCGTAACGCAGCGGCAACAACATCTTCTCGACAAAACTGTGCCTCACGTTCTGTATCGATGGATCGCATGTCTCTGCGTCGTATTGCTCTACTTCATTCGCGTTTACTTTGTGGAAGGCTTCTACATCATCACTTACGCCATCGGAATCTACCTTTTGAACCTCATCATTGCTTTCTTATCTCCTCAAGAAGATCCTGAGGCTTCTCTCACCACAGGTGGTACTCTTCCTACTCGTAGATCCGATGAGTATCGACCTTTCGTTCGCCGTCTCCCTGAGTTCAAATTCTGGTTCGTTCCTTTGATTGTTAGATCTGATCTAGGGTTTTAGTAGAGAAGTTGGGCGTAGTCTTATTGGTTTGATTGCAGATTAGATTTGACTTGAATCTTTAGATATTCAAATGAGATGAGAGGATGATGAAGTATGTGATGACTTGCTTTGTTGAACAGATCAACTTGAATAATATAGTTCGATAGTTACAATTCTGCAGAGAAACAATGTTTGCAGTAAGATTTGGAACCAAATTTTATAATTTGATGCAAGTATCGTTTTGATTCGTTGTAGACATTGTTGAAGGATGATGATGAAGTATCGATTTGATTCATTTGTAGACATTGTTGTTTTGTTGAAGGTTGCATAAAGATGTCACTTGGATTGTTGTTGAGTCATTGTAGACGTTGTTGTTTGATGTGTGTGTTTTTTGCCTTGAAGGTTATCGATCATAAGGGCTTTCACAATCGGGTTTATGATGACGTTCTTCGAGGTGTTTGATGTACCTGTGTTCTGGCCAATACTTCTTTTCTACTGGGTGATGTTGTTTTTCCTCACGATGAGGAAACAGATACAACACATGATCAAATACAGATATGTCCCTTTCTCTTTTGGGAAAAAGGTAAAATGTGTTTTCTGTTTATCCTTCACCAGAACAAGTTTGAGTAATTATAGTTCTCTAACTTCATCCTCGGTTTGTGTTTTTTCTTGCAGCAGTATGGAAAGAAACCAGCTCCAACAGAGAGCAGTGAATGATCAATCAAACTGTTCAGGTCTGCAATTTCAAGTCTTTTGAGAGAAGTAGCAGTTTAAAAGGTCGGTCTTTTGTTTTCTTTTGATCGCCTACAAATCTTTTTTAGGGATGAAAGTAGAGAGATAGACTCTCGTAGCCTGTCTCTAGGCAGATTTTGCTCTTTTTATCATCCTGACTATTTTTTACTGGTTTCACCTGATGAACAACAATGTATCTTATTTGTTACGTCTTTTTCAATGAGAATAATAATGTTTTTGTACTTTACCCCCTTTTGTAATCATCATGGTTGAAACTTAAGATAAATCTCTGTGCAGTTCTATCGATATTTATGCAATGCGTCCTGGTTTTGAAAGAAGAGAAATCTAGATATGCTTAGACTATTTTGGACAAAACAGTCACTGAGTTCTTAGTTCCGGGTTGATGATAAAATACGATCTTTAATGAATATGAATGCTACTACATAACTCAGAACATCACGAACATAATCTAACAGTTAGCTTAGTACTATGTATCGTTCACAGCAGATATTTGAGAATTGAGATCTGGACAGCTTCCTTCAACTGGTGGTAAGTATCAATTATGACCAGTTTAGCATTAGCACCACTAGCTAATATGATACATTAAGATCTTTTATAAATTCATTAGCTACCTCTAGACACTACAAAATTACGAAATCATCAACCCGCAAATTGGGAAATCGCAACCATGATTTGATGTAGAGTGGAACCCCTAAGGACTGGTGCCGTGGACCCAAAGCTTGACTAATGAAGCAAATTGGAGGAAAGAGCATCTGTATATTTGTCTGAAGTGAGAAATCACTTTTGTTTTTTTTTTTTGTGTATGTTTGTCTCGTTCTCGTTCTAATCACTTTTGTTGGTCTGATCCATGCATTAATTGTTGAACATGACGCCATCCTCCTCCTGTATCTTGTATCTGTTCTATGAATCAACCTCTCATTATTAAACCTTTCTAATAACTCAATATCGTCAACATCATCATCATCATCTTCCAACATCCATCTAAGCATCTACAAAATTATTATACATTTACAAAAAATCATGTAGCCATAAACCCAAAAAAAAGGAAGTTCTGATTGTGAGTTTCATAATCATAACCAAAAGTCAAATAAACAAATTGTGATTGTGAGTTTCATAATCATAACCAAAAGTCAAATAAACAAGTTTTGATTGCGACTTTCATAATCATAGCAAAGTGATCAACAAATAAACAAGTTTAGTCATCAATACTTATTCCAGTTCTATTCTCCAAATAACTAATCTTATTCTCAATACTAGTATAAACAATGAAACATGACCATATCCTCACTCCAGACAATTCATTCAGAATCTCTACTACACGTACAATACTGCAAATATCATCAAGCTCCAAGATCTTAAATAATAAGAAAGAAGAAGTAAACCATCACACCATAAGAAAGAAGAAGTAAACCGACCTATCATACCTTTGTTATTTTGTTAATTTTAAATGAGTGTTAATTTGGAAAATACCTCATTTTGTTTAAAATTTTGAAAAATATCTTCTCTTTATTCCTTTAAAAATTATTTTAAAATATCTACAATAACCTTACTTAAACTTATTAATAATAATTAGCTAAAAAGATTTATATTTAATCTATAAAAAGTTGTTATATAACTAACAATCCCAAGTATTTATCATCTTAATTATAAAAAATAACAATAACGAATAACATCGTCCTCTAATGATGTTAAGTCATGTGTTATTGTGATGGTGCATATTTTGATGATTCATTACTCTTAATAACACATAAAATATTTTATTCAAAGAGAATCCTTTAGTTGAAATAAACTT
The DNA here is from genome assembly GCA_024034495.1 of Camelina laxa. Lineage (NCBI taxonomy): Eukaryota > Viridiplantae > Streptophyta > Magnoliopsida > Brassicales > Brassicaceae > Camelina > Camelina laxa. Next base: position 6,207,646 of record CM043883.1, read on the forward strand.
TGATGGTATGTTGAGTTGAAAATTGTGTTTGGAGAATTGGAGATTTTTTTCCTTTGTATCATGACAGAAAGTTGTATACTATCTAATATTTTTAGATATTATCTTGTTAAACTTTTAAATAAAATCAGGAAATTATTTTTGTGTTAAACTTATCTATACACAAATATATTATTTCGAATTTAGTTTAATTTTTCTCTGAATTTCGAATTCAGTTTTGGTTAATTAAAAATATATATCTTAAATTTTAAATCTAGAAAAAATGATATTTTATATCTGTATTTTTAAAGTTTGCATTAAAATTAAAAAATGTATTTTTCAAAGTACAATTCAAAATAGGGTAGTTCTCAAAATGACCCTCAATTAAGTGTACATGGGCATTTATTATGGGTAAAAGGAAAAAAGAGTTCGATAAATTTGACCATAAGAAATAAAAACATGATTAAAATCATTTATTTACTACTCTGAATAAACAGTATTCACTAATCCAAAAAAAGGACTGAATAAACAAAAGTGATTTATCCAAGAAATCTCCATGCATACTCACTTAATACAACACATACGTTGACTTGGTCTTCAAATCTTCATAATCAATTTGTCCAAGGTAGTTTACATGTTATTTTGCTGTTTTTCATTTTTAAGTATATCCCATTGATTTTTCTTTGAGTGGAGCTCCTCAATTTGATACTTACACTGTTTTCCCAAACAAGAATGTGACAACGGATTTTGTGAGATAAGTTCCATTTGGAGTAGAAATCTGTTGTTGGATGTTCTGACAAATCTCTATAGTTTTAACTGGAAACTATATCTTGGATGGATTAGAAATCAAGGGTTTCAGTTCTTATGTTGCATTATATCATATTAATGCCACTGGCAACTATCTTTCTTAAGCAATCGTGCCAATGGACCCATAACCCTTTGTGTATCGTTTGATAGAAATCCAAGTCAGAAAATTAAAAGATAGGTTGCAAACGTGGTTGACTGATAAAAAAAAAGTTCGGCCTTTGTTTATTTGTTTTTTGGTTTATATAGAAAGAACTTTGGAGCTATTCAGTTCTTACAAAGCTTCGAAACACAAACTCCAGTAGAAATAAACAACGAAGAGATCAAGTTCCATCATTGAGGAAACTTAAATGCCACTCACTATCTAAACGCAATTAGATAGTAAACTCACATATGGACCTAAATGTTTCTCCATCTTTTTGTTGTCGAATTTAGACTTCATTTAAATTTTTCATTTTTATATATAGGAAAAAAAAACTGTTTTTATTGTCACACGGCTCTTCAGACAAGGATTATGAAGTGGGATGGGTGCGTTCTTAAACAATACGCACGTTTATGTGCCCCGGTTTAGGTTTATCTCATTCAAAGCCTGAAAACTACACATATCCTCATTTGTTTTCATTCTGATTCTTCTATATGAATCTAAATTCCTTTAAAGCACGATTTTGGCGGGACGCAACTGTTTAGTTATGAAGTAGTGTTGTGTTATTCATTATATATGATCAACGTACCTAAAATTATGTTTAAGAAGAATAATCTATGATCAAAATACTAATGAAGGAACTTTAGGAACACGTTTCTGGGAGGAATAAAAGGGTTCGAAGAGGTTTCGTCAGCTTTCCGTCTTTGACTTTGAGTGTCTCTTCAGTCAAGTTTTGTGTGTACTTTGTTTTTTCTCTCTTTTCTTTAGCGGCCACTTCGACTATTTTAAGTTTTATATTCAGATGTATATAACTTAGTCACATCTATTGAATCAATCTTATCGTATGAATGTCTTAGTCGTCGTGATCTGGTTAACTAGAGGTTGAAATATTCTACACCTAACAAGGGGTTCTTCTTCTTTTTTTTTTTTTTTTCTTTTGACAATATATAACCTAACAAAAAGCGTCTATAAAACAAAGAAACTATTGTAGATTAATAAAGACAAATATACTAAACATATTTACCGAAGTAAAAAAGTTTATCATAATTAAATGAGTAAGTAACACTATTCATCATAATAAACCAATTGTAAATTTTTGTAGGAATTTTGGTTGTTGTAGAGTTATTTGTAGAACTATTCATAATGTGTTCATGTACAAATAACTTGTTCATGTGAATATAAAACCAAAATTTATAAAATAAAATAAAATGATGATAAACTGACCGCAATTAAAACCTTCAAAATAAAAAAATACAAGATAAAATAACTATAAAAAAAAAATCAAGATCCGGAGAAAATTTATTCGCAAAAAAACTTGGGTATCATAAATACTTGTAACCCATTCAAATTTTTGGGAGTTATCATGCATTGAAAGTATTATGATCTTTAGTTGTATATATATACATGTATCTGTCTCTGTGTTTGTGTGTATGTTGAGGTTAAAAATTCATCTCTTAACTGAGAAGAATGATTTAGTTAGTGCTCTATGTAGTTAGTTTAAGTGAATATTGTAAATGCTATAGCTTAACATAATCTGGTCTCAGTTCTGCAATGTTTCAACATAGGTGAATGGATAAGGCAATTTTCTCACTTGAGTTTTTATTCAAAACGAAGTTGAACGATCGAGCTGCATATTTATAAGGCATTGTGTTCAGACTTCAGACATTGAATAAACTAATTTAAGGTATAAACTAAACAATATGTGACAACAAAAAAGTTACATGTTTAAAAGAAACTGAAAAACGAAAAACAAAAACTAATAAGAAACTGTGCGTAAGATGATATCATCATCATAATAGATATTGTGTACAGACTTTTTTAGTGAAACAATTTGACAATAGCGTAGTGTTTATGGTTTACTAAAGTGTTTTCTACAACAACCAACCTAAAGCACCATTAGTGAAGAAGAAGCAAAATAAAAATAGACGTAAATAAGACCCCGAAAAAGAATTAATGAATAAAACAACAAAAAAGGATGCTGACGAAAAGTCAACTCCACCAAGTTTAGCAGGTGATTCAACCAAATTTCTAAACCGGATCATACGGCTGACGACGAAAGTGTGTCTTCATGCTAAGATTACATATTCTGTTTATATTTAGATGTCATAAAACCTATTAATCCTTTGCACAAAAAAAAAACATTAATCTTTTCATGTAGTATATAAGTTTACTTATGCTTATACTTAAACTAAAACAAATTAATATTTTTGTTTTTCACCAATTGTGATTAGTTTCGTGAAGCTAACTTTATCTAACATTTTGTTACTAGAATAACAATATGCAAATGATCAACATGTAAAATAATACTTCTTCCAGTTCGAATTAGTTGTAGTTTAAGGTTTTTACAAACAAATTAAGAAAATAATATTTTTCTCTTAACCTTCATTAATAGATTTTTAAAAAAATTAATTTGTTATGGCATAAACAGTTAGGGTAAAATTAAAAAATTTATTGCTTATCTACATTGAAAATCTAACATTATTATAAATAATTAGTTTTAGACAATAAAATTCAAAATTTTATTTTCAAACAATAAGTATTTAGCTTTAAAATATAAAAATTTATTATAATTTAATTTTAATATCAACATCAATATAAGACATTAATTTTAAGACATGACAATAAAGATTTATCAAAGATTTCAAACAATTATAAATATTATAGCTTTATAAAGATGATATAAGAAGATGAAATTGTATGAAATTATGTATTGTATATATTTAGTATATCATCCCTCCTTACTGTTGTAAGTTTGTAACAAACACATGCAATAGTTGAACTCAACCCCCTCTTAAATTTTTTTGTTCAAGATTTGACTTTTCGGATCTAACAAAAATAGAAAAATTGACTATTAACAACAAGAAAATTTGAACAGTTGAAAAGAGACTATTTATGAACATAAAAGAAAAGTCTAACGAGACACATTTAGTCAGTCACCTACCATACAAAATACATCACCCCCATCTGTACACTTAAATACTCAAAATCTTTTATTATATTACTTAGTCCCCTCAAATCCCCAAAAAAGTCCACACAACTCTCTCTCTTCTCTTCTTCTTCTGCTTCTTGAGAGAGAGAGAGAGAGAGATAGATTTTATGGCTGTGGAGCTCATGACTCGGAACTACATCTCCGGCGTCGGAGCTGATAGCTTCGCCGTTCAAGAAGCAGCAGCTTCAGGACTCAAAAGCATGGAAAATTTCATTGGTTTAATGTCTCGTGATAGCTTAAACTCTGACCAACCATCTTCTTCTTCTGCCTCCGCCTCCGCTTCGGCAGCCGATCTCGAATCAGCTCGTAACACGACGGCGGACGCGGCGGTTTCGAAGTTTAAAAGAGTCATATCTCTTTTAGATCGAACCCGAACGGGTCACGCCAGGTTTAGACGCGCTCCGGTTCAGGCTATGAATCAAGAAGAACCTAAAATGACATCGTTTCATTCTACTTCTCTTCCTCCTCCGCCTCCTCCGCCGCAACAGATGATGATACGTAAAGGTTCGTTTACATCATCGATCAAAACGATTGACTTCTCATCTCTCTCATCTGTAACAACGGAATCAGACCACAATCATCGTCCCTCCGAGACGGCGCCCTTTAGCAGTCAAACTCAAAGCCTCTCCACGACTATCTCTTCTTTCTCCAAACCAAACTCAAAGAGAAAATGTAATTCCGAGAATCTCCTCGCCGGAAAATGCGCTTCCGCTTCTTCCTCCGGTCGTTGTCATTGTTCCAAGAAAAGGTAAAATCTTTTTGATAGATTTGGTTTTTTAGATTCGACCTATCAAATAAAGTTCGTAGATTTGGTATTAGATTCGATCTAAATAGTGTTTTTTTTTTTTTTTGCTCTGTTTTTACAGAAAGATTAAACAGAGGAGAGTGATTAGGGTTCCGGCGATAAGTGCTAAAATGTCAGATGTTCCTCCAGATGATTACTCATGGAGAAAATACGGACAAAAACCAATTAAAGGATCTCCACATCCAAGGTAAACTAAGATTTCAATCAGAAAACTTGAGTTTGGTTTTTGTATGTGTTCTGTTTCTTGATTTTGATTTTGTATTATGTTCTGTTTCTTGATTTTTTTTTGGAAAAACAGAGGATATTACAAGTGCAGTAGCGTAAGAGGTTGTCCAGCACGTAAACATGTTGAGAGAGCAGCTGATGATTCGTCCATGTTAATCGTGACTTACGAAGGTGATCATAATCATTCTCTCTCCGCCGCTGATCTCGCCGGAGCAGCTGTAGCTGATCTTATTTTGGAATCGTCTTAAAGACCATATCTTACTTGTTATTAAGGCTTTTATAATAATATAAATTTAGATCTCTAATTAGTAAAAGAAAAAAAAACAAACGATGGAGAACTATGAAATAATGTAATCAAAAGCTTTTTGCGTAAGATATGAAATTTTAGTTTATGTTAAAATTGTATTTGTTAGTTTTTTTAATTTTATTTTGGATTTTTGAATTATAAATTGTGATATATTTTTTTCTTTCATAATTTCATGTTATTTGAATGGCTACTAGCAATTTGAAGAGTTTTATTATTTGATTGTTTTATGTTAATTGATGTCAATTAGGAAAAAAAGAAAAGGAAAAGTTTTGGGGTCGAGTTTGAAAAGTAAGGTAAAGGAGATGGGACATGTGAAATGGTCAATGGATTAGAAAGATTTGGGGACCAAAGTTGTCGTGTTTGACCAGTGTTTATTTTGACCACAAGTGGTTTCTTTTTCAACCTTTTCCTTATTTTAACTTCTTTCTCCTTTTTTTTTTTTTGTTTTTGTTGGGAAAAATCTTCACGTACTCATTCATTAAACAACATCAAGATAGCAATAATACATAACACAAATAATGGAAGGAGAGTGACTTTGACTTAAAGATCTATGCAACTATTGTTAATTTAACAGATACTCTAAACTAGTATTTTACATGGACTCTTACGGACACGATTTCCGGCTATTTTATCAATGCAACATTATCTCTTTTTCATACCTAGATACAAAACTTTTATAAGAACCAAGTCGCCTAAAGGAAAGTAAATCCCACCACGTACATTCAGATTTGAGTAATTTAGTAGGGTCTCTTGACCATAAAAACTTTTATAAAAAATAGAATATAAAACTATGGAGACCAAATAATAAAATAAAATCCATAGAAAATATTACGTTATTCATGAAATCATGATTTTTTTTTTTCGTTAATATTGACTTGAAATATTATTTAGTCTACACGCGTTCAAAGAAAAATTTCGATGGCCGTGTGTTAATTTTTCGATGAAGAATGATTTTTCTTTTGATTATTATTATTGTTTTTATCTGCCAAAGGAAAATTAGGAGAAAAAGAAAATGGCAGAAGAGAAGTTGTCGTCGTGTTCATGTGTTCGAACATGTGAATTGGTTGGAGTTTTGTGAAGGACGAAAACAAATTAGTTTGGACCTTTTAAGACACTTACGTGTCTTTTTGATCCTCTTTAGTCTCCCCATTTAGGTCATTCGTTTTGACCCTTCGTCTCTTCCAAGTTCTAAATTATTTCTTCTGTTTAATTTTTTTTACCTTTCATTCTTGTTAAGTAAATTGTATACTTTTGCTTTGTCAAACTCAAATTTATAAGAGTTATTTGGGTCACATGTATATTAGTTAGTGTGTTAAAATTGTTATTTAGTTAGTTTAAATTTATTAATAGTTTAGAGTCTGAATCTAGGATTATATTTTCAGTAAAACTCTGAATAATCATGTCTTGTGATAGGAATGCAAATAATTTTCTAGTTTTAATTAGGATTTTTTTGGGGGGCTATAATATCCCTATTTGCAGAAAAACAATTTTTTATTCAACCTTTCATCGAATTAAAAGTGACTTGATATATTTACACATAAGTTTCCCTAACACTTATTATGACACTAAAATTACCACAGAATTTTTGATTAACTAAATAATGACTCTAATACACGTGTTACCCAAACCAATCTTTACAAAATTCACATGAAAACTAAGAATCGTCAGAGACAAATTAATGAACAGAATTAACGAGTGAATGAATATCCATAAAATACACGCCCAACAGATTCTATCATATATAAATGTAAAGATATTATTATGACAGCATTAATCTAAACTACCAATTTCATTTGTGTAACATTATAGACATGCATACTATATATGTTTGTGCATAATTTTGGTCATCTACATTCCACGTTTGCTCTTGCTCTTGGCAGCGCTGAGAGGTGACCACTGACCAGTGTGATATCTTCCGATAATTTTTGGACGTTTAAGTTAGATTAAGTTTGATTGCGCATAAGACAAATAAGTGAATATGTGAAGTATATTTATAACTATTGTATGTGTTTTATGGGTTTTAGGCGAGTTCTGTTGAATAATTATCCATCTAAAAAAAAAAAAAATCTGTGTCCTCTTTATGTATAGTATAGTAGGATTTGTGTATATGTGTAAGATTCAATAGTTATAGTATGTACTGTATATATATGTTTTGATGTCCTAATTTTTACCTGCCAAAAAATACTTATATATATATATATATATATATACAAATAGTTTTGAACCCCTTTTTTTTTGTTTTCCTTCCAAAACTTTATTAAAATGTTGTGTTCAAGATCAATGTTTATCAAAGGTGTAAGAAAACTAGGACACGAATGATACAAAGACCAACGATTATTACACACTACTGCCCTTTTTGCTAATAGGGCCACGCATGAATTATGTTCTTAATGGAGAAGTGTAAGTGTAACCTTTGTCGCTGTGAACGTGGTCTCGAGAGTGTGTTGTAGTCTCCGACTTCGATCATTGATATTGATTAGCTGACTGATGTTACAATTGTCTCTTTCGAATTCTACCATTTTATTCTCAAGTGCCCACGCTGATTGAAGTGCCTATAGTAGGGTTGTACACCCCACTTATTTTGGTGTCACGCGACCATGAAATTTATCCATTCTGCAGCATAAGAAAGTTTTAGTTTCTTTTTGATCCCCGCTCTTTGCTATCCACTTGGTATAGATCTTTCAACGTGGTGCGACAAGATGGCTGTATCTTAGACCTCTTCTCGGGCATTCGACTCTTGGGAATTCATTTCCACCCTACATGCCTTTCCAGGAAGTTGATGATTCGTCATTAGTACGAGTTAGGTTCTAAAAACCCGTCGAAATCTTTACATTCCATTGTGGTAATTTGTCATTTTGCGACCGGTGATTTGGACAGCCTTTCGCCATCTCATGTGGACTATCGGTTTTGTGGTTCACCCTATCGATGTGGCTTTTATGTCTTTCTATCTTCTTAGTATTAGTTTATGTTGTTGTACTTTATGTTTATATTCTTATTGTCATGTTGAGAAGATGTGGTTCGCTAAAAACCTATTAATATTTGTTTTGATATCTTCTCATGTAAGTGTATTGACCGTTGTAAAAACTCATCTTGGAGGTAAGCTCTTGTCACTAAATTAATGAAATGAGGTTTGTTTGACAAAAAAAAAAAAAAAAAAAAAGTTTAGTGGAGTTTCGTATTATCCATCCTAGTCCTGAATCTCTCTGTCTGCATCATGCTTTTCTTGGAACCCCTTATATACTACATGCTTTTCTTTTTTCTTAGTTAATAATAATAAAAGACTGATCAGGCCCCAAAATCAAGTTGAAGGAAAAGTATCGACCTTATATCAAGTATCAACCATACGAAAATCAATCCCGGCCTAGATTCTATGGTTTCAGTTTTGACCCAAATTAAAATATTTTGCTGCATCTAACAAGTTATTGTGCTTCTTCATGGTTTATTTGTTTTAGTAGAGATACATGGGCTTACTCAGAGGCCCACTAAGTCAACCACCACCTGAAAGTTCTATTTCTGTAAGTCCGCTACTAATTAAAGTTGTCTCTTTAGTAGGTAAAAAAAAAAACTGAAATAAAGATTATGTTCTAAACTGATAATTATTATGAAATTAAAGTTAGTACTATTAGTTATAGATGATTTTTTAATATGATGTGATTAATAGACATCCCAAAGAGGACAGTAGGTTCATAATACCGTAAGCCGTATTCACCCTTTCGCGGTTTCACCATACTTTAATTTACCAAGTCTATCGGATTTATGACAAAAACGTTTGTTGACTATGCGAGTTTACCAAGTCTTAAGTCATCTTTAAAACAAATAAAAGCTTGAATAACAGATGTATTAATAAGACATGGATTTAGTCAGTCAAGATTTATGACACGGAAAGCAGAGGACTCAATCTACAATACATTTGCAATTTCTAAGAAAATTTCACCTCTCAAGTTGCAACATATATCACATTCTTGATTTTTTATCTTTAAATTTGATATTTTGCCGACAGAAAAAGAAGACAACCTTATATTTTTCCTCTGTTTCCAAAAAAAACGATATTTTAGAGTTTTCAACCTTTTCTCATATACTAAAAACAATAAATGTTTAGTCATACCTACATTTCGTTTTTATACTAAAAAATAATAACCAAAAAGCAATAAAAATTAATAATTTTCTTTACAACTTTAATCGTTACGTTTTGAAATTTATGGCTTTTTAATATTAATTAACAAAACTTATAGAACTAGAAAATCAATCTTTAAAAAACAAAACAAAAAATATTTGAAAATAAATATTTTAGGACTCACTGTCTATGATTTTTATGTCTTTATGGGTTAATTATTAACTTATTTGTATATGAAGCGAGTTTGTGTTCTCTGAAACGAGTGGTGGTTTTATCTGAACTAGATGAACTAAAAATTGTTTTAAGGTTGGGATGTTAATGAATATCAGGACCCAATAAGGGAACAACCTGTGAATGTCGTACGCTTTACCTTTTTAACCCATCCCGCATTGACTTGAGCACTTCGACTGCGACCGGCACAGATTTATATCAAACTGACATATAATTTAACTTTCTTCTTGTTTTCATTTTGACTTGATTGTTGTCTACAAACTCATCTACCAAACTTGGCATCGGTTTTTCTTATGTGATACAAGTTGGATTGGTGGGTTAACCTAGGCAGTTGAAACTATCTTAGCGGCTAAGATAAAACATAGCTAGAAAACGGTAAATATAGTTAAATTAATTAAGATTAGTAGTAAATGCTTGGGTTGTAACACTAATTCTGCATAACTTAACATAGAAATTTTTATTTTTGATTCTAAAGAGACAAAAAAAATTACATTTGAACTAAAAATGAAAAAAAAAAATCTAATAGTCATTTGACAATCGATAGATCGGCTGTTCAAAACATATACTATAAGGGCATCTTTATAGAGGAAACTATTTTGGATATTCTTAGAATAAATATATTATAAAATAATGTAAGATCAATAGTTAAGATCTTTTGTTAAAATATTAGTTATTGGGAGAACATGTTTAAGATCATAAGATTTAATAATATAATATTCTTAAACATATTACAATTATAAAAACTTATAAAATAATATTTAAATTGTAAATTTATAAAACTTTTACTAAAATTCAAAATTCAATACCAAACTTTTATGAAAAAAAACATTAAAGATAAAAAAAACAAACAAACAAACATATTACTTAATTAAAGCACACAAACATTTTATTTAATTAATACATAGTTTAATGTCCAAATTTATTCCATATATTCTCAATCAAATCTTTTTTTAATTTGTGAAAAATTAAAAAAACAAACAAACAAACAAACACAGCTTGTCACGTCAGCTTAGAACTGGACCAAGATCAGTTCTACATCAAAAACTGATCTTAGTGTTCTTGTACCACTATTCCTTATATTTATAATTTTAATGGGCTAAAAACACCCCTCATGTTCTCCCTATAAAAATGGCCTAATTCATATAACTTTCCTAACCTTATCTTCAACGTATGTAAATTATAAAATTTAAAAATCCAAATATATTTTCATGCAGTTTTTATGAGAATGGTAATTTTGTTTTGGCCAATAGAATTTGAGCTCATATTATAGAAAAAATTACTAGTTTTTTTGTCATTGCAAATTGCAAAACGTTGGAAAGACCAACGATGATGCTCCGTTCACACTTGGAAGAGACTTCTTGGATGCAAAATGAAAAGAAGATAAACACTCACTCATCAATCAATGACTTAAAATTCAATAATTTTTTTGTTTTTGTTTAGTTTAAACTTTAAATGAAACCAACGACTGTCCTTGAAAGTTTCTAAATACGTAAAACACTAATTTATAGACCCACGAGTACACATGATACGAAAATGTAATGAACTCAATTCATCATATAAAGGATGTGAAAATCAATAATGTAGTGGTCCCTTCGATTCTAAGGTTTTTTTCTTTATGCTTCGAGAAAAAAAAAAAGAATAATAGATAAAGTTTGAATTTTGGTAATTGGCACCATGTTCATGTGCCAACTAGTTCACAGCTAGTCCTCACCACAATAATAAAGGAGGACATATAGAACAGACGCTTAATTATACAAATTTGGACATATAGAACTCCAAATTTGCTTATTACATGTGTTATATCATATTTGATATTTTTTAAAGTTCTTCACACCATTTGAAAATTTTATAGAATGTCTACTAAATTCTTAATCATAAAAGACATCACGTATGTTAAAATAAATATAAGTTTTCTTTCTAAAATTTTCTTCTAAATTCTACACTTAATCGGCATTATTTTTTCTTCTAATTTTTCGCTCTAAACATTGTAATGCCGATTTGCTTGGCTAGTAATCTTGTAAGTAAGCTTGTATACTTTTCTTTTGTAGAATATAGTACTCGTGAAGGGTTTTCTCACATTTCCAAAAGCTTAATGATAGTTTTTTCGAGTTGAGTCTACAATAATTTGACAAACGATCAGTACAAATAATTGCGTATATTATGATTGGTAGGCAATCCTAGTATTTTGAAGATGTTAGAAAAAAAAAAAAATATGACAAAGGAAAAAAAATGAGAAAATGCCTTTTTTAACAAAAAAAAGAAAAAAAAAAGAGAAAAAAGACAAAAGAACTTCATTTTGTCATAATTTATATAACAAAGATGAAAGTACATTGGCATGCCTCATGCCTGTGATGTTGAATAAGTGGCAAAGTTTAGTTATTGAATATATTTGTACAAACGCCCAAGAAAACAACATGATTGTATAAACTTAATGATAAAATATGGTCCCTAATCTATTGTATAAAGAAATCATTCTAATTATATTACAGGTTAGGTATTCATAAGTACAGACAAAAGCTGGATTACGAAAGTCAAACTCTCTCCCTAAAGCTTTTGCTGTCTCCACTCTCCAGTTCTTAAAATTTAGTTTTTCTTATTATTACTTTTTGTGCATTTTGAATATATCTATACATGCTACAAATAATGTTTACTGTGAAATAGTTATTTTAAATCGGAGTAAATAATACTTGGGGTTGGGAGACATAAGCCTAGAAGAGTAATCAATGTGTGTGTGTTTTTTTCTCAAGGTCATTGATGCGTTTATGTGATTCGCATGATCATAATTCATAGGAGTCTGTCTCTCTAGGATTCTATAATGACGAGGATAGATCCCACGTTTTACTCTGCTAAATATTTTTTGTTAAATATTTTGGAAAACAATTTGTGTTATATGATAAAAGATGCTCTGGTTACATGTGACTTTACCGCCATGTAAATCCAAATCATACGATTTTTTTTTGTTTTCTTTTGTTTCCTTTCGGTGTGAATCATATTAAAATGTCGGTCACATTATATATTCACGGACAATTTGAAATGCACGATTGCATATTTTCCTGTGTTTACTAGTTACTACAGTCTTTTGGTAAAAACAATATCATTAATATGATCATCTCTAGTCTCTTTAGTGATATAATTTGATTGGCTTAGAGCCATTTCCTCATATGTCACTTCGGAGTTACCGACGTAAGTTGGATTCGAACTCACGTAAGTGGAACTTATAAAGATGGTTGTGGTCCTTGTGGACCATTAAGACCGTATATGAAACGAAAATATACAATTTTTAAAAAAACCAAAAGATAATAAGAAAAAAAAATTTATTAATCACAAAAAAGAATACTAAAGTTACCAAAAATAATTGAAGGACAAAATAAGATCACAGTATCTATGGTGATAATGTACATAGCAGATGACCAAAACAAAAACAAAAAACAAAAAAAACACTAACACATAAGGTATTTGATAATTAAATCTAAATTGTCTTATAAGTGATAAAATAAATATTTTTTTATGTAAAATCATATGAACTCAATAGAATTTTTTTTTAAAAAAAATAATCCCAAATTTCTTTTTATATTTTTTAAAAATTTATCTTTATATTCCACTTAGTTATAATGCTAGTTTTCATAATATTGATATATATTTTTTTTGTCATCATTAAATCAACAAGATTTAATCCATAGCCAATCCTTATAACGCAAGGTAACAAGATTTAGTGGAGTCGAGATCAGTAGCGGAGATGATATTGTAACTACTTGACTAAATACATTTTTCTTATAATGATATCTTTATAAAGGTTAGACTCTAGATTTGATTATCAAATTGTTTAATTAATTTTTTTATATATTTTTTATAAATACAATAAGCAAACCAGAAAAGAAAACATTATTTTTATTTAACCTAAAAAAAAGGAATTTTTTTAAACACCTACAAAAGGAATTATCAAGAGCAAATTACACTTAATAGTGTGATATGTGGTTTACATGAACCAAAAGTGTGTATACAATACTTACAAAATAACTTATCAATAGAGAACAAACAAACAAAAAAAACATAAATAATTTGCAATAGTAGAAAATAAAAATTAGTTGTTGTAGTATAAATAAGAGTGGGGAGGAGGAGGAGATTTGTTTGTGTGTCCGTGTCTTTGAAATATAAAAAGAATCGCAAAAATAAAATAAAATAAAAATTTATAAGTGTCGGTGAATTCCCAATTCTTTTGTCTTCTTCCTTTTTTTTTTTTTTTTTAAACTCCTCTCTTCTTCTCTTATGTAACCGTTTCAGTTTCGATTTCTCCAAAAAAACCAGATCGGGTCGATGATTCTGTAAAACAACTCAGTACTTTTTTTTTTTTTAATAATAATAATGGAGACGGGAGCGGCGGTTACGGCGACGGTTACGGCGGCGACGATGGGGATAGGGACGAGGAAGAGAGATCTGAAACAATACAAAGGTATAAGGATGAGAAAATGGGGGAAATGGGTGGCTGAGATACGTGAACCGAACAAGAGGTCGAGGATCTGGTTAGGTTCTTATTCTACACCCGAAGCCGCGGCTAGAGCTTACGACACTGCTGTGTTTTACCTCCGTGGTCCTTCAGCTCGTGTTAATTTCCCGGAGCTTTTGTCAGGGCTAGGAATAGGTGGTGGTGACGGTGGGGATATGTCGGCGGCGTATATAAGGAGAAAAGCGGCGGAGGTTGGTGCTCAGGTTGATGCCCTTGGTGCGACGGTGGTTGTTAAAACGGAAGAGAGTCGCGGCGGTGGTGATTACGAAGTGGATGAGGATTGTCGTAAGACTGGTAATAACGGGTCGTTGGAACGGGTCGATTTGAATAAATTACCCGACCCGGAAAATTCGGATGATGACGTGTGTGTGAAGAGGAGATGATAATAGAGCGAACAAAAAAAAGTAGTTGTAGAGAGAATGTTTTGTCTTCTTTTTATGATGCGTTGTCGTCTCGCTAACATGCGCTTCCATGGTTTTTGGGTTTTTGGTTTCTTCCTCGTATCGATAATCGAAAGATTTAAATATTAAAACTCAACTCGTTGTGAAATTGTCGCTTGCTACTACGAAAATAGATTTGCATGTTCTTCTTTTAGTATTTGGGGAATAATAATAACGATGTGTAATTCAAAATTTGTGTGCCCTTAATAACTCGTTTTGTATTCAAGTTTGTGTCCAAACTCCAAACAACTTTTAATCATAACAAAGTAACAAAACAAACAAGGTTTCAAATGATTTGATTTTTGTTTTTTTTTCAATAACTATGAGGTTATAGATCTAAGCATATAAATTCTTTCATACCAAAGATCAAAACATTTTATATGGTCATATGGTAAATATCACCCGAATCGGCAACTTTTAAAACTTTGTATTAAAATCTATTTTGATTTTGAACGGTAACATGTAGATGCCGAGAAAGTACACTACGATTCTAACTCTTAACAAAAATATATGCAGATTTTTTCAACCGTAACATTTTTGTTACTATTATAACTGCACACTGTCCGGTTTTATCTCCTTTATTAATATTTCAACAGTTTTGCGTTCTTTATAGTTGACGTAAAATATTTTGTTTTGGAGTATCGCAGAGGTACTACAGACATATATAACCCATAATAAGATAAGTAGATTCTACATTTTTGTTTTAAAAAGACTTATATTTTCATACAAATAAAGTGTATAGTTTTACAGAGCATAGTCGAAAGCAGAAGATGCAAAAATATCTCAATCCTTGAAAATAATTCTGATGTGTTTTAAATTTTAAAAGAGTTAAAAAAAAAAAACACAATTGTGGAGGTTGGTGTTCTAACAACTAAAGCTCTAAAATTATCGTAACCACTAAAAGTGATTTGATGTTTTTTTTTTTTTTTTTTTTGTTAAGGATTTTTAATGTGGGGGCAAATTATACAGATCAACTTGCTCATTTTGGGTTTTAGGGGCAGAGTTTGGTCGGCAAGATTCTTCGGTGATTCTGATTTTTGTTTACACACACACTGGCAAAAATGTGTTGAAACGTGAAAAGTGAGGAACCGTTTTGTTTTTGTAATAACGGGTGATGTGTGAGTCTAAAGATTGACGCAAAACTTGTGACCACAAAAGAGAACACACAAAAGATTCGGACACACAAGATAGAGACTTTTTTTTTTTTTTCAGACATGTTTTGTGTGATCCCACAAGAGTTTGAACAAAAAAAAAAAAAGGCGAGTTAACCAAAAAAAAAAGTAATAACTGAAAGTGAAATTTCGGTTTATGAGTTTTCTTCTTCACTCTGAAAAATTCAAACATAGATTCTTATGACTAATGAAGAGCCTTTGACGTTGTAACTACTAATTACTTTGTTTCTTGTTTCTTTTTATTTATTTATTTATTTATTTTGGTTTTTAATAACCAAATTGAACTTTGAATAAAGAGAAAAACACTTCTTCCACCTTCATTGTAAAAATGGATTTTTTTTTTTTGAACAAAAAGTTAAAAGAGTAGATTTGCACCAAAAGACAAAACTATTGCTTCTGTATCTACGAATTATATAGACGATTTCATCTTTTTATTTAGTATAGATTAATTGTTATTACGAATATGATTTTTTTTTCCCAATAACATGTTACTATTTTAATGTGGTTATAAGATGGAGGACAGTGTTTTTATTAGGAAATTGTATGTTATAAATTTGACATCCATATACAAATAAAGTGTTACATGTGATTTTTATCATGTGCTTGGTAAGTGTTTATAAGAAATTATAACTCGTAAATCAGTAATTTCTTCTTGTTGCCATTAACTTAATTTTTCTTCCAAATCTTCTGATTATTCACCAAATTAAAGATGAAAGCATATGGTAGCTCAACGGTATTTAGCTTACTACTAATGCCCATGGTACCGACAAATTCAGCAGCAAGGCATATAAAAGACATTTTGGTTGAACCAAAGCAAGAAGTACCGTAAAAGAGAGTACTTTGGTGGATAAACAAACCAAAGAAAGATGAAGCTTTATATTCTAACTTTTTTTTTGTTAATCAAAAGTGTGGTTAGACATAGATGAGAATCAAATACCCAAAGCATCTGGTAACCTAACCCATCAATAACACAGAAGCTGATTCTGGTTCTGCACAAAGACAGAGAGAAGTGCACTTACGCAGTTTTTTTAAAACAGGAATCCTGGCCGCCTCAGCGTCCCCTAAGTTCTTGGAACCCTTAACACAAACATTCATAACGAAATAAGGAAACATGAATTGTTGTGCTATATATGGTCATCACTCTAGTATGATAGTCAACTAGATTAGACTGAAAATCATAACGAAAGCTTCAAGATTCCAATCCATACTATCGCGTATCCATCGCGTGAGAAGCAACCTAGTCAAATGCCAATGACAAACAATATGATGATATTATAAGACAAAGCAACAAAGCAAAAATGACATAAGATAAATCAAGTGTGTGTCAAGAAGCTTTTGGTTTTCATAGTGAGCATACTCTTTGACAACGAATACGAAAGAAGGTTTCCGCAAATTTACAGGATACAACCAAATGTATACATAGTAACTAGCTTTATAGTTCGACTTTATTTCTAAATCAGTTTTCAGCAGCATAGACCATAGACCCAAAAGCACAAAAATGAAACCAAAGTTATAATCTGAAACAACCCCAACAGGTAGGCAGAATCCTCATAAGCCTAATGACTTGTTTTAAAAGACACAAGCAGGAATGTATAACCTGAGCATCAAAGAATATTATGAAATTCCCAATCGCCATGTCCTCCACAAAGGCTTTAAGAGCTGTCGAAAAGGGAAAAAAGAAAAGAAAATATTACCTGATAAAAGCAGCCTGAGAGTCTGAGACATTCCTTAAACTTCTATGATCCCACATTCTAAACTCCACTTCTTGTCCTGCAGTTAACAATCAAGAAACCCCCTCAAACTAATTCTGCTGAGTCTTGCATGCAGGCAGCAGATTAACAAATTTACAAAATTTAAGAAACCAAAACAGATATAATAGCCAATCATCACCTTGCATTGCCTCAGCGAATATGTTGTACCATAACTCTCATACTCACGAATCATTGACTAAAAATAAAAATCGAAAACAAGAATGAACACAGGAATCACATACTCTATAAAAAAAAATTTTAATCGGCAGAGCTAAACTCAAATTCAATCATGCAAGAAGGCTTACGAAAGATGAGGAGTTCATCATAAACCAGAGTGTCCTTATAGAGTAATAACATCATGAGAGCATTCCTTAAAACAGTTATGATCCCCACATAGAAGAGAAGAAGAAGAACTTAGTAAGATAGCTTATAAAAAGTCCAATGAAGTGTATAGCAGAGCTCATTCACCGTCAAAATCCTGCTTTATAAGCCATCTTACTAATCCCTTTTCTTCAATTTGAAACATCCAAAAAAACCTAACTGCAACTTCACACTTCCTCATCATCAACAACACTCTATAACTCCACTTTTTGCCTGCACATAACTTAAACTAACTGTCTACAACAAGAATACAACTCAGTTTCTATAGTCAATAACCAGAAAAGTTACAAACCAAAACAGAGGTGGCGGCGGAGAAATGAGTTTGGAATAGGTCTGCCCAGCTCCAAAGTCACGAGAGGATCACGTGAGAGATATGGTGGTCCCATTCTAAAAAAGAATCGGACGGCTGAGAATAAAGCAGACTAATTCTCTTATCTATCTGTAACCGTTAAAAAAATAAAGATTTATTATTTTTATTTTTAACCAAAAACTAGGGTTTTCAGATTTCACTCTTGTGTAAGACTTGAGCAACTATATAATCTCAAACTTTTCTCCATCACTATCCGCTGCGGTCTCGCCGTGCTGCCCACAACAATCTCCGACTTCGTCTTCGCTTATCATCATCGTCGTCGTTCCCTAATTTATCTATCTCTCTTTCTAATTATCCCTAATTTATCAAAAATACCAAAAACCAAAAAAAAAAAACCTCAAAAATCTTTACTTTAGGGTCTTTTTTTTTTCCTTCTTCTTCTCAAATCTCCAAAAGAATGGCTCAGGTTCAAGCTCCTTCATCACATTCTCCTCCTCCTCCTTCGGCTAACGACGGGGCTGTGGCTTCTGCTACTCCTGGAATCGGCGGTGGCGGCGGCGGCGGCGATGGAATCAATCACGGTGCTCTGTGTTCTCTCTATGTCGGAGATCTGGATTTTAATGTTACGGATTCTCAGCTTTATGACTATTTCACGGAGGTGTGTCAGGTTGTATCGGTTCGTGTTTGCCGTGATGCTGCTACCAATACTTCTCTTGGTTATGGTTATGTCAACTATAGCAACAGCGAAGATGGTTTGTGCCCTTTCCCCCTTTTTGATTGATATTATGCTAAAGATCTGATTTTTCGATTTTGTAATCGTTCCTCTGGCTAATTTGAGTAATTGGTATTGTTTGAATTTGTTTATAGATAGTAATTTGTACGATTCAGAATGCTTTGTTAGCCCAATGTTACATATTTCTCTGATTGTGTTTTAGAATGATTTGGTTGAGTGAGTCTTTTTGTTGTAATGACAGCGGAAAAGGCAATGCATAAGC
Organism: Camelina laxa; assembly: GCA_024034495.1. Classification (NCBI taxonomy): domain Eukaryota; kingdom Viridiplantae; phylum Streptophyta; class Magnoliopsida; order Brassicales; family Brassicaceae; genus Camelina; species Camelina laxa. The sequence continues at coordinate 6,226,792 of CM043883.1, forward strand.
TGAACTACACTAGTCTCAATGGCAAGATGATTCGGATTACTTACTCTTCTCGTGACTCTTCTGCTCGTAGAAGTGGGGTTGGGAATTTATTTGTCAAGGTATTTGCTTTTTTTTTTTTTTTGAATTCTTTAGCAGCTTCTGTTTTTGTTTGATTGGCTAATGATGTGACCTTTTATTCTCAATGTGAAGAATTTGGACAAGTCAGTTGACAACAAAACTCTGCACGATGCCTTTTCCGGGTGTGGGACTATTGTGTCATGTAAGGTTGCTACTGATCACATGGGTCAATCCAGAGGATATGGGTTTGTGCAGTTTGATACTGAGGATTCAGCTAAGAATGCCATTGAGAAGCTGAATGGAAAAGTGTTGAATGATAAACAGATTTTTGTTGGACCTTTCCTTCGTAAAGAGGAAAGAGAGTCTGCTGCTGATAAGATTAAGTTTACCAATGTTTATGTGAAGAATCTGTCGGAGACGACTACGGATGATGAGTTGAAGACTACTTTTGGTCAGTATGGTAGTATCTCGAGCGCTGTGGTTATGAGGGATGGAGATGGGAAGTCCAGGTGTTTTGGATTTGTCAACTTTGAGGATCCTGAAGATGCAGCTCGTGCTGTTGAAGCTCTCAATGGGAAGAAGTTTGATGACAAGGAGTGGTATGTAGGTAAAGCTCAAAAGAAATCTGAGAGGGAACTTGAGTTGAGCCGAAGATATGAACAAGGCTCAAGGGATTCAGGAAACAAATTCGATGGGCTTAATTTATATGTTAAAAACCTTGATGACACTGTCACCGATGAGAAGCTGCGCGAGTTGTTTGCTGAGTTCGGTACAATAACTTCCTGCAAGGTCAGTATTGTTGTCTTTCCCATACGTAATAGCCATGAGAAATGCTAATTTTTGTCCCTTGATTGATTGGAGTATCTTACTTTTTGTCAAATAGGTTATGAGGGACCCTAGTGGTACTAGCAAAGGATCAGGATTTGTCGCCTTCTCAGCTGCTAGTGAAGCTTCTAGAGTGGTAATTGAAATAATCTTGTGTCATAACAATATTAAATTTGTTTTGAGCCTCCATTTTCTTTCTTGATTCATTTTCTTTTGGGGGTTTTTCTTGCAGCTGAATGAAATGAATGGTAAAATGGTTGGTGGCAAACCGTTGTATGTAGCTCTTGCACAGAGGAAAGAAGAAAGAAGGGCTAAGCTGCAGGTAACACTTCCGACACCCATAGATAACAACCGCTTACGAGCAGTTATGTTTGCTTTATCTCAAATCTTTTATATGTATTCTCTTTCAGGCACAGTTTTCTCAAATGAGACCTGCTTTTATACCCGGTGTGGGTCCTCGGATGCCAATATTTCCGGGTGGTGCCCCAGGTCTTGGACAACAGATTTTTTACGGTCAAGGACCTCCACCGATCATCCCTCACCAGGTACCACCAGCCTGCCTTTTATAAACTGACGTTTGTTTCATTGGAAGTCCTTAGTAACTCGGTTTGATCATGATCTACCGGTTTATAGATAGATTATTGTGTTTCTTTAATACAAATAACTAATTTCCTTCAATCTGTGACAGCCTGGATTTGGATATCAGCCTCAGATGGTACCTGGAATGAGGCCAAGCTTTTTCGGCCCAATGATGCAGCCAGGTCAGCAAGGTCCACGACCAGGCGGCAGACGGTCAGGAGATGGACCCATGCGCCATCAGCATCAGCAGCCAATGCCTTACATGCAGCCACAGGTAGTTTATATATATATATATAAAAGAAGCATGTCTTAAATCCTGGATCAAGATGAATCTATAATCCTTTGCGTTCTTCTCTCCTATATAGATGATGCCAAGAGGACGTGGGTACCGTCACCCTCCTGGTGGTAGAAACATGCCAGATGGTCCAATGCAAGGAGGAATGGTTCCAGTTGCTTATGACATGAATGGAATGCCTTTTGGTCAGCCTATGTCTGCTGGTCAATTGGCTACTTCCCTTGCTAACGCTACACCTGCTCAACAGAGAACAGTAAGTCTCTATCAATATATATATCTAGTTGCCACATGGTGTACAAGAAGAAGAAGTTCACTTACATTCTCTGTGTTTGCTTTGGGGTTTGTGTAGCTTTTGGGTGAGAGTCTATACCCATTAGTGGACCAGATAGAGCACGAGAACGCTGCAAAGGTGACCGGTATGCTTCTGGAAATGGATCAGACTGAAGTTTTGCATCTGCTCGAGTCACCAGAGGCTTTAAATGCTAAGGTTTCAGAGGCGTTAGATGTGTTGAGAAACGTGAATCAGCCACCATCAACACAGGCGAGTGATGGCAACAAAAGTGGAAGCCCAAGTGATCTCTTGGCTTCACTTTCCATTAATGACCACTTATGAGAAGCTTTTTTCTGAGTTTCTACTTTGGACTCTCTCCTCTCTCTCTCTCTCCCTTTCTCTGATTGACAAATTTTTGCGGGAATCTATTTGCTGTTTTAGACTTTTTGCTTCGATATGATTTGCTTTTGTTTTGACTTGTTACTTTTTTGGGTTGACTTAAAAAATGATGGTTTTTATTTTATTTTGTTGGATTATATTTCACTATTAAAAATTTGCGATTAGTTGAAGTCTTTTTAGTTATCGTTTTGTTTTGTTTGCTAGTAATTGCCAAGTCTGAATAGCAACATAACAGCACAAGTGAGAGTCATGAAATTGGGATACGTAGTTCATCAGCTAACTTGATAATTGCTACAAAACTATAAACATTTGTTTTATCCAAGTGAAAGTTCCACTATATATTTTGTGAAATCGAATTTTTAAATTTATTTTCGGACGTTGGACAAAAAAAGAAAAAAAAATTTATTTTCGGACCACTTTTTGGGCATCAAGACCACCAAATTCTTCCACCAATCTGCAAAATTAGGTGGTGGAGTTTCTTACACTGTTCATGTAGGGGACACTGTTCTGCAATATTTAGAACTATGTTTCTTTTTGTAGAAAAGTTATAACTACTGTACGCAGTATTGACATGTTTAAATAGAAAAGGTTAATTACATATTGACAGTTTTTAAATTTAGATAATTATACAATAAAGATAAAGAGAAATTGTTTGAAATAATTTTTGTAGATAATTCTTTTCAAAAGTATCCTATTGATTTGTGAAATTATTTATTTTGGTGCCTTGCTCCTTCCACCACCAGCTGGCGAGTCTTCAAGCCTTCTCGATATTATTAAGAACACAATTAATATGTTAAATTAACTTTAATAAATTTTTTTTTGGTTTAGATTTCTATTTTATATTTAGAATATAGTTTGAGGGGATACGGTTTAGTATTTAGAGTTTAGGGTTTAAAATTAGTTTTTAGTATAGATAACTAAGAGCAATCATTATAGTTGACAGTTACTAAAGATAAAATTTAGAATTAAATATAGATAATCAATATTTTGAATATTTGTTTAAAATATTGGTGATTACTAAAGATAGAACCAATATTTTTACATTAGCAACCGTCCAATGTATTAAATATGGATAAGTAAATACAAAATATATATATATATATATAGTATAACCAATATTTTTAACCAATAAAGAGAAATTTTCAGTAGTAATCAATATTTTGCTAGTACAATTCAAAAAGTCTATTAATAACAAATGAGATTAATTCGAATGGAAAGCGTAACATGAATAGGATAATGCTCACTCACACATTTTTCAGGTACAAAATTTGGAGCAACAACATTCAGTGCTACACAATTGTCTAAGTTCTCCTAAATAACTTATTATCATATTTAGAATAATTAGACTATAATACATATATTTTTGACTATAATATATATATATATATATATATATTTTTGATATTTAATATGCACATTTTCTTCTAGAGTTTTCCAAAACAACACCATTGAAACCTCCAACTCAATTATTTACAAATGACTCAAACTTGATGGCAAAAATTATGGAACCATGGTTTAGTGTTCAATACTTGGATAAGATCAGAATATTAGTGGATGCATGTCTAGTTATATAAGCAACTCAAATTATATTAGTACAATTAGTCTATCTTATATTCATTTTTATTTTTCATTGTGAATTCTTTAAATTTATCATGAGAACTTAAATTGATAATGAAACGGATCTAGAACCTGAATTATTAAACTAAAGTGTTAAACATCCACAATATCTCGTGAATTGTGGCTTTTATACACAAATCTACATATATAAAATATCAAAATTTGATTGTTTTGATAAACTTTCTACTTTTTAATCAATTTTAGGAAGCCATATAAATAAAAAACCTCTAAAAGAGAAGTGATTTGATAAGAAATTTGAATCTAAGATTTAAAGTAGATCGAAATGACACTAATTTGGACTGATGAATGATTGCCTTTATAGATATCAAAACCAAGCTATGGAGTAGTGATTAATCATATATACAAAGATCGTTCACCTAAAACTTAGTTGCCTAATTACATCTTTAATTGGGCCCATAATTTGAAGTCCTTTCTAAACAAAGAAGGCGTAAGCTTGTTGATAAAGTGATTAACAAATAATATGTTAGAAAAGCTAATTAAGTGAATAGTAGTTAAGGCTCCTCCTAATTTCCTATAACAAGAAAGAAGAATCTACTACAACAGACTCGCATGATCCAAACATGTCCAAACAAACCCATGGAGCAAGCAAGTTTTACAGTTCAATAAGCTCCAAACAATTTATTATTTACGGAATTAGGTTTTATGATCCACCAAAATAGTAATGAATCCACCAAAATAGAAGTTAAGAGTAGTTTAGACAAGTGACAAGTGACAACTACTATTTTGTTGTTGGATTAAAAATACTGCTTTTATTAGACAATCAATCTAATCATTTATTAGAAACCAACCTCTTATCTCTTTTAAGAAAGAGATAGTAAAGTAAACTACAAAAAATATCAGTTCCTTAAAGTTTGATTAGATTGCACACTTAACTCAATTAATTATTCATTAAGCATAATAAAGCATTCCAACTAATTACTCCCTAATCACTCTTTTTTCATTTGTCCTCTTCACTCCCTACTAATTTATTAAACTTCCGAGGTCCCTCAAAGTCATAAACATGTCTCCCCTTAAAATACAAATTAACTTTTTTTTTTTTTAATTTCTTTGCTTATAGTATTAGTGATATTATAAATCTCGTACGATCCAACGTTCATTAAACGTACGTGGCCCATTTCGATCAGATCCTACCCGACACATCCTCTCTCTCTAAGACAGTCTCACTCTCTCTCTCTACAGTTGTTTTCAAGTAATCTTAACTTTGCCAAACAATCCCATTTTTTCATTTGTCCTCTTCACTCTCTCTCTGTTTTTAATCTCCTCCATTGTTGTGTTCCTTCAGAGACGATCTGTGTTGGTTAAGAAGGTGATGAAAGTTTTGATCTTTATTTATGGGTTTTTTTTTTTAATTCACCATATCTTCTAAATGTGGATTAAAAAAAAGATAGACTTTTATTTTTTGTGATTCGTCATGGGTTACTTCTAAAGTTTTTAGCTTTATGAAATTGGATGTTTCTTCTTTTTAGTGTGTCGTGCATGTATACGCCATTGATGGAAGCTAGCTCGTTGATTTCTGATTTGGAGGTTTTTTTATAAGTACAATGAGATGGTTTTGTTTTGTTCTTTGGTCTTAATCTGGATTTGAGTCGCATTCAGTTTTGTAAATGTGGTGGTCCATTTTGAGGAATGTGGGATCGGAGAAACCAAACAAAACTAGAAAAAAATATATGTTCCTTTTTCTTTGTTTTTTGGTTTGTTTATGCAAATGTGAATTTTAAAGCTTTTCTAAAGTCTTTCTGTTTTTGGTTTCTGTGTTATAGGATATTATTGTTGAGTAAGAGTAGTTGTGTGTGGTTTGTGGAGGTGATAAATGGAGCATAAAGCATGGCCTTGGAAGAAGAAATCGATGGAGAAAACGGTTGTGGAAAGCATTGGAGAGGTAAGTGGATATGATGATGATTGCATTGATGTTTAATGTTAGGTTGGAAGATGGGATCTTCTTTATGTATCTTTTAGAGATGTGTGTTTTATGGTTAGTAGTTAGTATCAGAGAGTGATCTGTTTGAGAATCAAGTGTTGTTTTAACTTAGTATGTTTGAGGTTAAGTTTCTCCTTTTTGATGCTCTTTTTGGCAAAAGTAAAAAGCCCTCAAGCTTTGTAATGAAAACTGAGATACCAATGATTGTGAATCTTGTGTAATAGCTAAAAGTTTTCCTGATGCGTTTGGTTTTCGTATCGCCTGATTTTAGCTGTATTTGCTGATTTCATGAGCTTGATTGTTCTTAACATTAGAATGAGAAGGTTGTGGCTGACAAGATAGAGCTAGAAAATCGCCTTAAAAGTCTGAATGATAAGCTTACCTCTGTCGAGGCTGACAGCAATAAGCATGAGAGTGCAACGCGAGAAGCAATTGTTGGTAAAAATACTGAAATTTTCTCTAGAAACCTTATCTTACTTGACTTTTGTCCTCTTTACGCTCTCTTGCAACTTCCTGTTCTATTTGCATTTTGTGTTAACAGGCTGGGAGAAGACAAAAGCTGAAGTTGCATCTCTCAAGAAGAAACTTGAAGAAGCTTTGAATGAAAAACACAGGAGTGAGGAAAGGTCGGGTCAAACAGATGCTGGTCTAAAAGAATGTATGCAGCAACTTCGTTTTGTTCGCGAGGAGCAGGAGCGAAGGATGCATGATGCGTTGACAAAAGCATCGCAGGAGTACGAACGGCGATTAACTGTTATAAAGACGGAGCTGGCAGGTACTAGTAAGAGGCTTGCAGAAGCAGAAGGCGAGAACACTCAAATCTCAAAGGCTTTGTTATCAAAAAACAAAACTGTTGAAGATTTAAACAGACAGAGGGATCGAATCGAAGTTGATTTCAATGCTTTGGTGAGTAGTTTAGAGTCGAAGGAAAAAGAAAACGTTTCACTGAGATATGAAGTCCGAGTGCTGGAGAAAGAGCTCGAGCTTCGGAATGAAGAGAGAGAGTTTAGTCGTCGAACCGCTGAAGCATCGCATAAACTGCACTTAGAGAATGTGAAGAAAGTTGCAAAGTTAGAATCAGAGTGTCAAAGGTTACGGATACTTGTCAGAAAACGATTACCAGGACCAGCTGCTCTGTCCAAAATGAGGAATGAAGTAGAAATGCTGGGAAGGAGGAGAGTCAATGGAAGTCCTAACAGTCCACTGATTGATTCTGAAAAAATCAATAATCTCTCTGAGCAAGTATGCTTACTGGACGAAGAGAACAAGACTCTGAGGGAAGCCTTAAACAAGAAAGTCAGTGAGCTTCAGTTCTCAAGAAATATGTATTCTCGAACAGCTTCTAGACTACTAGAATTCGAGTCTCATGTTGAAGAATCTTCTAAAGGCACAAACATTGAGCCAAGACGGAGAAGCAATGTGTCGTGTGAAGTCTCTATTGCATCACTATCTGAGTTTGACAATGATGATAAAGTTAGCTGTGCTGATTCTTGGGCTTCTGCTTTACTTTCAGAGCTAGACAATTTCAAGAATAAGAAGCAAATGGGGTCAAGTTTGGTTGGAACACCTAAAGCTTCAGAGATGAAACTAATGGATGATTTTGCTGAAATGGAAAAGCTTGCAATGGTTGCAAGCACAATCGATAACCGACCTGGAAGTTCTCATATTTGTTCTTCTGATTCCGTTTCAGCTACTGGCCCGGTAGAGAACGAATCTAATGAAACTTCATCAGAGACGACCAAAACTCCTGGAACAGATTATTCATTAAATCCTGTTGCATCTCCCCAAGATGATTTAATGAGAAAATTACCTCAGTCTCTTCATATCGTGGTGAAAGCGCTAATGGAGTACAAGCGTCTTGCGCAGAGAAACACTGATGAAGCACTTGAAGATATCAGAAAAGCTCTGTCATGTGTAAACCATTCAAGCTCCTCTGTGATAAACCATCAGGAGACTGAAAATCTCACTGTGGATGATAGACCAAATATGGAGTGTGATATCAGCAAATCGATTCATAGTATCATTGAAATTATCGAGGGAGTCAGCTTAAAAGATGAAAGTCATGTGTCCAACGGAGAATCAGAAAGGCTTTCAGGATACACTGCTCGCGTCTTGCAATGGAAAACTACAGAGCTAAGTAGTGTATTGCAGCGATTTCTTCATACTTGTTACGATCTATTAGACAGAAAATCAGACGTAAGGAAGTTTGTAGAAGAGCTAAGCTCTGTGTTGGAATGGATAGTGAACCACTGTTTTTCTCTTCAAGATGTTTCCACCATGAGAAATGAGATTAAGAAGCAGTTCGAGTGGGATGAATCACGGAGTGGAAGTGAAGTTGATATTGGAATATGTCGTCAGGTTTCTTCAGAAGCAGATAAGCTGAAGACAATAGATGTTTCCTTTTTGGCTTGCAAGGATCAGTCAATTGAAGACAAACCTGGCAATCAAAAGTTGTCAAACAATATGGCTGAAGAAGAGGCAAAGGAGAAGACAGAAAGGTAAATGTGAATGCTTAAAGACTTCATATCAGCAAAATCATACATTTATCTCTGATGCATCAAATGGTTTCTTATTGCAGTGCTTCAGAGAACGAGCTCAAGCTGGAAGAAAAACAAAACATGCGAACCGTAAGTTTGAAGCAGAACAAATCATTGAGTATTGCTTTTGTCCCAAAACCAAACTGTCTTATGTGTTCAATGATTCAGGAATTGGAAATCACAGCTGCGTCAGAAAAATTGGCCGAGTGTCAAGAGACGATTCTAAACCTTGGAAAGCAGCTCAAGGCATTGACTAACTCAAAAGAAACAGCTTTACTTTCTGACAAACTCATCTCTGACCTCACCGAAAAATCAGACAACCTAGCTGGTGTACAACCTTCACAAGAGAAAAAACCAGAGAAGATACTGACCAGCCAGAGATCATCTCTTTTAGATCAGATGAAGGCAGAAGATAACGACACCGGGGCTCAGAAACCACAAGCAGCAGAGAAAAATGGAAAGGGAGGCAGTTCTGTGTACAATGAAACCATTGAGGCATTGGAACATATTCTTCTCTCAGACAAAAGCAAAGGCTCTGACACAAACTGTTTCGCCATTGTTCCTCAGAAGAAGAGCGGTGGAGTTAAGAGCCTCTGGAGAAAGCTGTTGGGAAGAAAAAAGAAAGGCCAGAGCAAGAAGCTCCCTATTCCATTTCCCACTTAAGAAGGCGGTGTCATTTAGAATATAATCTAATACCTTAATTCTGTTTCTTTATTTTGTCCTGAACTATGCAAACTACTGAACTGTCATTTTCGTAGATTTTTTGGCAGTATATATATAAACTTCCACGTAGATTATTGTTACCCAATAAGATGATCATGCTATCTTATTTCACTTTTAGTTTCAGATAAATACAATCAGTAATCTTGACCAAATGAATCTTTAGCAGGGTTAATGTAAATCTCCAACGTAGACACCAAATGCAATGATCATTTGATATAATGTAATCTCAGGTCTCAAAAAACAAATTGTGGACTTTAAAAGAGACTACTCAATCTCTGTACAGAACAAACTTGGCAATGTCGTTAAGTCCAGCTTCCTTGTAGCATTGAGCAACCCGATCCAGTGATTCGTCCCATGTCCCTTCAAGTGACGCTAGATTCAGTAAGAACGAAGCCTCGTCCAAAAAAGCCTGACAGTTACAAGTTTTGTTTCAAGTCCTTGAATTCAGAAACCATGATATGAGAATCTACATATGAATAGAATACAGGCAAAGAACGAACCTGAGACATTGGCTTTCCCCTTTCTATATCTCGTTGTCTTCCTTCTCCTGTAATTCTCTCCTTGTACTTCACAATTTGCTCCTCTCCCCACTCTGCTATTCGAGCAATTTCCTGAGCACCATTTCATACGTTCAACACTTTTCCCCCTTCTTTTTTTCAATTATCAAAATGGTATTCAAGGAACTGTACCTCGTATCTACATCCTAAGGTCCACCATGACGATGTCAGAGCACCCCGAGCTGCGTCTTTCGCTTCTAAGCTACGGCCAAGTCTACGAAACCATAGAGGTCTTAGATTTTTCTAGAAAGGGCAAAAGCAACAACTCGTGGATATATTAACAAGGAGATAGAGGGCTGATAAGAGAGGATCATACGAACTTCAGTAAAACCTTTGCGTTGAAAGCAAAAGGCCGAGCAAATCCGGGGAAGTTCCCTCTCTTTGTATAAAACTCGGCAGCCACCAAAGCTGAAACCTTGTATTAGCACGTGAAGATAGTTTAAAAAGAGAAAACAAGTCAACTACAACATGACAGATGTTATTACTAGCCTTACATGGTCTCCATTCTCGATATGTCGAATAACTTTACGTTCTAGAGAATCCGGAAACAGTCCAACCTAAATAACAAAGCTCACAATCACCCACATGCCGAAAAGAGTCTGACATTAACAGGTTCACTATATGTACCTTTCTTAATAGATAGGCATCCAAATCTAACAGTTTTGACTTGGCAAAGTCACCCTTACTGTAAAGTTTCTTCCCAGCTTCCCCTGCAGCATTGAAGATTTCTTGACTTGATTCTTTGGGTTTAGAAACATCTTCTTCCACCAATATTCTGTGAATGAACTGATCAACCTGAAAGATGCCCAATGAAATCAGATATGAGAATAAACAGCCAAAAAGAAATGACCATACATCAACGCACCAGTAATGATATAAAAGACCCATTACATTATTGGCTAAAAACCAAACCCCATGTTTCTGAACTTCCACAACTTGCATCTCCATACTGCAAACACCAGAAAACACAATGATAAGATAACAAAACAATGAAAAGTTATAACAAGATAAAAGAAGCCTCCTAACCTAGAAGGAGCCGTTGGCCACCGTAATAGAGCAATTGAAGAACCTGAAAATTGAAAGTCAACACAAACTCAATATAAAAGTGTTTCAAACTTATGGTACAGTGTACATGATCATACATACCCGGGCTCATTCTCACCAATGGTATAGTAAGTGGCAACAAGCCTTGCTTGGCACCAGGAGAAACTATGGATTTACCTAATAACAATGTCATTTTTTTCACAAGCCAAGTCACCAACTCATACACAATTACTTTCGAAAAATATGATCAGAAGCCAAGCAAAGCCAGTTTAAGATTTGAATCTACCTCTAGCTGTGAATATGTTGAGCAACTGAGTCAGATGCTTAGGAGGCTGAGCTTTTGCTACGTCCTTGATGAAACATTCATGGTCTAACGAAAAACACATAATCAATTCATTTGGTGTTTCAGTTCAATCTTCAACTCCATAAGAATCAAAAAACCCGATCTCGAGAACATTTCCAGAAGTGTGAATAATAAAATATACTCACCAGATAATGGAGAAGTAGAAGATAAATAAGATCTGGAGAAGTTTCTGCTTCCTAAAAGTATCAGTCCACGTTTCCGTCCGTTCACCGCCGCGCCGTAATGCATTTTTTTCCCGATCGCCGTACTGTTTCTCTTCCGATGAGAAACCTTCGAGAAACTAATTAGGAAGAAGAGAGAAGGCTGATTGAGAAAAAAAAAAACCCAAACTAAAGCCCAAAGTTTAGGGTTTAAAAAAGCCCATTAGGCCCAGTAACGTTCAGTATCGTCGCCGGATAAGTACGTACAGTAGATAATTCAAATCGAGCTGCCACGTCGCTGTTTTCCCACCAACTTTCTTTTTTTAATTCAGAAATATTTCTTATTTTCACGAATCCCAAACTCTTTAAAGTAATTGAGAATTTTCTAATTGGATTTTGAAGATTAAAAAAAAAAAGCAAAAAAAGAAAAAAACAAATTGAAGATAACTTTTAGGGTTTATAACGACCCGCCAAATTCGTTTGTCTCCTCCGACATTTTCAGATTTTCGGGACCCGGATCTTGACCCGGACCCGCATTTTATTCTTTTCCGATCTGGTATCTTGACAATGGCGTCGGGAGCTTCGCCTTCTTCTTCGGCGACCAGATCGGAGCCACCTAAGGAGTCTACTATGGTGCGTTTTAATCTCACTCTCTCACTCGAAATCTCTTCCTCAAAATCGGGATCCTTTGAAAAGTTTCTATTTTTATATCTGGGTTTCTAAAAGTCGTAACTTTTGAGGCATTGACTATGATTTGCTTTGTTTTAGCTTCAATTTGGTGTTTTTTTTGGATCTAGAGATTGCTGCATTGTGAGCTACAATAGTTGTTTTAGGGTTTCAGAGAAACCACTATGCTCCAATTGGTTGTTTTTTCTCATTGAACACTTTGGAAATGAATATGGTATGTGTAAAGGAACCTCATTTTCATAGTTGCTGTTGAAATGTGTTTAATTTCGTTACAATTTCAGCTGGAGGAGAGAGGTCCAGCTTCTAAGGAAGTGTTATCAGTAATAGAATCGCTAAAGAAGAAACTTGCAGCTGATCGGTGTATATCAATTAAGGTTAGTATTGATTCTTGTTTAATTTGGTATTTGTTGGTTTTTTTTTTTGTGGTTCTGTAACTGGTTAGCTAGAAATCGAGGATTCGTTTTTTCCACCAGAAAAGGTTTGATGAAAACAAGAAGAATTTGTGTGCCATTACTCAAAGCTTTATGAGGTCTTCTATGGAGAGAGGAGGTAGCTGTAAAGATGGTAATGATCTTTTAGTTAAGAGGCAAAGAGATTCGCCTGGTATGAAAAGCGGAATCGATGCTAGTGATGGTGATAGGAATAACCACAGATTCGGTGAAGATGAACATGCCAATTCATCGATGGTTCAAGGATCTAGTGTCCCTGTTAAAATTTCCTTACGACCAATCAAACTACCTGATATCAAACGTTTGTCACCTTATACCACTTGGGTTTTTCTGGACAGGTACTTTGACATTAACGTCGCAAAAGTACTTGGAAGTATTCAAGTTGAAATGTATGCCGTTGCGGAGTATCTTAACATTGTAATCACTCTTAAAATGATTCAGGAATCAAAGAATGACTGAAGACCAGTCTGTAGTGGGTCGAAGGAGAATTTATTATGATCAAACTGGCGGGGAAGCGCTCATTTGCAGTGATAGTGAAGAGGAGGTGATTGATGAAGAAGAAGAAAAAAGAGAATTTTTGGAGCCTGAAGATTATATTATTCGGTTAGTCTAGTCCTTTGTCATTGCTGTATACTTGCATTTTGGTCTCTAATTGTGAACCTCTTGTCTGTTACTTTCATTGATATGGCTTTTCGTTCTCACTTTCATTTCCCTTCATTTATTCAGCATGACCCTTGAGCAACTAGGTCTTTCAGACTCTGTCTTGGAGGAACTAGCAAATTTATTATCCAGACGTTCTAGTGAAATCAAGGTATCAGCCACTTTTTCTCTGTCTGTTCAGTTGCCAGTATGAACTAGGATGTCCTATTTTGCATTAGAATCCAGAATTTCAATTGTAGGATTTCAAAACAGAGTGAGTGATACATCGTTTGAGGAAATCCAATTAGTATTGTTCCAGCCTTTTCCCAATTGGCTTTTTGCAGAGATATGAACACCGACCATCTTATACAGGCAAGACATGGAGTGCTTATGAAGGAAAAAGAATTATCCGAGAGTGGTGATAATCAAGCAGAGAGCTCCCTTTTCAACAAAGATATGGAAGGAGCATTAGATTCTTTCGATAACCTGTTCTGCCGTAGATGCCTTGTTAGTCCATTTGATTTCTCAGGCTAATTTTTTCAAGGGTTATTACTTGATGTTCTAGCAAAATTTAATTCTCTTTTTTGTTAACCTTTTATGCCCCTATGCAGGTATTTGATTGCCGGCTGCATGGGTGTTCACAGGATCTTATTTTTCCTGTAAGTTAGTGCCCACTGAAAATTCATATTATAAATTTGTAGCTACTTATTTTTATTTTATGGTTTTTAGGCTGAGAAACCAGCTCCGTGGTGTCCTCCTGTAGATGAAAATCTAACCTGTGGTGCAAACTGCTATAAAACGGTAAATTTGTTATTCACGCAGCTAAACTTATCTCCTAGAAAGACTGATTTGACAAAAAGAATTGTTTTCATTCTATCAGCTTCTCAAGTCTGAAAGAATTCCGGGATATGGCACCACCGAACATAAAACTGGCACTTCATTAGATTGTGCGGGTACTAAGACCACATCCGCTAAGTTATCCAGCAAACTTAGTAGGAAAAAACCAAAGACCTTACCAAGTGAAAGTGCATCGTCTAATGAAAAGTGCACACAAGAGACAAGTGACTCAGAGAACGGACTTCAGCAGGATACCAATTCGGATAAAGTTTCATCATCACCACAAGTGAAAGGTAGTGGGAGACGCGGAGGTCGTAAGAGGAACAACAACCGAGTAGCTGAGCGAGTTCCTCGTAGGACTCAGAAGAGGCAAAAGAAGACAGAAGCCTCAGATAGTGATTCCATCGCCAGTGGAAGTCGTTCACCCAGCGATGCTAAACTTAAAGAAAATGAAGATGCTACTTCCTCTTCTCAGAAGCATATAAAATCTGGGAACTCTGGGAAGTCAAGGAAGAATGGCACCCCTGCAGAAGACTCTACGAATTCTGTCAAGGATGACGATCCTGTTTGTCAGCTAAATGAGGTTGCTTCTGAGCTTGATGCACCGTGTAGCGATGAAAGTTTACGGAAAGAAGAGTTTGTTGGTGAAAATGCATGTCGAAGAGGATTGGCTACAAACAAATTGTGGAGACCACTTGAGAAAAGCCTTTTTGAAAAAGGTGTTGAGATTTTTGGAATGAATAGGTGAGTAAACCGCTAAAAGATCATTGCGATTCAGGTTTTTCAATCGGTGGAAGATTGTCATCAGAGCCGTCTCTGATTGTCATCTTTCTTTGTTAATTGTTTCTTTGCAGCTGCTTAATTGCTAGAAACCTTTTGTGTGGTTTCAAATCATGTTGGGAGGTCTTCCAATACATGACTTGCTCGGAAAATAAAGCTTCCTTCTTTGGAGATGATGCATTAAATCCTGATGGCTCTTCCAAGTTTGACATCAATGGAAATATGGTATAATACTTGTTCATTTTGTATACACATTCCTGATATAATAGATTTATTTCTGTTAAGGAACTAATGCTTTAGTTACTGGAATAACCAACCAGGCTAATAACCAAGTGAGGAGAAGGTCAAGATTTCTACGTAGACGAGGCAAAGTGCGTCGCTTGAAGTATACTTGGAAATCTGCTGCATATCATTCAATTAGGAAAAGAATTACTGAGAGGAAAGACCAGCCATGCCGTCAGTTTAATCCATGCAACTGCAAAACTGCTTGTGGGAAGGAATGTTCATGTTTACTAAACGGGACTTGCTGCGAGAAGTACTGCGGGTATCGTAATCTTTGATCAACCACGTCTGTATTTTCTAGCTTTGAATCTCATTGCCAACAAACTTTGTTCTCTGTGTAGTTGCCCAAAGAGCTGCAAGAATAGGTTTAGAGGTTGTCATTGTGCCAAAAGTCAGTGTCGAAGCCGTCAGTGTCCATGCTTTGCTGCAGATCGGGAATGTGACCCAGATGTTTGTAGGAACTGCTGGGTCATGTAAGTCTTATTGGAGATGAAAATGTTTACTCTACGGTTTTTGTGCTACTAATTGGTCGCTTAGTAGAGGATCAAGAACGCATTGCTACTTTTTTTTTCGTTACTAATGGAACCAAATACACTAATACTAATGTCTGAATGAATTTATATGTGTAGTGGCGGGGATGGTACGCTCGGGGTGCCAAGTCAAAGAGGCGATAATTATGAGTGCAGGAATATGAAATTGCTCCTGAAACAACAACAAAGGGTACATACTTAGCTTTCTTAACTATGGCAATATGAATTTGCTCCTGCAATCACATGACTAGGAGGAACTTCAAATGATTAAAGATGAATTTGTGAAGTTAGCTCTCCTTTTTGTCAATTTCAGGTTTTGCTTGGAAGATCTGATGTTTCTGGTTGGGGAGCTTTCTTAAAGGTAAAGAAGAATGCAAGATTTGTCAAATAGAATGGAAGTCCTTAAATGATGAAATTATATTTGGAGTCTTAATTTGCCTTAAATAACAAATCTTGTTCCTTCTTACAGAACAGTGTAAGTAAACATGAATACCTAGGGGAATACACAGGAGAGCTGATCTCACATAAAGAAGCAGATAAACGGGGGAAGATATATGATCGCGAGAACTCCTCTTTTCTCTTCAATCTAAACGATCAGGCACGTCTTGTCTAAAAAATGTTCATACTCTCTAGGTTGTCTTCAAATTCGAATCTGCCATAAACTTTATTTGGATGTTGTTACTGCAGTTTGTGCTAGATGCTTACAGGAAAGGAGACAAACTGAAATTTGCCAACCATTCTCCTGAACCAAACTGTTACGCAAAGGTAAAAAATGCGAAAAATGCAAAAGTTAACGACATGGTTTTTGCATGATGGGTCTATTCTTTTTTCTTCTCAAAATCTGACAAGAGGACTATGTATCTGTTTAAGGTCATTATGGTTGCTGGAGATCACAGGGTGGGGATTTTTGCAAAGGAGAGGATAATGGCTGGAGAAGAACTGTTCTATGATTACCGGTATGAGCCAGATCGAGCTCCTGCTTGGGCCAAAAAACCTGAAGCTCCGGGTTCTAAGAAAGACGAACATGTTACCCCTTCTGTTGGTAGACCCAAGAAGCTTGCTTAGCAACAACAACAACAACAACAAAAAAAGGAAACCCCATTTTTTAGTCAATTCTTTTGTAACAGGTGGAAGAACACATTAGTCCTCGATCATTCTACTCTCCACACGGGAAACACAATGAAAACAAATCCATACATTTTGCTGAGTCTAAAGAAATTTGTATTCGTTGGATCAAAATCTCTTTTTCAATTTCATGATACGAGACTTCAGTTTTTCTTTCTATTTTGTTTCTTACAACCAAATCTATTTTTATAGTTAAGTAAAATTGTTACTGTTTATGATCTGAGAAACTTAAAATGTACAATAAAGCATAAAACTAGGGGTTACACAATACATAAGAATAAAAATAGATATACAAGAATGTTTGCAGTAACCAACCAGGATGTAAATGCATCTATTCTAATTTCTCTTTGAAGGGTCCATCTTCATGCATCAGTTTGATAACATAATCAACCTGCGATGTACAAAGTCACATTGTCTAAAGAAACGACTAAATTTGTTATATTTACCAAATCACCATAACTTCAACACGTACCTGATTTGATTCCCGCACTAAAAACTCATCTATGGCTTGCTTGAAACCTTCATCGAATATGTAATGACAACTATACGTTTTAACAGGAAGGTAGCCCCGCTGGATCTTATGCTCGCCCTGCGCTCCAGCTTCTACAGTTTTCAGGTTAAGCTCTATCGCAGCTTCAATTGCCTGTGAATCCCATTACCCCATTTGTGAATTTCTTTTATCATCTAAAATATGATTCCATACGAAAACCCAGAGACTTTGTTCAAGACAAGACCAACCTGGTAATAGCATGCTTCAAAATGGAGACTAGGATAATAGGAATCAGGACGACATCCCCATAGTCGCCCAAATAGAGTATCTCCTCCAATTAGATTCAACGCTCCTGCAACAGGTTCCTCATTTTCTTCAGCGAGAACAAGCAATACCTTGTCTCCCAATTTTGATGCCATGTCGTGGAAGAACTCCCTTGTTAGATAAGGTGTACCCCATCTACAAATATCCGGAAACGTTAAGCATGTGAAAGTACAAGCAATATTAACAAAAATTGTCTCAATGATATGGACTAAACTTGTTATCAGTTGTGTTCCTGTAGAAGTCATAGAAGGAATCCCAATGCCTAGCCTGCAAAAAACATTAGAAACAAAAGATGAATTGAAAATTTCATTGATTTAAGCTTTATACAATTAAATTTTCAAGACACATATATGTACTATCAATTCTAACATCTGGTGGAAGATTTAGATCCCAAAGTTGATTATATAGCCACTAAAACAAAAAGATACGCCCAGTAATAATCATTTATATAATAAATTGTGTCATCTCGTGGCAATCCTTTTACATACCTTTATTTCATCTCCTTGCAGCCGTCTCATTTTCAAATTCTGGGTAACAATCTACTAAAGAAAAGGAGCATTAGAAGTCAGCAGCGTGCTTGAAAAACGCCACAAGGAAAGGATAAAGAAGTAACCATTCCATTTAACTATCCAGTATCCACAAGGGCAAGGGGACTTAAGAGAAATAAATATATATCAACCACTCGCACCATAAGGATGATATGAAAACAGGAAAAAATAAACAAACCTTTTTACGTTCCTGTCGGATATTTTTCCTTTTGCTTTGCTTCATGTCCATCAAGAACTCATCAAAACTGAAGCATTAAACATTAAAAGTCAACATCATTCATATGATAGTCAACAGATCATGACCAGACAGAAACGGATGCATTGATATTAGTAACAGAATCAAATCAAAGCATCGCTTGCTTAATGATAAATTTATAGGTCTCAGATGTTAGTCGTGCCATAAAACCCTCAATGTGACCACATAAGCTATAACATTTGGTTGTTCAATCGTTAGAAATGTTTAGAAAATGTACCTAAACAATTAGACAACAATGTTCTAAGTTGAAGAAAGTATCTACAAGTGAATCCTACGACTTATAAGTATCTGTAGTGTTTTTTGGTAACAATTATCAACAGTCCAGACGGTCTAGTGATTGTTAAAACTATATTGGCAATGAAACTTTAATTACTTTTTATAGTCACGATTTTGCCAGTGGTACTGCATTCCAATTCTCTGTGAGAAGCCTTTCTCTTTCAATTTGTTCCACTCAGCTCCAGACGGAAATGTAATGTGCAAAGATGAAATTTGTAACTGCCAAAGCGCACAGAATAAAACTAGTCTGTCAGCAGATAACCTATGTTGAAAGAAAAACTCAACGCAAGAGAACCAATACCTTAGCTGCCAGTTCTGTCATGGCAGAAACAATAGCATCAAACACTTGGTCTTTGCAAGTATTATCACGGATTAGAATCCTAGGGCCAGTAACTGGAGTGAAAGGAACACAACACTGAAGTTTAGGATAATATCTTCCGCCAAAACTTCGGTACGCATCAGCCCAAGAGTGATCAAAAACAAATTCTCCATAGGAATGACTGTGACACATAATACAATACATGAGAATCGTCATTGAAAAATCCATCATATGCTTGAGCTTGAGACATAAGAATTAATGCATTCAAGACATTTAAAAAAACCTTTTGAGATAAAGTGGGACAACGCCTAAAATACTCCCAGATTCATCCTTAGCAACAATATGTAATGGCATCCAACCTGTTTCCTATAACAATCATCACATAAAAGAGATGCATGCCCATAAGAAACACAGAAACATCTACGCTTCCTTCGATACAAGATAAATTGTTTTACTAACCCGGACGGCACAACGTGTCTCTTCTAAACTAGAAAGAAACCCATAACTAAGAAATGGATTATAGCTTTCAGGTTGAGAAGAATCCAAAGCACATGCATCCCATTCAGCTGGTGGTATCTCTAATATTGAAGTAACAACCGAAAGTGAAATAACGTTTTGCCTAGGCTGAGCTTCCTAAACTCGAGAAACGAAATCACTGATTAGGAGAAGTGATTGAAATGTATCATCTTTGGCATCACGAAAGGAGCATTCATTTAATACCTCAGTGCCTGATCCAGTTAGAGTGTAATCCCTAAGTGATATATCGAATTCTCGTACTTCCGCAGGTTTATTGGATTTCCAAAACATAGCAGTAACCGTGGATGATCGTCTTGAGCTCCATATATTTTGTTTCTTCCACAAATTTCCCTACAGAGAGATGAATTAATCAAACTGCATAGCCACCACGAAGCCAAACATCAAGTAAAAGCCCTAAGTAGAACGATTGATCTGGCAATCAAAAGTCAGAGGAAGACTCACACAGCGACGATGGAATCGACGAAGAAGAGGAGGGGAAGGTTTGCTGTAGGAGAGTACAACAGCCATGGGAAAGATGAGAGTGTGGTTAGCGTGACTGGTTCGTTTGACGAGAATCGGAAAATGAGTCCCGGCGGAGGCGGCGGCGCCGGTTCCGGTTCCGGTTCCGGCGATCAAGTAGAATCACAGTGCTCTCTAGCTCAGTGATGAACGCTTTCGAATTTGGGGATTTGCTTAGTGACGTGTCACTTTTGGGGTCTTCAGTTGTTTTTGTGTTGTCGATAAGATGGGCTCAAATACTTTGATTTGACAGTTAGGCCCATCATAGGCGAGTGGATATGGACCTTTAAAGCCCAAAACCTTTCTCGCAGAGAGTTATGAAAATTGTAATGTTGTTAGAACTAGGTTTTCCGAGCTATTAAAGTTTCTTGTGTAGCAAGATATTGGTTTTCATAACAAGCTGATACATGTGTATAAGGCAAATGAAGGAGAATTAAACACATCACTTGCTTGATTTCGATTCACGGAAACAAATTACAATGATACTTGAAACAAAGAGCTAATAGTTTAGATAGAAAATACTGATGAAGGAAAGTGGAACAAAAGATCAAGCCTGAACGCCAAATCGTCTTTCCCTGCGCTGGTACGAAGCAAGGGCCTCTAGAAGATTATCCTTATTGAAATCAGGCCAAAGCACGGGCAAGAAGAAGAGCTCGGTATAAGCAAGTTGCCACAAGAAGAAGTTACTAATCCTTTGTTCTCCGCTTGTCCTAATCAATAAATCAGGATTTGGGAAGTCAGAACAATTTGTCAGAAGCTCTCTCTCGATCAATGTATCGTCTACATCTTCCTCTCGGATCAACCCTTTTTCTGTCTTCTTCACAATACTCTTGCAAGCCTGGATGATATCAAATTTCCCGCTGTAATCTAATGCCATGATGAGGTGCTTATTCTTGTAACCTTTCGTAGCTTCCTCTATCTCATTGATTAATCGGATGAGAGATTCAGCGATCTTTGTTTTATTCCCGACAACCGAAACGCGAATTTCATGTCTGACACAACAAGATATTTGTTATAAATTAGCAGACCATATGTCATAAAATAAAATAAAAAACAAAAAAAAACTCAATCTAATTGTATTTATACCTTTGGAAATATTTGATGTTTGACTTGAGGTAGTGTTGGAACAAAGACATTAAGCACTGAACCTCAAGCTTAAACAATAACAACAAATTTTGTTAGAGTAAATAATTTTATGAGAATGTAAGCTATACTACTAGTGTCTAAAATGTCACACCTTGTCTCTTCCCCAATTCTCTGTGGAGAAAGCAAAAGCTGAGACTGTACGTATGAATCCCCAATTCAAAGCAGAGCTCGGCTATCTCTGTAATCCGGTTAACTCCGGCCTTGTGGCCTTGTGATGTCTGCAATCCGGCTCGTTTTGCCCATCTCCGGTTTCCATCCAGTATTAATGACACATGTCTCGGCATCAGCTCTCTTTGTAGCTCCTTCTTTCGGACAACATGAGTTTTCTCATCACTACACAAACATAAAAGCTAAAGAGCTAAGTTATGATCCAACAACATAAGTTATGTTGCAAGTAAGAAATTATGTTAATCCAATATTTAGTTTGTTTTTTTTTTCTCGGCTATTTTGTGTGTACATTGTATGAAAATTTTCGATATGTTGGTATATATAATATAGAATTAACTTAAGAAAATTGAAATTATATTTTGAATAATCTCTTCTCCAGAGCTTTAAAGTATATACCAATTGTATGACGCCACTCTTCAAAAATACTATTTGTTTTGTATAAAACATGTTTTAAAAAGTGTTCATAATTTTTTTTGAAACATGCGTGGATATAAATTGTTTATAAAGTTATCGTGGATATAATTTAAAGATGCATATGAAAAAGGATTAGATGTGCAACGCAGAGCAGGTTAATTATTGAAATGGATATAGTTGGCTAAATGTACTAACTGCCATAAATTTATTCCACGGTTGTATGTTTTATGAAAAGTTTGAAAATTTGAGTTAAGAGACTAAACATTACACCAAACTAAAACTACAAGTATGGATTGGAAACACAAACTGTATACCGTTTCTCCTTGTCATCATCGTCTCGAGCGGCTTTGATTTTGATGAGTCGGAGGAGTTTTGGTAAGAATACAGGGATGAGAAACAGAAAGAGGAGGGATGATAGAGAAGAAATAAGAGACAACATTGTTGTTGTGATTGCTTACGCGCGCTTATAAATTTGGCTTTGCCTTGATGTTAATTTGTTGGAGTTATTGAAGCTTTCTCATAGTATATATATATTAAAAGTTCAAAGACATAGCTTGATCAATCAAACTATAGGCAAACACAGGTCATATATACGAATATAATTAATTTTTCCGTGTGGAGAAACATTAATATTATAATAGTTAATGGAAGTGTTGTAACCTAGGGTTTATCTATCTTTTTCCAGCCTTTGAAAACCCACGTGATTTTTTCTTGTGTCGCAAGAGTGTTTGGAGTACGAAGAAGAGTCGAATGAGTCGTCGTCCCGACATGAAGGCGAAGGTGTCTCGGGCGACCAAGTAGAATCATGCTCGCTGATGATTCTGATCCATGCATGGTTTTAGCTTCGCGAAGTGCATTGATTTGACAGTTTAGGCTTCATTTAAGCGGGTGGATACGGACCTTTTAAGTTAAAAGCCCACGATATTTCTCGCAAAGAGTGAATTGGTTTGATGTTTCAATGGCAAAACAAATTCAGAGATTTTGTGTGGTTTTGAGATGGTTGATTTGCTGTAGAATTCATTTATAGATGAGTAACTCGAAGTTCTCCACCGAATTTTAATCAATTTATAACTATGTCTTTTTATAGTTAACTTTTCTCTTTTTTCATTTCTCCACATCAGCATTCACCTAAACAATGTTATAAATATTTTTTGCATTAAAAATAACATTTTAAATACTCATTCATTGCATATTTATTACTTATAGTTAATAATAGTAAAAAATAAAATAAAAAACAAATTAAGTAAAATTAATTAAATATGAAAATATTAAAAATAATAAAAATTGTTTTAGTAAATAATAAAATAATAACTATATAAAAATGAATTAAGTTAAATAACTGAACATTTTAAAATAATAAAAATAATACTATAAATTTATTTTAGTAGTAATATTATTTTTCAAATTTTAACTAAAAAATGATCATAATCCAAAATTTAGAATGAGTTAATGAGTTTTAGAATAAAAGTAAAATTTTAATGCATGGTGGAATAAAAAAAATTTATGTAATTGTATTTATAAAATTTTAAATATAAAAATAAAATTGAAGTGAAACGTTATGAAACATATACTACAAAGATTTATTATGAAATTTTACTTAAAAAAATAAAAATTTAATTACTCAACTCAACTTAAAAGTTTTGATCTAAAACGAAGACATTGTAAGGGTCACACTTTTTTCTGGAAAACTATGAAAAAGAATCTTGACAAAGTAATTCATCTAAAAAACAAATCAATGTTCACAAAATATAGAAAAATGATATGTAAGCTGTTACAAAAAGTGACATGTGATTTGTATAACATATTTCAGAAGGCATGTTATCATCTGGAATTACAATTCTATAACATGATAAAATATAAAATAAAAAACAAGCTTGAGATTTCATCAATTTTATCAAATGCTTAAACCAAAAACATTGGCAGAAACAACATATTTAAATTACACTATGTTTATTTGAGAAGACGAAGCTGAGGTTGCATCACAAAATTAACATATGAAAATAGCATATGAGGTTTTAGACAAATATGTAACTCGGATTAGTGAACGGATATTCATTATCGGGTTTAACCATTTCATCATCTAAGCATTCTTGATTTGGTCAGAAATTAAATTTCTAATTTGGCATATGATGCACTTGGACAACCCCGTTATACCGTAGCATTAAAAATGTTTATGAAACTTTGTATATTTGCATTTAATGTGAGATATCGACATGTTTAAATGATCTCTATAATTCAGTTGAATGTTAGAAATTTTATAAAAATGTTTTAATAGGATATGAATATGGAATGAACTATTCTAGGGATAGAATGTTAGATATTGTCGAAAGTATTGTTTATTTTTCCAGTGAGGTTCTTAAGTCATTTTTTGTTACAAAGTGATATATTGTTGATTTGTCAGGAAACATTATGCGACACTAGATCGATATCATATATGTTATATATAGATGAGTAAAATAAGTATGGTGTTTATATAGATTTATCTTTTATATTTCAAATGCTTATATTTATATTCAACGATTCTTATAAATAAAATTTTCAAACCAAAATCCCCCGTAAATAGATATAACAAAAAGCATTATATTCAGTCATATATATGTTGTATATCACTTAATAAAGTAAATTTAGTGTTTATTTAGATTTATACTCAAAAATTTGAATGAATATATTTAAACTCAAGAATTTATATATGGATAAAAAAATATTTTAAATTCAAATTCTGGGCTGGTACAAATTTAAGTAAGATTTAATGATGGTGTTGGTTTTCATCCATGTGTCCCGAAGGAATTGTAGATGCTGTGTTGGATTAGTCCATTTGAGATCCAGTACTACTTGTTGTTCACATAATTTCTAGTTGGTGTCATTAATGTGATCCCAGTCATGTGCGACTATTCACAGCATTTATTCTCTTCCGATCCACAACACCTACTCTATCTCTTACACTTCTACTCTAATTGAAGAGAAACATAACTCATTAATTAGTGATCCGTGAATTTTATACACTTTTAGATTTCGTCCGATGAAACTATTTTGGCTACGAAAAAACTACTTCCCCAAAGTCATTAACTAGTGTTCTCACTAGCTAAAGTTTCATTACTTTCAAAGGCACAAATTTTTTAAAAACACTACTTTGCGGGTTGAGGTATATAATTTTACCGCGTACTGGGTAACACGCAAAGTCTATAACGACTCACCTCAGCGTATCTCCGCATAGTGAATTTTTGGTTTTACAGTTTGTAACCGAAACTAAAAGCTTTGTTGCGGTTTGTATACCATTTACATAAATTCTGCTTTTGCTATACTGGGACAATCACGGAAGAAAGAAAATAAGAAAAAAAACAAAAAGGATACATATGAAAGTCTCAATTTAGAAACAAACAAGTAGGGGACATTGAGTTATTATTTAATAATAGGGAAAAGCACATTTCAAACCTTCAAAGTGTAACTGAGTAGCACTTTAAACCTCGAGAGAATTTCACTAACACTATAAACCTTTAAAATGATTTTACTAACACTTTGAACCTTCAAAATCATTTTACTAACACTTTAAACCTTAAAACTAACTTTCATATTTGTACCGCCATAAAAAATAACAGAATAATAATATTCGTCAATACAAAATAGCTAACTATGTTGGTTTAATTTAAATTCTAATTAGTTTTAGTTTTTATAAATAAATAAAAAGAGAAAAAATATTAATTTGTATTCATCTTCATTGTAGATAAAATGTTTACAACGTCACTCTTCACATTATTAATCTTTTAATAAATGCATCTCCTCGATTCGATTCAAATCGATTGACTTCTCATTGAAAACCAATGAATCTTCTAAATATGTTGTCGTCTTCAATTTTACATTTGTCAAATGTTTTAACCTTACTTCTGATTCTTCATTTTTTTGCTTTGATGTTTTTTTGTTTTTTAATATTTTTTATCAACGTAATAAATAATTAAATTAAATTAAATTAAATAAATTAAACAAATATTTAAATCAAACCAGCATAGTTTAACTATTTCACTTTGACGGATATTACTGTTCCTTCATTTTTAATGGCGGTACAAACAAGAATGTTAGTTTTAAGGTTTAAAGCGTTAGTAAAATCTTTTTAAAGGTTTATAGTGTTAGTAAAATAATCTCAAAGTTTAAAGTGCTACTTGGTGACACTTTGAAGGTTTGAAATGTGATTTTCCCTTTAATAATATCGTGATAAACAAAGACAAAACATTCAACTTCACAATCCACCAAGACAGACTCACAAGAAATGAAACAACAATACGACAGTAAACACTTTTGTCTAGTTTCCGTTCTCCTTAGCTTTCGATACTCCCACCCCTAGCTTCTCAACAAACTCCTTAAACTTCTTCTCCGACGAACCCCCAGGAGCCACCGCGGCTTCTGCCTCGGCTTTCCATTTCAAAGCATTCTTCCTCAACTCTTCTGCTTTCTCCCCAACCGTTGCTTCCAAAAGCTTCTCCGCCACATCTTCCCTCGGCACAACCCTCTCCTCCGTCGCTCCACGGCCAAGCCTCACTCCGACCTTAAACTCGTCAATCAGATAAACCGCATTGGTCACCTGATCTCCCCACAGCGGACAACAAACCATCGGGACTCCCAAAGACAAAGACTCCATTGTCGAGTTCCATCCACAATGAGTCACGAAACATGCCACTGAAGGATGAGCCAATACTTGCTCCTGTGGACACCAATCCACAATCATCCCATTACCTTTCACACTACTCTCTTTAATTTCTTGCGGCAAGACATGAGTCTCGACCTTGAAATCGTGCGGTGGAGGTCTAATCACCCATAAGAACGATAAACCTGATTTCAAAACCCCATGAGCGATCTCCTCGATCTGTTCTTGCCTCAAATACGCAACAGTTCCGAAAGAAACATAGACGACTGACGATTTAGGCCTCGAGTCTAACCACTCGAGGCATTGATCCGCCGGTTTGCAAATGTCACCGCTTACATCAGAAGTAACGGTTTTAGCGACTTTAAAAAGTGGTCCAATGGATTTTAGGGGACAAAGCGTTGACATGTAATCAATAACTTCCTGCTCCAAGGAGTCGAAAGAATCGATTAGAACACAGAAGGACTTGCTAAGATTCTTGAACTGTCCAAGAATCGCTTGTCTAAAACCTGCGAACGGAGAAGAAGGAAAGAGAAAGCTAGGGATCTCGTCGTGCTTCAAGACAGGAACACAAGGAAGCTTAACATCGAGCTCAGGTTCTGTTTCTGTAGGGAAAGAAACTGAGCCATCTTGGTAATGGTAATAAGCAGAGAAACAAGCACAAGACTGAACCCAAAGAACCGCACATGGAATATTAAACTCTTCCGCTACGTGGCAAACCCATGGGATGAACGGGTTATTGATCAGACACGAGACAGGCTCGTTCGCGTCCTTGTATCTCCTCACAAGTTTGGACACTTCTCGTACCCCAATGCTCTCGAGGTGTCGAATGTACACAAGGAAATCACCTCTCCGGTCATCGTCATCTGCCCATTCCTCGTCGAAAAACTCAAACCGTATTGAACCGGAACCAACCGGTTTAAGCTCACCGTCGACGATCTTGTTGGCGTGTTTCATTTTCTTGCCCCAAAGCTCAGTAGTGACGAAGGTAACAAGTAAACCCTTGGAAGCAATTAGCTTGCCGAGACGAAGTAGAGGGTTGACGTGGCCTTGTCCTTGAAACGACACGAGCATTACATGAGTTGGATTCGGAGATGAACAAGGTTCCAACACCATTTCCGAATTGGTTCCCATGTTTTTGGTGGATATGTATAAAAGAATGTCCGAATAGTATGTTTTGGTAGATTTTCACATAGAAACGTTTCTTTACTTTATACATAAGCGTCAAAAGCTTTTTTTTTTTTTGTCAAAAGCATTTATATTCCAAACCTACTGATTGCTTCTCTCTACCACACATCTTAACTAACCAGTTATCACCACGACACCACATGTCTCTCAACCAAAAATCGGGCAACAAAAGGTTATCGAATTGAATTGGAATAACGACGTCGTCGTTTGTAAATGTTACTTTAAAAACGAGCCAAGCACTCTCTCCAACATGATCAAGTATGGCCACATCAATTTAGCTAAGTGGGGTAGCTCAATGCATATACAATTATCAGAATTAGAATTCAATTCTGCACAGTTTTTTTTGTTAAAACATCAATGTGATAATGAGGCTTTTTCTATAATAAATGGGTCTAACTGCTTTTCACTTAGACAGATCGTGTATATACACACAGTCACACTTACACAGAAATTATTAAAGGATCCTATACTTTTATTGGACAGCGGATTAAGAACCCTATCTCGTTTGTTATGATACCAGTGATAAAACGGTACGGTAGGTAAAATGTAGTATATATGCTTAATATAAGCAATTGAGGACATTAAAGGTTTAGTACCGTCGGTAGCAAAACCAAACTTCGGTTTCTAGTTGAA
Organism: Camelina laxa; assembly: GCA_024034495.1. Taxonomy (NCBI): domain Eukaryota; kingdom Viridiplantae; phylum Streptophyta; class Magnoliopsida; order Brassicales; family Brassicaceae; genus Camelina; species Camelina laxa. The sequence continues at coordinate 6,254,898 of CM043883.1, forward strand.
CATAAATTAAAAAATAAATAACATAAATCACCTATTGTGCAAATTCATAAAACATAAATAAAGCAAATTTGCTAAGAAATATTGTAAAACAAATATCAATTGGCACCATCGTCCATTCCCTGAAAAAAAAGTAGTTTCGTACTATATTATTTTGGTAGTACATGAGATATTGATATATGGGTAATATTTTGGTGGGGCAAAATGACATTTTTTTCATACATTTTTTTAAAAATACTCTTTCATGTTACCATTTTTAAAACTATTCATCTTTATATACAAAATGACCAAATTACCCTTTTTGAGTGACAGCAAGAATGTACAGTCATCAAAATCGAAAATATTTTTCCGCCAAAAATAAAAAAAATTTCCCGCAAAAATTTTTTTTTCCTCGCCAAAATCGAAAATTTTTCCCGTCAAAAATTATATTTTTTCCCGCCAAAATCGAAATTTTTTCCCGCCAAAAATATTGAAATTTATATCTTATAAAAATATTGTAAACACTTTTAAAAATTTACAAGGTGTTTAAAAAGCTTTTAAAACCCTTATAAAAACCTTGTAAACGTTTTTATAAGGTTTTTAAAAACAATGTAAAAGCGTTTACAAAGTGTTTAAAAACCTTTTAAAAATCTTTTTAAAAACCATTTGAAAACCTTTTAAAAACCTTGTAAACGCGTTTACAAGGTGTTTAAAAAACCTTTAAAACTCTTTAAAAAAATCTTGTAAAAACCTTTACAAGGTGTTTATAAGGCTTTGATAATGTATAAACCTTTTAAAAACCTTGTAAATTTTTTTTGTCGAAAATTTTTATCAAATTTCTTTTGACAAAAATTTTTTTGGCGGAAATTGTTTTTCAAAAATTTTTTGGCGGGAAAATATGTCGGAAATTTTTTTGGCGGGAAAAATTTGTTTTTCTTTTTATTGATTAAAATATTTTTCATCTAAGGGTAAAATGGTTATTAAAAATTAAAGGAGGGGAAAAATAAAAATGGCCAAAAAAGGTATACCAAAAAGGGTATTTTTAGCAAATTCTCTATTTTGGTTATAAAATTATGATATTTATAATTTAGGTGTATCGGGTTGGTTTGATTTTTGGTATTTAGAGATAGTAGGGATTTTAGGTGTATTATAACAACCATAAATAATCTTGAATCCAAAGCATAATATCTACAAACAAAATATCAAAAAATCATATATATCCCAAATTACCTTAATTATCGCTCATAGCTCATAATGGTCTATTAATAAAGAACAATTCTTGGGTTCATCTCTAAAGTGAACCCTTGTATTCATCCCTTTCACTTTTAAGTTTAAACCAATGATTTTGCCATGTCATCTAAGATTTAAAGGAAAAATTAAATAAATTAAGAAAATAAAATTATTAACAAAAAAGAAGATTATTTTGTTAACATTTTTTGAACGGCGTCACCCTTAGAAGAAACGTGAAGACATGGGACAAAGACGACGATGGTTCTTCAAAGTTAGACTTGGAGGAGCAAATGTAAAGATACATTTGTTGGGAACGGGAAAGAGACGACGGTGGTTCTCCTCGGTTGGATTTAGAAACGAATTGGTCAATGGCTTCATAGGTTTACTTCATCTTGATTGTATTCCAGATCCCTCTCCTCAGAGAAATTCATACTGTAAACGATTTCCAACTGTTTTGGATTTGAACTAGATGAGTTGATTTGGCTCTTAATTAAGGTCATCCTATTCCCTGGTTCTATGTATCGTCAATGGTCTTGCCACGACCATGAAAAGAGGAGTATGAAGGCGATGTTAAAACTCGGTATGGAACCAGTCACCAGTGTTATGAGAGTAACCATCAAAGAACCAAAAACGTAAACCAACACCCTTTTATGTTTTTTTTTTCATTTAGTTTAGATGTATGTTTTTGTGTGTAAGATTCTAATGATACACTACATTATTGTTTGCCAGGTATTGTTCTTCATCTCAAAACCCGATGTCTTCCAAATTTATGAAAATTAGATGAAACAAAGTTTGAGAACTTTCAAATTTTAGGATTTCAAAACATACATTCTAGCAAATAGACAAAGTTATTGGTCATAGTATTGACGTCTAAATTAAGTTTTAGCAGAGTGCATAATTACAGACGTTGGAACCCTATGCATGGACTCTAACTCCTCAAACATATATCTTCTGTTTCTCTTCTAACTCCTCAATATTGTCTCAAGCAAAAGTTCTCATGACAGCTGAAGGAAAAGAGTATGTTACTTTTCTTTTTTTGCTTGAATGGTGAATTGATTAATCAAACATATAAACATGTATAAAGTGCACCATCAGACGAATAATTAGGAGACATAGATGCAGACCGAAACGAAACCAATTGCAACTTTTGAGGACTAATAAAACAAGCCTGAAATCAGACTCGAGAGTTTCTTACATGATTGGTGAGACGGAAAACCAAATTTGAAGATGACGATACTGAAGCCTGAGCCATATATATAATCCAGCGAGGTGTTTATAATAAATTCTGAAGATGAGAAAATTAACGTATGACCAGAATTGAAATCAAAACCTTAAAAAAAAAAGGCGACGCTGTTAACAAATCTTGTTAATGATGATATTATTTTCTTAATTTTTTTTTTTTAATTTTTAATTCCTTTTTGAATCTTAGATGACATGGCATAATCATTGGTTAAAAGTGAAGGGGGTGACTACAAGGCTTCACCTTAGGGATCAACCTAAGAATTGTTCATTAATAAAAGGACCTTTACACCCCAAACTCTTTCTCCCAAAGAAGAATATTGTAATGTTGTTAGAACTAGGTTTTTCGAGATAATCAAGTTTCTTGTGTAGCAAGATATTGGTTTTAGTTACAACAAGCTGATACATTTGTATAAACACATCACTTGTTTTATTCGATTCACGGAAACAAATTACAATGATACTTAAAAAAAAGAGCGGAACATTACATAATAGAGTGGAACAAAAGATGATCAAGCCTGACGGCCAAATCGTCTTTCCCTGCGCTGATACGAAGCGAGGGCCTCTACAAGCGTATCCTTATTGAAATCAGGCCAAAAAACTGGCGAGTAGAAGAGCTCTGTATAAGCAAGTTGCCACAAGAAGAAGTTACTAATCCTCTGTTCTCCACTTGTCCTAATCAATAAATCAGGATTTGGGAAGTCACAACAATTTGTCAGAAGCTCTCTCTCGATCAATTTCTCATCTACATCTTCCTCTCGGATCAACCCTATTTCTGATTTCTTCACAATACTCTTGCAAGCATGCATGATGTCGAATTTCCCACTGTAATCTATGGCCAAAATGAGATGCTTGTTCTTGTAGCCTTTCGTAGCCTCCTCTATCTCATTGATTGCTCGGATGAGAGATTCAGGGATCCTCGTTTTACTCCCAATAACAGAAATGCGAACTTCCTTTCTGAAAAAACAAGATCTTGGTTGTAAACGAGCAGACCATATATGTCATTAACTAACAAAATAATCTCAATGGAGTTTGTATTATACCTTTGGAAGTATTCGTTGTTGGACTTGAAGTAATGTTGGAACAAAGACATTAAGAACTCAACCTCATCCTTCAACAATAACAATATATAAATAATTTTGTTAAAGAGTTGATAATTGTATGAGAATGTAGAAACTACTACTAATTATGTCTAAAATGTCACACCTTGTCTCTTCCCCAATTCTCTGTGGAGAAAGCAAAAGCTGTGACTGTATGAATCCCAAATTCAAAGCAGAGCTCGGCGATCTCTGTAACCAACTTCATTCCGGTCTGGTGGCCTTGTGACGCCAGCAATCCGGCTCCTTTGGCCCATCTCCTGTTTCCATCCAGTATTAGTGCCACGTGTCTCGGCATCAGCTATCCGGCTCCTTTGGCCCTTCGTAGCTCCTTCTCTCGGACAATATAAGTTTTCTCATCACTACACAAACACAAAAGCTAAAGCTAAGTTATGAAGATTTAGGTTTGCACTTTGTTTTTGTGTCCTTGCTTATTTCATTTAACCAAACAAACCAATCGCTTTAAATTTATGTCCACGTAAACTTTATATAACCTTTATAAACACTCTTTAAAAACATTTATTTTTTTGTCCTTACTTCAAAATACCACAAAATATATATTTACAAACTTTTACAAAACATGTTATAAAAAGTGTTTATAAATTTGTATGAGGTTTGTGTAACATACGATACGAGGATATAGATTCTTTATAAAGTTTACGTGGAAATAAAGATTAGATGTGTAATAATAATAGATAGCAGGTTATATTATTGCAGTGGACATAATTGGCTAAATGCCAAAACAAAAACTTATGACAAGTTTTAAAATTTGAGTTAAAACTAAAAGTATATGATTAGAAAACACAAATGTACCGTTTCTTGTTGTCATCATCGTCTCGAGTGGCTTTGATTTTTGTGAGTCCGAGGAGTTTTGGCAAGAAAACAGGGAAGCATACATAACTTGTCATAAAGAGACAAGGGATGCTAAACAGAAAGAGAAGGGATGATAGAGAAGAGAGAATAGACAACATTGTTGCTGTGATTGCTTACGCTAAATTTGGCTTTGCCTCAGATGTTTGTTTGAGTTATGTATTGAAGCTTTCTCGTATACAGTATATATACTAAGAGTTCTAAGACATCGCTTGATCAATCAAACTATGTAACAAGACACGTCACACATAAATCTCATCAAATCACCGATCCGTATTTTTTGAATTATAAAAATCTAACAAATCAACTAAAATATCCTAAAAATTCATTCAAATCTTTCCAAATCCAACTTTCATCAAATCTTTTAAAATTCTTAATCCAACACACCCCTTAATACATATTAGTTAATCTTTTAAAATTCTTAATCCAACATACTTATTATCGTAGGGGATTTGAAAAAATGTATGATACTTAGGTATAAATTTTAAATAAATACATGATTTACCAATCATTTATGTGAGAATTAAATAAATAGATTATTAAAAACTGTAAATGTTATGTAGAATATGTTGTTATTCGATCGTGATTTTGTTAAACTATGTTAAAGATTGGTTATAGTTTATGACTTGTAAAAAGTTATTTAAAATTTTAACAAATTTGAAGTTGTTGGACTCAAACTTTTTCAAAGTCAAGAAAGTTTTGAGTTATTCACTTAAAAGTTAAAACTAGAAAATCTAAGATTTTCAATGAATTTAATTATTATATTATTAGTTCATGATTTTATACATTTGTTTTCACAAAATAAAGTCATGGAAAATATCACTAAAAATACAGAGATTGTTATGGCTTTACAAGATTTTAGAAAACTAAAACAAAACTATAGAAATCTCTTTAGCAATCCTTAAAAATCTTTCATTTATTCACTTTTGATGATTTTATTGAAGTTTTCAAAATTATATATAAATTAAAATTCTTTATTGATTATAATAATTTGAAATTTTGAATATTTTTTAATCTTTTCCATATTGCCCATACATATTTAAATCAATGCAGGATGGAAAACAAAATTTAGATATTTGAGTAATATAACCCAGAATGGAGAACATAGTGAAGCTGTTACAAACTGATTAAATTATCCAGTCCAAAAGAAATAAACTGTTTTAATTTAATACATGATTCATCAACCCTATCAGTCAACTAAGCTAAATACTAGCCAAAAAAACTCAAGAACAAACACATCTTCTACCCATAAAAACAATAAACTAATTAAATCAATTTATTGTTTTTTAGTTTATTTATATGAAAGTTTTAGTGACTATTCTTTTATATTCAAGATATAGATTACTAAATACAAAATTGTTTTACTTCAAATATGTCGATTATTAAATTATCAAACTTTTTTTGGATCAAAAAACATGAGTCGACCTAACTTATCGAATTGTACTCTAACAAAGGTTTCCAGGAATGTTGTATGTATAAGAAAAAAATGTCCAACTGATTTGTTTACATTTTATAAGTTATTTAGCAAGAAGCTGAAGGTGCACAAACTGAGTTAGAAAACGCAGAAATAAAAAGCATTTTTTTTTTTGTATTGTAATGTGTTGTATATTATTTATTGCAAATATATTCACTCTAAACTTGAATACTCTCAGTTGATATTTACTAGAGACAACTTGCTAACACAGTAGATGTACCCTTGTAAAATGATAGTTTTTTTCCCCTTGTAATCAATGTTTATTGTCTTAGACAAAATGATGTTTTACTGTAATGGCTTAGTTTTTGAGTTTTTGTTGCAAGATATCATGAAAAAATCTGTTTTATATGTTTTTTTTTTTTTTTTTTTTTTATAAACATTTTCTGTTTAGATGTCTATATATAGTTTAAACATGGGTTGTTGACGTTTTGAGTCGGTCTTTTATTAGATGAAGTCTTTTACACTTTTTTTACGGTTTATTTACCATTACCGGATAACTCGGTTTTCATGATCTTTAATTACTCACTGGCAGACATGAACATTTAATTTGATCATGCATGTGTTCGTTTCACGATTTCAATTATTCATAAACAAACATTGATATATGCTCGATGTTCCACGAGTTACGTACTTTGCTTTGCATCAATTATTGATTCTTAACTACGTTTTGGGAAGGTTCCTCAAACTCGACCACCTAACGTGCATTTCATTGCTACTCGCTATATATATATTACTAGTTAAACTACTCGAGTCTGGGCATACGTATTATATAAACTCTTCCATACGTATTAGTTAAGTTTTGTAACAAGGGGTTTTTATTTAACTTGTTCCAGCCATTCGAGAACGCCCCACGTGATTTTTATTCTTGTGTCACATGATTTTGACGAGTCCCAATAAATTTAGAGAGATTAAAACCCTGTTTTTGCCACTTTTAGACCTGGACATTCGGTTAACCAAATGGTTAACCGTTCGGTTTCAGTTCGATTGTATTCGGTTTCGGTTAGTTTGGATATAGTAATATAATAACTATTTGAATATTTTAGAAATTTCGGTTCGGTTCGGTTCGGGTTTTTTCGGTTCGATTTCAATTCGGTTAGTTAAAGAGATAACTATGACTAACATAAATTATATTGAAATTAACCGAATATAATATAACCAAAAGTAACAAAAAATAACCAAATATAACATAAATTAACCAAGAATACATTACAAAATTAGAAAAAAGAGACAAATATTAATCTGATTTTACAAATAGTACATTAACTTTGTAAATTCAAAATAATAACATTTAAATATAAGTATTTAATTATCTGAATATAGAAATAATTAATATTTTAAGTTTATTTTACAGGTTTTTATAATATTAAGTATATTATCTTAGGTATATTATAGGTTTTTGGATATTTCGGTTAACCATTTAATTGTCGGTTCGGTTCGGTTTGGTTTCGGTTAGTTTGGATATAGGATTTTACTAACCATTTGGTTATTTGAAGAACTTCGGTTCGGTTTTGGTTTGATTTCGGTTCTGTTTCGGTCGGTTATTTGGTTACCGGTTATTTTGCCCACCCCTAGCCACTTTCCAGTCTACTAATACGTATGGTGGCCACAAAGAGGAGTCTCGACGTGCGCAACAACGACAACCCGGCTCCTGCGATCAAGTAGAATCACATTGCGAATTGAATATAATGCTATCTTTTGGGTTTGAGTTCGTAGGTTTGATCTTGTTTGGTTTTTAAATCCCAAGTCAAGTCTTCATTAGTATGATATTGTTCACTTTGAGCCCAAGTAGTAAAGTCCGCACGGATTTGTTATTAGGATCATTCTCAAAAAACCTCATACTAAGTAGGGTTGGACTTGACTTATATATTAGAAACTTCTTTTATAATCTTACGATGTGGGACATTGGTTTGTATCTCAACAATCCGTCCCCCTCAAACCAAGGACCACGAACCTTAGCCTTCTCCTCAGCGAAATCTTGTTACCATTGACTTGATATTTCCTTATTCGCAAGGTATTCTTGAGGTACCCATCTTATCGTGTCACATTGAGGGGCTTCTCCCATACCGACCATTAGCCCATACACATTTCCTATGCCCACTTATTTCAACCTAGACTCTGATACCGATTGTTGGATTTTTAAGTCCAATTCAAGTGCCATTAATATGATATTATCCATTTTGGGTCCAAGTGGTAAAACCCACACAAATTTGTTATTAGGATCTTTTCCAAAATGACTCATACTAAGTAGAGTTGGACTTGACCTATATATTGGAAACTTCTTTTCTAATCTTTTGATGTGGGACATTGGTTTGTATTCCAACATTGTTATTGAGCTCCATCCCAAAAAGCCTCATACTAAATAGGATTGCACTTGACTTATATTTCAAAAAGTTAATTTCTAATCTTTCCATGTGGGATATTGGTTTGTATAATCTTCCTAATTAGTTTATTGTCATGATGCTTGAGGCGATCATGCTACCTAGTTTCGACATGATTTTCTTTTGATGTTTGTAAAACTGAATATAGCTTGAATAATTCTTGATGAGATTTGACTTTCGGGGATTGATTTTTTTTTTTTGTCAACTGGAGTTGTATTGATGTAATATAAAAGCTAACGTTACATTGTCAAAAACTACGTCTGTTTCCAACTCTACCCGAGTGTTTTCTTGTAATTTTCTTGTAATTTTCGGGATTGATATATATATATATATATATATATGTTTTCTTGTAATTTTTTTTCTTATTAATTAGTTGACCTTTTCTTAACATGTGTATGATGGTTGCGATGATATTGCTAGCGGATCAAATATAAAATTGGGTACTATTTTTTAAATTCTTATTAATTTAGGACCTTTTGTCCATACTTACAAAATTGAGCATTTTACAAGCAAAAGCAACGATTTTATCGTACACTTTTTTCTTCTCTAAACTCAAAAACCTACTCAACTTCTCTGGATCTATGGCTTCGACATCGAAGAGACATCAAAAACAATAAAGCTCATGTTGCCTTCATATCTGGTTTCAAAGATATTCTGATTTTTTTGTTTCTGGATTTTCTAGGTTTCACTCTTCCTTACTTTTAACTTGAAAATCCAGCCAACAAGCTTTTGAGATTTGCGTTTTCAAACATCAAAATTGTTTCAGATTTAAAAATGAATTTGAAATTTTGATTTAATTAATGTTTATAACTAGAACCTTTGGGTTCACTAGGCACTATCCCCGTATGATTTAACTTTCTTCATTCAAAAAAAAAAAAAATAACTGAGTCCATTAAATTCTCGGATCTCTAAAATTGTGTATGTGGTGGAGATGTGATGGATATCACATAGATAGTGTGTGGGGAGCACGCGAGTGATAGACAAAATTGTGGTTGGAGGAAACGTTGGTTGTGCGGGCGAAAAAGCAAGGAAGCGATGAAGAAGACATGGGTAAAACTATCATTTTACTAACATGAAAATTCCTAATTCTGCAAGGATTAAAAATAGTTTATCAATTGAAAGAATTAGCTCATTAAACCTCTAAATCTATAAATATCCCTATTGCTAGTGAGTCTCTTTTCATATTTGCTAGGCTTGCTCAAAATGATTATATGTGTTTTCCTCTATTTATTTCTTGTTATGATTAAACCCTTACAATAATTTACCAAAGTGACAATTTTGTTATACTTAACCTTTAAAGTGGTTTTATGTGTTTGCGAATCAACAAAAACTAATGAACAGAATGATTGCGTCAATAAAATAGACGAATATTTTATCATTAACAATATATAATAACAAACTAATACATATTTAAAATAATTTAATTATCAATAATATCATTAATAATATATTAAATATTTCTGTTTATCATTAATTTAATTAAATGATCTTTTTGTTTTATTTAAATTTTCGAAACCAAAATATTGTAATTTTTTAAATATTTTTTTTTGTTATTTCGTTTTTTTATTTTAAATATATTATTAATGATACAAAATATTTAGGTTTTGATTTTTGTTAAAACGACTTCATCATTTAGAAAAAAAAAAAAAAAGAGAATTGTTCCAAAATAACCATTTATTATATCTAAAAAAAATTATTAGGTTTTATTAGGTTTATAAGGTACTTCTGAATAGTAATTACTACCCGGAGATTCCATCCAAATATTTATAAAATTTTAAGTTTTTTAAAGGTTTTTATAAGGTAATTAAATGGTATTTATAAAGGATACATAAAATTTTACACATATGTAAAGGTGATTTTTTTTATATAAGCTTACACACATATTTGAATACGTATCAGACTTTTAGTAATATTTAGAAATGAGCATTTTTTACTAAAGCTTTTAGAAATGAGCATTTTTAAAAAATGGTAAGAGTATTTTTGAAATTTCGCCTTAAAACTGGACAAAATATTATAAAGGCCATTTATAATATGATGGACCGTCAAAAGAAGTAAAACTGTAACGAAGTAGACCATTCTAGAATTCCTAGATAATATTCAAGTTTCTTGTATAGCAAGATATTGGTTTTAGTAACAAACTGATTGCTGGGTGACTATAAGGCGAAGCAAGGAGAAGAAAACAGATCACTAATTTTATTCGATTTAGAAACACAAATTACAATGACGCTTCAAACAAAGAGCAAGTAGTTTTGGTAGAAATTACCGAAGAAGAGAACATAATAAAGCGTAAAAGAGGTGGATCAAACCTGAACGCCAAATCGTCTTTCCCTACACTGATACGCAGCAAGGGCCACTAGAAGCGTATCCTTATCGAAATCAGGCCAAAGGACCAGCGTGAAGAAGAGCTCAGTATAAGCAAGTTGCCACAAGAAGAAGTTACTAATCCTCTTGGGAAGTCAGTACAATTTTTCATAAGCTCTCTCTCGATTAATGCATCGTTTACATCTTCCTCCCGGATCAACCCTTTTTCGGATTTCTTCACAATACTCTTGCAAGCGTGGATGATATCGAATTCCCACTGTAATCTATTGCCATGATGAGATGCTTGTTCTTGTAGCCTTTCGTATCTTCTTCAATCTCATCGATTACTCAGATGAGAGATTCAGGGATCCTCGTTTTATTCCCAATAACAGAAACACGAACTTCCTTTCTGAAAAAACAAGATCTTGGTTGTAAATGAGCAGACCATATATGTCATTAACTAACAAATAATCTCAATGGAGTTTGTATTTATACCATTGGAAGTATTCGTTGTTGGACCAAAGACATTAAGCACTCAACCTCATCCTTAAAACAATAACAATAAAAATTGTTAAGAGTAGATAATTGTATGAGAATGTAAGCTACTTGTGTCTAAAATGACTCACCTTGTCTCTTTACCAATTCTCTGTGGAGAAAACAAAAGCTGAGACTGTAGGAATCCCAGATTCGAATCAGAGCTCGGCGAAGAGACAATACTGGTCAAAAGATTCACATTTTTTTTGTAGCGCCATGGGAGAGAAAAAGAGAAGCAAATAATAAACCATGCATGGTCATCATATATACCTAGCTAAAATTTCAAACACTTCGGATTTTAACAAATGATGAAAAAGAAGTAGTTCAACTTTATTATCTAGAGAATTGAAATAGGCAAGACTTTTTTATGTGTTCAGTAGTAAGCAGGGAATAAGGAGAATTACTGAGAACACGATACTTCAACAAACTGATAATCATGCAAGATTAAGAGACATTCTTTGTGACATTTCTGTAGAAAGACCAGTCAGGATGAGAAGAATCGATCTTAGGCTGTCCAAAGGAATGCTCTTTTATATAAACCTGAACATCCGATGATTTTGCCAGACCATCCAAGTAAGAGCAGAACTCTCCTTCTGGATCTATAAGATAGATAATCAAAACAATCGAAACCATAACTTAAAAACATGTCTAATGATAAGAGATGAACATCACAAGTTTTAAAACTGTTTACATACCAAGTAAATGGTCTTTAACGTCAGACGGATCATAACTCAACGGGAACAGACCCGTATTGTCCTGGATGCATCCACGGACAACAAGATCAATAAAAGTTAAGAGCAAGAACAAACAACTAACTAGCTGATAAACAAACGGTATATATTACAGAGATAAATGTATGTTATACAGGATTGAGAAGAGCTTTGTAAGGTTCTTCTTCAATGAAGATGGTGTTTGATGCAGAGAAACCTTTGAAGCAGTGAAACACTTTAGAGAGATCCTTAAAGAACAAAGGCTTGTAACTGTTCTCTAGTGTTTTAAATCCACTGTCCGTACACTTTTCTTGATCCTACAAGGAAAGAGAATTCGAAAGTGCATAGATACAGATATAGACAAAAACACATATAAATATGGGTATTTAATTAAGAGTCTCTTACCCACACGAACAGAAGCTTATCTTCTAGATCTTGAAGAATAATGTTTAGAATTATATCAACATTTTTCCTATCAGTCAAAATTATGAAGAGTCAGATCAACGTAACTATACGTTCAACATAAAGAATTGACATTATTTAAAGTTAATCTTTGACTAACTCGCAAGCAGAGGACCAAATCCCGACTTGAAATCTCTCAAGACAAAACTTCATAAACTCTTCAACAAATGGCCTCTTATACACTAAACAACAAAGAAATCAAACAATCCCAATCAAGCTAATTATATTTAAACAAAAAAAAAGGGAAATTAATATCGAAATTAATGTTACCAAGATTTGGTCCACATGAAGCATCAGGAGAACGGTTCTTGGGAGCTTTGTGCAAAACTTTTTTATGCACACGGTGTAGAAGTAGACCATTCAGACTTAAGACCAAGAGTTTCTTTTCGTCCTTGTTCGGCGGTGCTAAACTAAGTTTATCAAGAATCCAACTAAGTTCTGTCTCTTCTGGATCTTGTTCACATGAGTAGTCATCATCATATTCATCGTTGCCGTCGTAGGATGCGATGATGGTGGTACTCTTCTTATTATTCTTTTCTTCCGCCATTGCTGTGCTTCAGCCTTCAGGTAGTCGAGACTTATATGGTCGTATATATATCTAGTATAGGATTAAGTCAATTTAAGGTGGTGGGTGGGCGATTTAGCTTCACGAGATCAAAAGCCATTTATTTGGCGTTATTTTTCATGCTGCTCTTTGGATACTGTCAAATCTTTTTGGTACTTCTCACTAATTTTCCTAATAGTGACTTTTTCTTTTTCTTCGAAAACCATTATGTAGCTATTTGACTTTAAACTACCGATGAGAATTTCACTTTTCACACATGGGTAAAAATAAAATAATGTCGGTACATCTGATCCATCTTTTTAAAGTTGTTTTTTTTTCTTTGTTGACCAAAATTTACGGAGTATATGAATTTCATTTAATTTGATGACATCCAATACTAGAAATGTTAAAGACTAGAAAACCTATATAGCGAATCAAGGTGATTGATCGAGTTCTTTTTCAGGTTTAACAGTTGTGTTATTGTTATGATGATACCAAAAGAAATCTCACTCAAGAATTAAGAAGCTTATTGGAAAATTTGTGCTATTTTTCTTTCTTTCTCTCTGAACATTTTGTCAAATAATTAGACGAGATTTTGTTTCCTAATTTTCCATAGAAAAACATGAAAATCATATAATTAAATAAAATTTAAGTTATCTATAACTATATAAAAATTTAAAATACTAAAATCATGGAAACCCATATATAGTTTAATCTCTGAACAAGATCTAGAGACTATATTCAGACATTCGATGAAAAGAACTAAACAAATTAACATATGACATTCGTAAAACATTTGTGCGTCATGCCATGATATTATGTTGTTCTCCGGAACCATATTTTGAATAGTTTTCATGCCACTGTTAAATTTTGGTGTGATTTTTCAAGGTATGAGAAACATAAAAGAAACTGTTGTTAAGGATGGATTTGCACTTCCTAACATATTAAACCCATGATCATTTCTTGAGACCTGTCCATAAAGTCCCGCAAATTAGACCATGTGCATCAGTGTAGTTTTGGGTCGTCCTCCGTTATTTTTCGATTTAAAATAAATAAAAAAGGCCCAATTCAGAAGAAACGTATATTCATTTGGGACGTTTTTTGTCCGTCTATTTGGACGCGTGCTATGTTGTGATTGGTTGAAGATTTTCTCTAGGATTAAAACAAAAGAATTTGTCGAGACAAATTTCTAGACTTTTCTCTTCTAGCTCGACGAATTCCCGTAGCTGATCTTCTCTCCCGAAATCTATCAATCGAGTGAACGTTGCTTTAAGGTTAATGATCCCGTCTCCTCTTCTTCTTCTTCTTTGTTATCTAATTCTAAAGTTTATTCCTTTTTTTCTCTCAATTTCTGATTGATTGCAAAAGAGTATTCTCTGTTAGCAAGTTTTGTTAAATCTTTCGATTTCAAGTTTTTGGGTTTCGAAGTTTTTGATTTTAATAAGCAATCAGCTGTTTAGTATAAGAATCAGTTCGTTTCCTTTTGGTATTTTTTTCTCTCTTTCTTTCTAATTTTGTCTCTCTGTAGATAACATTTGGTTTTGTCCGATGATGATCGTTGATTGTTTTGCACATGGTTAAGTTTGGTGTTGACAATTTCTGTTTTCAATAGAAGAAAGAATCATGTGATACAGAGACATAGATATGCTAATATTATATCTCTTCTTGATGAACTTGTTTTGTTTAAGAAGTTAGCGTCTAAAAGGCTCCTAGGATTTGGAAAAAAATCGGGTTTTGCTTAGAAGTTGCATTAGCCATCTTCTCTTGGATAATCTATTTGGAATAACGGCTAAGCAACTGTCTCTTTTGCTATGAGCTTCTATTCGATGTTGTGTGTCGTTTACCGCATATGCTTATTCTCTCTCTGAATTTTCTTTTTTGGTTGTTGGGCATTGACAGAAGGAACACAAGAACGTTTTTGGATTCTGGGAATTATGGATTTTAAAGGTAAAAAATGGGTTGGGAATGTGTACCAGAAGTTTGAAGCAATGTGCTTAGAGGTTGAAGAGATCATTGTGCAGGTGAATGCTTCTAAGTCCTCTGAACATTGTAACCAACTTCTTATTTCTCTCTTTGCAGATTGCCTCCAACTTCTTATTTCTCTCTTTGCAGATTACCCAATAGAACTGTGCACCAATCACTTCAATGTTTATGTGAATAGCCAGATGTAGTATTTTATCAGTACACTGTAAGATTGATTAGTTGTTTTTTCTGCATTCTTTTACCAGTGTTTGTGTGTGAGAGAGAGATGCTTGACATATTTAGATGCTTGACATATTTTGCTTTCTTGTAGGTTAGTATCACCACAAAAACGGGTGATGATTTCAAAAGAAAAGGCATAGGCAGAAAGCTTATGGACTAACTATTCAAGACTTACTCTTCTGATCATGATGGTAAAAGTTTGGCATATGATGGAGAAAAGATTTTATATACTGTTGGTCCTCTGCCACATAATGAATTTGACTTTCAAGTCATCTTGGAAGGTTCATTTTCAAAACGGTGTGTCCCTCTTATTTGGAATAATATTTAATCTTCTCAAGATAGATCTTGTTGATGTTCTAACACAGTCTTATTAAGTTTGTAGGGATTGTGGTGTCTCTGATAGTGGTAGTCCTTCCAGTACTTGCAAAAGATCAAAACGTTCTTTCTTGCCAAGAAGTTACAAGGTTCAGATACATTTTACTGCAAAATTAACGTTTAAGTCTGTTCTTGTCAATCAGAGAGGAGCCGATACACCAGATAAGAGTGATCAGGATGCACTTTCGCTTAACATTGGTATTTTTCATGATTTGATTGAGCATCTTAAGCAAAGATCGTTGGTGCCGCCGGTGTGGGTTCAAATATCAACAGTACGATTACTCGTCAAACAAGACTTCGGGATAAACAAGCTCATGACCAACTAAAACATGATTTGATTGAGCATATTTGGACTAACTTTGGACATCTCCCGGATAATGAAGATTGATTTTAAAATTTTTATGAGTTGAATAAAATGTTTGTTTTTGTTTTGATGTTTTTATGTTTAAGGATTTCTGTTATTCATTTCCTAATTGTATGTTTTTGTTTTTTCTACTTTAAATAATAATATTTAAACTTTCAAAATATTATTATTTTATTTGAGGGACCAAATACAAATAGACACCAATGCTCATATTAAAAATAAGAAACTTTTAAAATATTATTATAAAATATGGGGATCAAAAAAAGTCCCAACCGATGCCAATGCTCTTAGGTGGTAACTTTGGGAAGCTGAGAGGGGTGTTTCGATCATTTTGGTAGCCGAACCAACACTTTCCCCCATAAATACAAAGAGTACAACTGTGGGTTTTTTTCATTTTTTTTCTCACCTTGACAAAAACCCATAATTTTTATTTTGGTAGTGACAAATCCCATAATTCAATATCCCAACAACCACGTAAAATTAACCTAGTTTTTTTAGTCATGTAATATGAAAATAATAATTAAACAAACCCAATAAAGGCTTTAAAGAAGAAGACTAGGTCAAAGTCTGGTTTTGCCTTTGTGTGGTTGTCGTCTCTTTTGAACACTTTCGTTTCTTCTTTTCCTTTGACCACTCCAAATACAAATAAAAAAAACAAACAAAACCAGTGTTTCGTTGTCCGTTCACTCTCTCGTAATCACACATATACACACAGACACACTCTCATACACATACACAATACGAAAACCAATTGTATTGTTCCACACACAAAATTTGGAGACGACGACAATGGAGAATGGCTCAGAATTGTCTAAGATCATTGACGGACCAACCAATCCTATGGTCACACCTTTACTCAATGATCTTTACCAATTCACCATGGCTTATGCTTATTGGAAAGCTGGCAAACACAACGAACGATCCGTGTAAACACCACAACAATTCTCATTTCCTCTGCTTTTTGAATGGTTTTGTGTTATTTTTTAAATTGATTTTTCTGTGTGTTTTGTCTTATGCTTATATATAGCTTCGATCTGTATTTTCGTAAGAACCCATTTGGTGGTGAGTACACTGTGTTTGCTGGGTTAGATGAGTGTATTAAGTTCCTTGCCAATTTCAAATTGAGTGATGAAGAGATCGATTACGTTCGTGAGTCTTTGCCTGGATCTGAGGTAAATCATATAAAGATTGTTGGTGTACTTTAAATCGATTAAAGTTTGTATTTTTCAATCTGGGTTTGATGTTTTTGATTCAAATCAGGAAGCTTTCTGTGATTATCTTAGAGGACTTGATTGTTCTGATGTTGAAGTGTATGCAATTCCAGAAGGTTCTGTTGTTTTTCCTAAAGTACCTCTCATGAGAGTTGAAGGACCTGTTGGTGTGAGTAATAATACACTCTCTCTTTTATGTGAAGATGGTTTAAGCAATAGTTCTATTGAGTGGATGATTCAGTTATTTGTTATGAATCCATATAGGTTGTTCAATTGTTGGAAACTCCATTCCTCAATCTTGTCAATTTTGCATCTTTGGTAGCTACAAACGCAGCTAGGCACCGCTTTGTTGCCGGGAAATCTAAGAGTCTACTTGAGTTTGGTGCTCGAAGGGCTCAGGTTTTCTATCAATCTTTCTCTTTTTTTTTTTTGGATATATAAACCTTTTGTGTTGCATTTTTAGATATTTCCATGTCTGTCTGATGTTAGGGACCAGATGGTGCGATAAGCGCATCGAAATATTGCTACCTTGGAGGTTTTGACGCAACAAGGCAAGTCTTGCTATTTGTTTTATGTTCTGGAAATAGTTGAAAGGGAATGTAGAAATGATATGTTTTTGTATTGTTGGGTAAATTGCCAATGGCAGTAATGTAGCAGCTGGAAAGCTTTTTGGGATACCTCTCCGTGGAACACACTCCCATGCTTTTGTTAGCTCATTCATGGTCAGTTTACCTTAGCCAAAAAAATTTTAATTTTTATATGGAGGTTATACTATTTAAGCAGTATATTGCTAAGCTCATTACAATACATACTTGAGTTAGCTAATAGAGGCGATAACACGGAGTTTGTGGGAATAAGATGTTCTTGTCAATTGCGTTCTGTTAGAAGTTAATCAGCAATGGCTTTGATTATAAGTTAGAATCCTCCTTCCTGTCAATATCACAAAAGTAATTTCGATTTAACTTTGCAGAGCACTGATGAGATTGTTGACAAAGTACTTCGCAGTGCTGATGGGAAAACCACATGTGAGGATTTTGTCAGTCATGTTCAGACATGGTTAAAAAAGATTCAGGTTTGCTATTGCAATCTAGATTTTGCTCTTCTTCTGCCTGTTTTCTAGTCTCAGGACAATATTTTTTTGCAGTTTGCTTATGTTTTGTTTCCTTGTGGATGACAGTATTCACCATCTCTAAGTGGCATTTTCTCTGAGACAAATCAAAGCGAGCTAGTAGCTTTCATGTCATATGCGCTGGCATTCCCCAAAACTTTTCTTGCCCTTGTAGATACATACGATGTAAGCATTAAAAACAATAGTAGATGAGCTTAAGATTTTTAATAAACTGTTTTATTAGTGTTTTGCCGACTGCTTTTATAGGTGATGAAGAGTGGAATCCCTAACTTCTGTGCAGTTGCTTTAGCACTCAATGACTTTGGGTGTGTAAGAATCTCTTGATAGTTTGGCTTGCTTCTTAAGGATCTAGTGATTTTTTACTTCTTCGGGATCATATGGAATCTGAGATGCAAGTGATGTTTGTTGTGCTGTGCAGATATAAAGCATTAGGTATTAGACTGGATTCAGGTGACTTAGCGTATCTATCTACGGAGGCCAGGAAATTCTTCTGCACAGTAGAAAGAGAACTAAAAGTGCCCGATTTTGGGAAGATGGTTGTCACTGCTAGTAATGATCTAAATGAAGAGACGATCGACGCTTTAAATAAACAGGTGATTCCCTAACCTTACTCTCTAGGGCTCCATAAGATTGCTTTTTCTTATGTGTTTTAAAACCTGACTCGTAGGGACATGAGGTGGATGCTTTTGGTATTGGCACCTACTTAGTCACTTGCTATTCGCAAGCGGCCTTAGGTTGTGTTTTCAAACTTGTGGAGATAAACAATCAGCCTCGGATCAAACTTTCTGAAGATGTTACAAAGGTTAATATTCCCTTTCTATCTCTCACTGGTTTCTTATCATTTATTGTTACATTGCACTTATTTGATCATCATTCTGATTTGTTCAGGTATCGATACCATGTAAAAAGCGAAGTTACAGATTATACGGGAAAGAAGGTTACCCTCTGGTGGATATAATGACTGGAGAGAACGAACCACCTCCAAAGGTAAAAAGATATATAACTTTTTCAAAGATATTCGTCTTTTTACCTTATTGCATTTTACATGATATCTTTCTTGATTTTTAAAGGTTGGTGAGCGTTTACTGTGTCGTCATCCATTCAATGAATCCAAAAGAGCATATGTAGTGCCACAACGTGTCGAAGAGCTCCTCAAATGCTATTGGCGTGGAAGTGCAGGTAAAGTTTTTTTCAGTACTGTAAATTTATAATGACATTGCGTATTAGCTAATAATTGCTTCTCTCGGCCAATGAAGATGGAGCAAGAGAAGAGTTACCGTCATTGGAAGAGATAAGAGACCGTTGCATCAAACAGCTGGCAAACATGCGACCTGATCATATGAGAAGATTAAACCCAACTCCTTATAAGGTTTGATTTTCTCCTACAAACTGTTTGAAAAAACCATTTTTCGGTTTTCTCTGTTCTGAGAAATCTGTGTTTACAAACTTGTTCTCGGGTACAGGTTAGTGTCAGCGCGAAGTTGTACGATTTCATCCATTTCCTATGGCTAAACGAAGCGCCAGTTGGTGAATTGCAGTGACAGAAGAAACAAAAAGAAGAATCTTGTATTGGTTGGAGTAATGTATATAGATTTATATACCACAGCATCACAAACTTGCATTAAGAGCTTTGCACCTAGTTTCTCTCTTACCACATTTTGATGATTTCTCATACGTTATTGCCGTAGTAAGGGTTTCATCTTCATACTGAAGAAAGAAAGTCTCTGCGTTCACTGGAACTCTATTTTCAACTGATTCGATATGATTTATTTTACCACTGTAAACATATTGGAAACAGTGAAAAGTTTACTCATGTAGTGTTTGATTAAACTTGTGGTTCAGACCGGTTCCGTTGATCAGGTTTAGTTCTCACAATACCGCATTGTTGTTCAGATCTCATGTAAGAGCTTACTGCTGTTACTCCATTGGTAAGCTGTTAATCTAGTTTTCTCTTTAGTAACGATTCGATGACCGCAGCAGTAAAAAACTGTTTCTTTTATCTCTTCGAAGTCCAGAGTTATAGCCTTATAGGTATGAAGACTATTTTAACATGAATCAACAGGTAGAAACCGATGATAAAGAAGTATCTAAGCCGTCCATCTGGGGCTTAAACGAAGCACACAATGTCTTCATTCATACGATTATGGGGTAATCCTATTCCTTGTCTTTTTACTAATTAAACCGATTTGTCCAAGCCTTAAGCCTAGTATGCACGATAGTTTCGTTTAGTGGTTACCATACACATACGTCAACATTGGATTCGGATGGCCTGCAAATAGCCGTGGCTTGGAGGGCAGGGCATTGGACAAGGCTATACATAACATATGACCATACCTATGTTTGTCAACATAACCTATGACCATATGACCTATGCCATAGTTTTGTTTGCAACAACAGTTCCTTAATGAAAAAATAATGGATTTAGTAAACCTAATAATACAACTTTGTCCAAAAAAAAAAAAAAAGTAAACCTAATAATACAAAGGAAGTAAATCGCTCTAAATAAAGTAGAACTCTAACGGTTTAAATCCATCGTTTAACCCGTTTGTTCTCCGAAATGGTAGGGTCTATATAAGTTGATTGGTTAGACGATTTGCCCAAATGGTCCACGAGAGAGTTTTGTTTTTGTTATAAAGTCTTTGGACATTTGGTCTAGTTACAAAAATGGTCCAGGATCATTTGTTGCGGCATATGGGAATAATGGGATTTAAACAAAAATAGCATTATCTCAAATCTGTCTAAACCATCGGGTCAGTATACATCCTAAGCTCCTAACTATATGACCTTATACAGATCTAAAGTTGTATTAGTATTAATTTCGTATAAAGTTTCAATTCAAACATATACTTTCGCGTGATAGAATGCTTATGAATTGTCTGATTGGTCGGTGCTGAATAGAAAACAAAAAGTGTTAATATAACTTCAGTTGGTGTGGTTGGTACGGTTTAGTTCAACAAAAAAAAGTGCAGTGAAATTGTCGATTAGTTTATTAGAAAATATCAACTAATATTTTTATTTATTTTGACAACAGAAAACACCATTAGCTCAAACGAGTCAATACGAAAAGACATTGTTTATATAGGTAATTAAGTACGGGACTTTACAAACTCGCCGCATTAGATTATCTGTTTTACCATTCAATATCAACTAATTTTAACTAATTTTTTAGTTGAACTTTCCATGTAAAACGTTGTAAATATTAAAATTTGAATATCTAAAGGTAAAAGAAAAAAAATTTGTGAAAAATCTAGGAACTCAACATATACATATGCTTTCTCGATTTGGTTAACCAACCCTTTCTAATAATATAAATTGTTCATAAGAAAAAACATATATAAAGACAAATTACCGGAGAAATGCTGTACAGTTCTAATAGTAACAAAATTATACAAATATATATATGTTTTTGTTAAATTGGAATCGCTCATGGTTAACATATATTATGTGTTCATTTTTGTAAAGATATTATGTAATTAAACATATGCAGATTCACTAAACCAAATTGTAAAATAATTTTAAAGCGTTTGGGGCGGTAAGAACGGGTATGAATATTATTATTAAAATTTGAGTGTGGGGATAGAAATAATATGATGTTGTCCACAAAAACAAAAAAAAATGTACTCTACTCATAAGAAGAATATGCTAAAAGATAGTACATAGGATTCGACGGAAGATGAGGTAAAAAAAAAAAAAAAAAAAGAAAAGGTTGAGCTAAAAGACACGACTTTTCTGGGCTCTAAAAATCTGTTAGCTAGAAAACTCTCAACCAAAAAGCTTTTCTTACTTTCTGTGCAATTTCGTACTTCTAAAAACATTCCTTCTACAAATCTTCTTTTTCGAATTCAACAAACCTAACCAAAAAAAAAAAAAACTTATTCGCTGAAAAGTTAAAATCTAAAAAGTTAAAACATACACTTCTTCCTTCGTCTTCACTCTAACTTAACCCATTCGTAACGTCCTTCTAATGGCTTCTCCTTCTCGAAATCGAAATTATACCTAATAACCCAAAAAAATTAATTGAATTAGCTGTAAAATTTACAATTTATGAATTATAAAACAAAAATCAATACTTACTTGTTCTCGAATTTTTTACTGAGATGTTTCTCAGCTTCAGCGAAAAAATCTTCGATTTCAGAAACCGTTGGCATCTCCGTCGACCTCTTCTCTTCCTCCTTGGCTACTCTCCCGCTACAACAACTATCTAACGATTCTTTAACCACCGTAGGTTCAAATTCCGATGAATAATTCTCCATAGATTTACTCTTTTCTCTATCGTCTTCTCTCAAATTCTCAAACA
The DNA here is from genome assembly GCA_024034495.1 of Camelina laxa. Lineage (NCBI taxonomy): Eukaryota > Viridiplantae > Streptophyta > Magnoliopsida > Brassicales > Brassicaceae > Camelina > Camelina laxa. Next base: position 6,277,291 of record CM043883.1, read on the forward strand.
GCTTCCTCTTCGTACTCCTTTTAAAACAACAAAATTTATTGAGGAGAGAAGAAGAAGAAGAAGAAGAAGAAAGAAGTGAAAATAAACAACCGGGAAAATAACCAAAACCTTCAAAATTCAAATAATTTTCATATATCTTTTTTTTTTTGGTTTTGCCACTCACTCACTACTCACCGTCGATACGTCGACGTTTCGGTGTCACCATCTTTATCTTCCTCCTCCTTCAAAAAAAAAAAACAAAAGATTTCAAAATTTCGAAAAAAAGAAAAAGAACAAAACATTAAATGTCTTACAGTTGCAAGAATCTAGAATCATAAACATTTAATAACCTCCAGATCTATGTTCTTATTATATTCATTGCTCCCACAACAAGACGACAAAACTCCATTACTATTATTATTATCACCACTGACGACGACTGAGCTATTAGCTTTTTCCGATCTGTTATAAACGATTCTCCGGCTACGAAGCTGCATATACGTCGACGACACTCCAGTTTCCACTAATCCTTTACCTTTCCTACATTTCCTCACCATCTTTGATTTTTTTTAGGTTACGTGTGCGTGAAGTTAAACTTTTCTAACGAAACAAAGAGAGAAAGAGAGAGATATGGTTAAAGTTGAGAGGATGAGGAGGAAGAAGAAGAAGAAGAAGAAGAAGATGAAGGTGATGATGATTGATTGTGGTTTTAACGGCTAGGATTGCGTATGGAATGGAGGAGCTTTTGGTTTTTTTTGAGGGGTTTGATAGAGAAATGGCGTGTTTAAAGTGGTCCTGTTTAACAGTGACGGGGAATCTTTAACGGGGAAACTGGAGGCGCCGTTATTTGTATCGCGTGTCGTACGATTACGTTGAGTGACACGTGTCGGTTTTAGACGGTGACTTAAACGGAACGGGAGGCGTAATAATTGTGGTGTGTAACCAACTATTTTAATAACCCTCTCATCTCTTGCTAATTCACATATTTGCCATTACCCGGCCGGACCCGAGTTGAAACAAAAGACTATTAAAACATAAATATGACATCCTACACTAAAATTTACCAACTAGATTGAGATGGATATTGTCAATGCGCTGCTACTCTTGTTAGTGCCCCTCGCTCAGGCGAGAATCATGGCTCTCGTTCTTTGTCAACGTTACAGTGTCTCATGAATATGACTAACTTGTCATCTACCCGGTCTTTCGACTTTTCGAAGATGACCATTGGAGCTACCGTGACATTACATGTTTCAAGTTGCTACCTAGAGTTTATTGGCATTGGGGAATGTCCATCTTTATAATCCTTTAAATTTTGGAGTCTTTGAATCCTTCTCCTTATACGAGATTTGATTTGAATGATTTAAATCATGTGTTTGTCCAACAAAAAAAAATTGAGATGAATATTGTCATGCATCAAGTCATCAATTAGCCTCCTCCATAAATTTTACTGGTACCATTTCACAGCGATTAAACAAAGTAATAAACATATCGAATTCTTGATTTACGGCTAGCTCTCATCTGCTTTTGCTATGTCTCTAGGTATATGAAAATCTCCTCCGGCGTAAAATGTATACCAAACTACCAATAATAAAAACTTTATATCAAACCATACCTTTCTCTCTTTTTTTAGCCATAGAATTTTCATTGTATTTTTTATATGTGCATGCAAACAAGTTGGGGAAAATATAATCAAAATATATGTGTAACAAAAATAAATCTTACTTGTGTTTGCGCATATACACATATATCTATAGCATATAATTAGTTGATTAAGCTAATGCCGACATCCACGGACAAGAAAACAAAGAAAACATGGCACAAATAATACATATATATATGATGGGAACATGAGGATACTAATTTAGAATTAATAGTGTGATTTACAGGGGCCGATGTAGTAAGACTGTATTGAGGTCAGCTGACCCACTTAATTTTTTTTTTGTGTATTATTAGTTATAAATTCTAATATGACTCTTCTAAATTTTGTAATTTGACCTCTACAAATTTTACATTTTGATTTTAACCCTTACAAATTTACATTTTTACCACATTTTAAACTAAATTTCTGTTTTGAACCTCTAAAATTTGTATTTTTACCCTTATTTTTTCTAAAAAGGATCATTTTAACCCTTTAAAATTTTACGTTTTTCTTTTTTTCAGGAAAAAAAAAATATTTAGACCCCTCTAAAATTTTTTTATGGGCCACTGAGTGTGAATACCCCAGGTTCTGAGTTCTGACATGTACTAGAATGATTATAACAATGTAACGGAGGTACCATGTAGTTAAGTGCAACTTCCAAAAACTATTAGGTTCAAAATATATGTATAATCTGTTCGTAGGGATCTTTCTAGTTTCTAAGAAATTCAAATAAAGGGCAAACCATTGCATTTAAATAGTAGTACTACTGTGTATATGTACTCGATTAAAAGATATGGTTATAGAATGTGGTGAGTGATGCTATATAGGACAACATTGTATATTAAATTGTATAATGAAAGGTTATATTCCACTAAAATAACACTGAATATTACTTAGAAGGATTATATATTTGGATTTACTCTGCATATATATATATGTTTTTCCATTTGGTATAAAAATTAGTGATGTTCTTTATAAGAATACTATTGAATGCGTGCGGCTGATAGATCTTGAACACCGGTACAATCTCTTTCCGAAAATGTTCCTACATTCACATGTATATCATATTGTTTTTCCATTTGGTACAAAAATAAGTTAAAAACTCGAAATCATTATTCAAAACAAGTATATATAGTTGTTGAAAAGAATTATTAATTTGGGGTTTGCAAGTCCTAGCTAACATTTAACAACATAACAACCATGGATATATTCTTCACTCCATTATGTTGTTTGTTTTCTTGGAAGAATCCTTTCATTCAATTTACAAACATCCATTTGCATAAAATGAAAATATTTAAACTTTCACACTTTAATAATTGGCATGAGGAAACGAGCTGGTGATTGTGTTGCTATATAAAAACTACTCCATTAATCATGTACTACTATTAATCTATTATATGTGTATTCAATGGGGATCGAAGATGAATCTTCTAAGATCGAATCTCGTTTTGACTCTTGATGTCACCTAAGATACTTTGTTGACTTCACTGTTAGTTAAATCCCTGTTTTAAAAATTGCCTCCTAGCACTGATTACATTCCGTAAAATCGTTAGGTTTACTCTTTTTGCTTCGATTAATGATTAATTCTCGCCTAGCATCAATTATTTGATTATATTTATTTAATTATATTATACCCACCTAATTTGATTATCATTCGTCTAAATTTTTCTTTTAAATTTACGATTTTATGTGTTTACCATAATTTTAAAGACAATACTTTAGTTTTTTTTTTATTTTATTTGATGTTTTTAATATAAATAGAATTATACATCTATTTTCTACTATATATATATATATATTTATTATTTATTTAATAAAATAATTCTAAAACTAGTCCGCAGTTAATTTTCGTTTAATCTCTGATTTTCTCGCTAGACGCTAAGTGCACCCCAACTACCCGACTAGCCTCTAACGATTTTTATAACATGGGTTAAATCCATACTTCATTCGTTAGTTCGTAAAGACAACTAAAATTTTATTTCTAGTTAAAAACAAAGTTCAACATTATGATTTTTGTTAATATATAGTAAGACAAATCATTAGATCTTGACAGTGCATAGTCGAGGGGTCGTGCGGTATCTTTACTCTTTTATGATTGATGGATATATATGATTGTACAAGTGTTGGCTTAGATCCGAATAACTATGGTCTTGAGTGAGTCCTAATTTTGCAAAAATTTGAAAATGGTGAATTTCTTTTGTAACTGATCAAGACATTTATAATTATATGCATTAAACCACCTCATATATATTTCCTATTTTCATGGTTGTAATTATTAAAATTTAATATCTCAAACTAAGTATGTAATACATTTTAGAGATTTAGAAGAGTGTAAACGAATTATCGCTCCCATGTGCATCTTAGATACTTTGGTATTAGAAGATAAAGTGGACGAAGTATACTACATATATCGAACAACGAACCAAAGTTTATAGTGTCGAAGAAATACTTGAAATTTTAAGCTAAATCATCTACATTGATGTGGCAAACATTTTTTAAACCACAACTTTGTTACATCTACCTTAAAATTCTTCTAATTTACTTTGACGGTCACAATCACAATTTTTCTTGTTCAAGATCCGAATAGATATCCAAGTAAAATCAATTTTGCTGTATCTAAATCTGTTTGGGTACACCCTCTATACTACTCTATAATAATGGCATTTCATGTTTATTTTTTAATGATATTCTCCTATGTGTACTTCCCAATATTATCATATTAATAAAATGAAATTTGTATACAATGAAGGTATATTAGAAAGAAAAATTGTAACCTTTTAATATAATCCACATATATAGAATAAAGATTATTATTATTATATTTTTTTTTTGGTTCTATTTTAATGATATTAAAAATATCAATAGTTCAAAAAAGAAAAAAAAGTAACACCATGATTGCCCTCAATATCTTATCAGTATCCCTCTTTATGTAATTAAATTTGATTTTCTATTTGTGAAGGTTACAAAAGAATTCGAATACTAATAATTGATAATTAATTAAAATATTTCAGTAATAATGAAGTAAAATAATTTAAATTAGATATCTAAATATACATACATATAATTATATTTAATAATATTGTTAAGTGTGATAAATGATAAAGACAAAGTAGGTAACACGAATGCAAACTGCACTAGAAAATTAAAGAAAAAAAAATACACTGAAAAACTCGTGCTAATATGCAGAATCAGTTAAAAAACAAACCTCTGAAAGAGTTATCAAAAATGACAAAATAAGAAACCGACTGTTCAACGAAGATGAAACTCACATTTCAAAAGACGTCTGAATCCCACATACAAAGAGAGAGTCCTGGACATTACAAAATCACATGTTGCTCGTCGTAACTGTACATGTCAAACGTAAAAACTACAGATAAGTCTCCGAGTAAAATAAAATAGAATTGACACTTAGAAGGAGATAATCTTTGTATTATGCTTACTTGCTTAGCTTGATGTCAAGTTATCAAACATCACGATCGTACGTTTTGCACTACCATGTGTTGTGGATTTGGGTTTTCTAACAACTAATCTTGGCCTCCATCACTCCCCTGGGCCTAGCCAACCCTTTTACTCTTAACAGAAAGCAAGCAAAATTCTTTTGGAAAAGGGCTAACAATTAAAATTTTGGTTTTCGCATAAGGATTATAATTGTGTAACCAATAAGCCAAATTTTTTAATTTATGGTAGTGATTGGTAACCATTTTACAAAGCTGTATAAATAGACAGTTTTAAAATTTACCAATCATAAAATTTTTATTAAAAGTTTTACTTTCAGCTTCTTTTATATAGGTTTCTTGTACAAATCTATTTTACAGATTTGCATTATTCTATAACACTTTACAGCTCGAGTTTGCAGTTTTTCCGTATAGCTTTATATATGTTACCAATCAGATACTATTTTTTTTTTCACAATAGATGAACAATAGAGTGCATTCCGATAAATATATCTTACTTTGAGACTGATTGTTCGGACATGATCAAGATGACGATCGCACCTGCAAAAGGGCCAACGTTCGCCTCCCGTTTAGATTCCTTTGTAAAACTGTTGTTACAGTTTTCCATTTTTCGTTATAATTTTTTTTGTGACAATCAACTTTTCTTTATGATTTCTTGTACTTCAAATTTTCAGCTGATTTGTTTGGTTTGAAATGGTTAAGCTCATAGGTTAAATTTACCAAAATTATCACACATTTTTAAAAAGTTTAATTTTCGTAAATGATTACCTTATATATTACAAGGGGATTTGTGGAAAAAGAAAATATATTACAAGGGGAAAAGTAACCTAAAACTCCAAAAAATAGGATCCATAAGAGGATATCCATGTATAGGAGAAAGGACAACTAAGTTTAAATCATGAAAGGTCAAGTTATATGAATTACGAAAAATAAAAAATAATTAGATACAATTAATTAATGCTTAATAGTTATTTTTTTGATAAAAAATTAATACTTAATAGTTGTAAAGCACACGGACTCTTTTAATCAAGTATTTAATTTGACTCTTCAAGTGTTGCGCCCATGTGATGAAAATTTCATCCCTATAAATAGACCAAATGGTCCAAGAGGTTTCATGCACCAACACATAATACATATTTGCCTTCGACTATATTCTATAATTTAAATTTCATTTTTCTAATTCTCGTCTCAGTTTATAAATCAATGGCGAGAATTAATGTTTATCTTTTTGCAATTATCTTGCTTTTGACTATCATCAATATTGGTTCCATTGAAGGCCGAACACTCACCATGTCCACCGTAAAGACGGCTGGGGAGCTCGGAGCTGATGGTACTGCGCTGCCATCGTCACCGGTTGAGCAACTTGAGTCACCGCCGAGCCACGGGGTTGATACCTTCAGACCCACGACACCTGGACATAGCCCTGGTATTGGACATTCCGTACACAATTAACGGAAAGGAACATGGTTTATGTGACTACACATATTAATGTGCTTTTATTTTTAATATTTTGCCCCTTACTGAATATAGGATTGGGCTGTGCTATCTTTTTCGTTTTTTTTTTTCTGAATATGGATTTTTTTTCCTATCATCAATATGTATTTACGTAATTTCTCTTCATATTCAGTTTCTTGCAAGTGTGATTCTATGATTGTAATAATATTTAGTTGATTAAACTAAGTTTCTGTAATCCATCTTATTTTACAAGCAGCCTCGTTTTTTTCTTAAAGAAATAAAATTGATCCTGTTTTTCTTTTCACCTCAAATTTTCTAATTGAAAAGCCTATCTATTTATTTATGCATTTTTATAACGAGGTGGTGTCTCATCTCATTGACTTGATCAACTGAATCTAACTCTAATTGCAAACCAATATCAAAATAGAAACAATATTATATCCTTGTTATATCCTCAATCCGTACGTAGTCAAATATATATCCTTCAATAATTTGGTATAATAATTTCATTCAACAGAATAACTGAACATCTTCTAATCTATTGGATTCCACTTCCACTACTCTAGAATACCTTATGTCTCCCTTTCTACATTTGACGAATACATTTACCTTATTTTGCATGGACGAAAACCTAAAAGTTTGTACTACGTACGTAATATTATGATATCTTTAATTTGTTTGTAAGAGGTTTAGACGGATCGGAAGCGAATATTTGAGGAATTAGCAATCTATACAAAGTAAAAGAGGGGTCTACGTGATTAAGAAGAAGAAGAAGAAAGACAATAAATAATACTGCAAGATGCATTTCTATTAACAATATATATAAGATTTATAAAATACTAATGTACAGTTCTTATACACAAACTTAAGACAACGAATAATTGAGAAAAGCTCACAATTTCGCATTATAAGTTGTTTTTTCTCTTTTCGACAATGCGCCATAAGAAGTATTAACCATAAAAGACAATTGATATTTTATGGTGACATTTAATCCATTTGCATTCTTATTGAGTTATATATATTCGTTATGGGTTTTTTAGATGTTTCAGATGATTACTATCATAGAGGAAATTATTGTTCATCAGGAACGTTATATATATATATATATTGGCGATTACGGGTAGGTCCATTGCTATGGATGAAATTGACTCAATCCTCATCTGATCAAGATTGGATTTCAATCTCTGGTTTTGTGCCCGGAAGCCAGTGCGATGTCTAAACTTATATATGGAGGCTTAGTGCAAATTGTTATATGTAAAACTTTTTGCTTACAATCGCTTGCAACCAAGATTTTATTTGGTTGGAAAGATTTTGAAGTATTTAAAGGCATTTAAAACATACGTTATGGCAACAGCCATGAATGAAAAGAGAAATAATTTTTTCCGAATGATCATATAGAATCTTGGGATGGGTGTCCAGACTCCCACCGCTCCACTTCCGGATATTGTGTCTATCTTTCCTCAAACTTGATATCTAGGTCCTCTAAACGACAGCCAACAGTATCTCGCTCTAGTGCAGAATCTAAATACAAAAGCGTTGCCAATATAGTTGCTGAACTCTGTTGGATACGAAATCTGTTCCTTGAATTTGGCTGCCCCATTCCAAAAGCCTCTATTTTCTATTGTGATAACGTTAGCGCTGTCTATCTAGCTAGTAATCATGTCAAATATCAAAGGACCAAACATATTGAAATCGACATTCACTTTGTTCGAGAGAAGGTAGCATTGGACCAAGTAAAAAATTTTCATGTTCCATCATCCCTTCAATTCGCAGATATCTTCACCAAAGGTCTACCAATCATGTTGTTCAACGATTTCCAATCCAGTTTAACCGTCTGTAGACCCGACGCTTCAATTGAGGGAGGTTGATAGATATTAGAATTATTCTGTAATTAATTCTGATTAATACAATAACTGCGTATCATGTAATCCCTGTAATTACAGTTCATAACTTTGTATATATTACTCATTGTCAATACATAATCTCTCAACAGGAATTCATCCACTTTCAGGCCGGAATCATCAAATTCTTTGATTTTAAGAAGACACAAGACCTGGAAACATCTCCAACAACAATAAAATTACATTCCTAAGTGAAGTGATGCTAATGACATTTCGAAGTTTCAGCACCAAGTTGATGGCCAATAACAAATGTGCGAAAGGGGACTTAACATATTACATTTGTTTTCTATAAGACTACCAATCGATAGCCTAGTTTTTTACACTAATTTTAATCCCCGATTTATTAGTAGTGGCGAAGAGTTTCAAAACGGAAATAGTATGGTTTTAAAGATCTTCAAAAATCAAACTAGTTTATGAAATTTAGTGCAATACAAGTTAATTTTTGTATGTTAAATTAAGAAAACAAAAAATTGAGTGGAACAAGTATGATTTGAAAAAACTTGTGTAGTTTATGGATGTTATATGGGGCATTCACAAAAATGTCCCTTTTTGACCCTTTTTAAAAATACTCTGACCACCACCATGTAAAATGTACATGAAAATTACCATTTATGAGTGACAAAAAAAGGTGTATGGCGGAATAATATTTTTTGAAAAATTTTGTTTTCTTTTTATTGATTAAAATATTTTTCATCTAAAGGTAAAATGGTCATTAAAAATTAAAGGATGGCAAAAATAAAAATAGCAAAAAAAGAGGATATTTTTAACAAATTTTCATGTTATATTATATTTTGTTTTGTAGTCATCTACATAATTAGTTAGAATTAATTTTATGTGTGTGTTTTTTAATTAGCGAAGTGATCTTCCAATAAATGTTGATTTAGTAAAATAGACAAGAAAATTGAGGGACCAAATCGAGGGTCTCGATCGGGAACTTTATAAGATCATAGTGATTTTACTAAATTACATGAAAGTATGTCTAGAGTCCTTTTGTTTATTATAGAAATGCTCAACTTGAGCTTGAAATGGTAGGTAAGCTATACATGCGGCAATTCTATATACATTTGTAAACGCTAACCGTACACAAAGAAACCAAATATCATGGGATTTGAATGGTCTCACGTTATATTGGACCAAAAAGCGTTAAGTACAATGATAAATAAAACATAAAGTAATTTCAGATGGTGAGTGAGATACGAATAGTGGTTAAAAGATTCTCAGTCTAGCAGCTACAAATATTTCGTAGGCTTCAACAACCAGTAGGAGGATTATATATATCAGCATCGTGTTCGTTTCATTTATTAATTAGTAGTAGTCCTTTTTTCTTGTTTGATGTTTGTTCAGTAGTCTTAGTACTAGTAGGCTTAACTAAAATATTATGTGGCCGGCTAAAAGAAAGGACATAATCATGTCAGTAACCCTTTGCGTTCATTTCGTATATTACTTCATTTGTATATTTTCTTTTCTTCTTCTTTTTCTTGTATATCTTCCTCAATATACTTCAAGATTCTTGAATATAAAGGTTAAACTAATCGTCGTAATTTTTAGTTTTAAAAAGTAAAGTTATCAATCATGCATGTGGTGCTAATACAACCTACTATCATATAATCTCGTGGTATGGATAAAATTATTAATTGTTACATTGTTTATGACGTCGTTCACCGTGTTTCAAACTATGCGTAAATGTAAAGGAATCTGTGTCCTATTTCTATGCGTCGCTGAAAATTAGTTTGGCTAGCTTTGAATGGTAACTTAGTACGTAAAGCTAGTACTGCTGCCTGCAGTAATACTAAAAGATTTACGAAAGTAGCTTTTTTTTTTTTTTTTGTAAAACTAAGTAGCTTTTCTGATATCAAAATGGAAGCTTTTCTCTTAACTACTATTTCGTATCGTTTTAACTATTTAACTACCATTTTCATTTGACTGTTTAAAATTTTGTACCATTTTGTTATGAGACAAAAATTCATTTGTAATGAAAAGAAAAATCATATATAGATGAAAATATAAAAAAAAGATTGAAGGTTAAAAGGAATAACATTGTACTAAAAGAACATTTTATTCTTCTCTCGAGACTTGCCACTTGTGAATTGGGTATGTAAGAACTAAAGAACGACATTAACACCCCAAAGAGAAGAAGAACCACTTGCTTTCTAGTTTTGCAACATATACAGTGATTGAAATCGAACTTGGAGAACATGATATGATGAATTCTTTCAACTATGGCACTACCGTAGATTAGTTTATGTTGCAACATATTCCGATAACCTAAATGTCATAATCGATCACTTTAAGCCTAATTCGGTTTAACGAAGTCATTTTCAACATCAAATTTAATACACACAACATTTGTATATATGACTATTAGTCAATACAAATTCTTATATCAATATTGTATTCTGTACTACATATTTCAATTTATTTGATAAATGGGTCAAACATATTCCACAATACACACTCCGATATTAAATGATGAAATCGTACTTTGTACTTAAAAGTGCTTTTGAATATAAAAAAAACAACGGTGGCAAATGCACAAAACAGCCTTGCAAATCAAATTTAATTAATACATAAATGAGTTTGTTTGGTGGCGCATGAGATTATCTAACACCAAATATCATATATGGCCTCCTCTCGTTTCCAGTAGCCAACTCATTTTTTATTTTCCTGTTTTTTTTATAATACAATTTTCTTATAATCATTAGGATTTTAATCTATTGAATAAAGATTGCATTAAGTTATTATATAGTGGTTAGTGGTGCACATAAACTAAGTAAGTCCATGTTTGCCAAAAAAAAAAAAAAAAAAAACTAAGTAAGTCCATTCAAGGACTTCCGAAAAGGCAGGAGCCAATTAGAATAAAGTTCAGATTCCACTATATATATATATGAAGTGTAATAAAAGATGCACACAGTTGAAAAAATAAAATGCAATTTTCTTATACCCATCACACTCTATTCCAATAGCACTTTCTTATATCCATCACACTCTATTTCAATAGCACTCGATTCAAGTGTTTGTAAGGTTTTTGTAAAGTTTTACAAGGTAATTTAAAATATATTTATAAGCTTTCTATAAAGTATAAAATTTTATACGCGTATAAAAATAGTTAATGTATGTATTTATAAGATTATACAGTTATTTGAGTAGATTTCAAATTGTTAGGAACACTTTTGATAAGATTTTACAAATAGTGTATTTTTATAAAGTGGTATAAATCTGTGTTTTGAATTCTCTCAGAATAATAAAAGCATTTCTGTTAAAAATATTTAAAACATATAAATAATTTTTAATTATTTTATTTGAGTGGTTACATTTCTGTCAAAGTATATTATAAAATTATCTTGTTCTTTACTGTATGTGGAAGCAGCAAATGAATATTCGAACATACTGAAAATAATCTGAAATTTGGTAGGAGTATTCTCGTGATGTGGAACTAAGTTCTGCTAGTAAGGAATTGAAATTCAAGTTGAGAAGGTCAAATGAACGACGTTGTTTAAGGTAGTTAATTCATAGGCTTATGGAGATATGTTTGGTTAAGGTTTTAATCTTGCTTTGTTTTTAACCACACAATAATGAATGTTATACATAGATAAAATTGAAGAGGATGCAGAAAAAGTAAAAAAGATGATGAGGAAAAATAAGAGTACGACGAAGAAGCGCACGGTAAACGTAAGGATGACAACGAGTATGAAAATTTGACAAATGAAGATGAAGAGAAGATATATGAAAAATATGAAAACGATGAATGTGAAAAGAAATATAAAGACATATGTGTTAGTAGATTAAATATAAAAATATAAGATTGATTCATTATTCTTTTGATCATATATGATTCTTTAACACATATGATTTTTATAGTTTGTAAAATTGTGTATTTGAAATGATTTTTTTGCCTTAACAATAATTTTATTTTTTTTCTATAAAATTTTTTTGTAACTATCATCAGTGGGATATAAATTTTACCAAAAAATATCACATACTCGTGGATTCACAACCTAATATTTGAAAAATTGTAAAGAAAAGAAAGTTTGGAAGTTTCTAAAAAAATTAAAAAATGTATCAAATTCCAAAAAATGTAAGCAATTGAACAGACAGGGACTATTTGTAAAACAAAACTCTAAAATGAACATGCACAATTTTATAAAGAGACGCCACCAAAAAAATCTTGTATAAAAGAAAAAAGATTTTTATGAAAAAAGTACGGCAAAAGACACAACTGTTATTCACATTTATTCAAATTATTAATATTATATAAATTACATTATTACTTTTATAAAAATCATAACTCTACTCATAGTAAACTCTTAAAATTACCACATGAACCATATTCGGTGTTAGTTCGTTGGCGGGTACGCCAAATCTACTAAACCCCCACCCACCATGGGCTATAATATGCAAGGCTCACTTTCAAATGGCTCTATAATATTATGCATAGATATTAGGCTTTTCTTGCGTTTTAAGGAAATTAACCTCTTAAACTCCCACACCTAACTTCTCCATGAACTCCCATAAAGTCTTATTTGATGATCCTCCAGGAGCCACTGCGGCTTCTGCCTTTGCCTTCCATTTCAAAGCATTCTTCCTCAACTCCTCCGCTTTCTCCCCAATTGTCGCTTCCAAAAGCTTCTCTGTCACTTCCTCCTTCAGCACAACCTTATCCTCCATCGCTCCACGCCCAAGCCTAACTCCCGTCTTGAAAACATCAACGAGATAAACCGCATTGGTGACTTGATCTCCCCATTGCGGTAAACAAACCACCGGAACTCCAAAAGACAAAGCTTCCATTGTCGAATTCCATCCACAATGAGTGACGAAGCACATTACTGAAGGATGAGACAAGACTTGCTCTTGTGGACACCAGTCCACAATCTTCCCTTTACCTTTACTAGTCGCCTCTAGTAGTCCTTGAGGCAATACATTAGTCTTGAGCTTTAGTGCTTTTAGTGGAGGTCTAATCACCCAGAAGAACGATAAACCCGATTTCAAAACTCCTTGAGCGATCTCTTCCATTTGTTCTTGCGTGAAGTATGCAACCGTCCCGAAAGAAATGTAGACAACAGATGATTTTGGTCTTGAGTCTAACCAGTCGAGACACTGATCCGATGGTTTGCACATGTCAGCAGTTACAACAGAGGTCACTGCCTTAGCGAATATGGAAAGTGGTCCAATAGTTTTTATTGGACATAAAGTAGACATGTAGTCGAGCACTTCTTGTTCTATGGCATTAAAGGAATTAATTAGAACACAGAAAGGCTTCCTTAAGTTCTTGAATTGTCCAAGAATCGCTTGTCGCAATTCGGCAAATTGAGTAGAAGGATGGAGATAGTTAGGGATCTCGTCGTGTTTCAAGACAGGAACGCAAGGGAGCTTAACATCAAGCTGAGGCTCTGTCTCTGTCGGGAAAGAAACAGAGCCATTTTCGTAATGGTAATAAGCAGAGAAACAAGCGCAAGACTGGACCCAGAGAAGTGCACAAGGAATGTTGAACTCGTCCGCCACATCGCAGACCCATGGAATGAAGGGATGGTTGATCAAACACGAGATGGGCTCGTTCATTTTCTCGTATCTTTTCACGAGTTCAGACACGTCACGTTTTCCGATATTCTCGAGATGTGACATGTATAAAGGGATATCACCTCTCTGAGCATCCTCTTCTGTCCATTCTTTATCGTAAGACACAAATCGTATTGAACCAGAACCAACCGGTTTAAGCTCACTGTCGACGATCTTGTTTGCTTGTCTCATTTTACTCAACCAAAACTCCGGAGCGGCGAAGGTAACGAGTGGTCCCTTTGAAGCGATTAACTTGCCAAGACGAAGAAGAGGACTGACGCTGCCTTGTCCTATGAACGAGACGAGCATCACATGAATTGGATTTGAAGGTGAAGAAGATTCTGTATCCATCTTTCAACTGTTGTTTCACATACAAAGAATTTTATTGAATTATAGGTCAACAAATGTATTCAAACTTATTCACTTCACTAACTTACCACTCTACCACACATCTTACTTACCACTCTCGTCTCTCTTCAATCATTAAAAAAAAAAAATCGTAGATCAAAATTAATTATTATCATATCCCCAACTAAAAATAGTCCCCACAAAAAGATTTAATTCCATTCTGTGGTGTGACAGTTTTGAATTGAAATAGACCAACAAAATTATTTCCACATAATTGAAATTCAATGAGCCAACAACTCTCCCACATATATAGTTTATATCAGTTCTGGAAATTTAATGAGTGGGTCATATTTTTGTCAATTGTAACATCTTTCCAAATAGTTAAAATATCTTCTCCAATTTAGTTAGTGGATTAGAGTTGACAAAGCATGAAACTCACAGTTAAATGTTTTGAAATTAAGTTTTTAATTTTAATAATATTAAAAGAGAAGTAAAAATTACAACATGTCCAAAATTATGAATCTAATTACATCAATTGCCACTCAGTTATTGCTTTTTAAAAAAAGAATTTTGAAATGAATAAGGGTAATTTGGTATTGATAAAATTCAATTGGATGATCCAATTAGACTATACAAAATCCGACTGCATGTAATATGGATCTTACCAATAATAACTAAGAATTATTAATAACTAAATAGAAATGAAAATTAATTATGAATTACTTAATATTTCTTTTGTAAAAGAAATATTTTTGTAGGTCTACATAAGATACATAAATAATGATAAATTATCTACACCATCAAATGAATATTATTTATTTATATGATAAAGTTAATTTTATAAACCATTACAAAACCTTTAGTGGATTATCATTTTATAAATCTATATTTATACAATTTTTTTTAAAAATATACATTACTTTTTAGTTTATTTTTGGTATGAGAAATTCAATTAATAATAGGTGTGTATTAGTTAGAATTAATCAATATTTTATCTTAAAATAAAATTTAAAATTATATAGATACACAAATAAAAAATATTTTAATGAAAAATGAAAAATATTAAGGAGAATTTAATAGATGTTTATTATTAGGGGCATTTGCAAAAATACCTTTTTGTATACCCTTTTGCAAAAAAAACCTCTCTTGTTGGCCATTTTAAATAATACACTTTTTCAATATACAAAAAGACTAAATTATAAACCATAAACTCCAAATATTAAATCCTATCCCCTTAAAACTATACCCTAATGTAAAATAGAGAATCCAAACCTAAGAAAAGAAAAATATAGAAAATCAAAATGACAAATGCCAAAAAAAAATATTTTTGAAAAGGGATATCTATAAATAGGTATTACTAATAATTTATCTTTTTATTTTTTTCATTTTATGATATTAAATATTAAAAATATTAATTTTATTAATTTCCCTTATGTAAAGCAAAAAAAATTAGTGTAAATCAATAATAAATAAAATATATTTTATAACAAACAATAGATCTTATCGGAGTTGGACTCCTCTAAGTCACGTTATCCGGCGTAGTAGATTGGCTATAGGTCGGACCTTGTCGATTCAATGATCACAAAAAAAAATTATGAGATTTATTATATGTCAATCAATTAAATTATTTAAAATAATGGAAAACTCTATAAATAACAACAAATGTATTTAAAGCAAAATATTTGATCATCTTTTGTTTTTTATATATAGTTTAACATTAAATAAATCATTATATTTTTAACAATAAAATGTTATCATGCTGTATACCTCGGTTAATTATTTTATACATTTAGGGATGTCAATATAATCAAAGCTAGCGTGAGCGGGTCTCAATGTTGCAACTAAAAAAATTAAACACATTTTAAGTTGTAATATAATTATAAACAAATAAGAAAGAAAAAACATGTGTTTCATGCAGTATCACAGGTCCCAAAAAAATGATAAATCAATTAGACACAAAATTAGATAATTTTTTTTTAAAAACAAGTAAAATGAAAGCAATAACTAAAAATGTATACCCGCGGTAGACCTAGTTAGAGTTAAAAGTATTGTACAATCATGTCATCTTCAAATTTTAATATGCATGATTTCTTTACCACAAAAAAAAAAAAATTTAGCTATTGTGCAATTATTGATTAAGAATCTTTTCAATTTATTTTGGAGGTTATAAAAAAATGTGATGAAAAATAAATAAACAAAACAAACCTTAAAGGCCAAAAAACAAGAGAAAGAAAGCCCATACGATAGTAATAGAAAGATAAAGATGCAGATCCGAAGAAGCACACTAGAAGGCTGTGGAAACCGGTTTAAATTTCTCAAACTGTAGTGACCAATACTACTCGAACCCACCGTTGTATTGTGTTGTGTTTGTGAAAACGATCCTGTTATAATCATTCTTCATTCTTAAAGAGTTTTCAATGTAAAAACGACCCTGTTATAATCTAATTATGATAGTTGTTTATCCATTTATTGTGCGCTTTGCATTGGACTGTGCCTGTTAACAAAATGGTTCCTCAACATTAATTTATATAACTATTATTTGGTGTTTTTCGTGGATAGAAGACAAAAAGACAAACGACGATGTCATATTCTTCGGCCGCAGCAAAGTGTGGCACGATACGTGGGTACATGAGAACTTAAATGGATGAAACAGCTTTTTTTTTTTTTTTTGGGTTTTGTAGTACCTCGAAGCAAATTGATATGTCTGTTTTGTGACAATCAAAATGCCATTCACATTGCTCCTAGTCTCGTTTTCAACAAAAGAATAAAACATACTGAAAGTGAGTTTCATGCTAGCCGTGATCCTACTCAAGAAGGTCTCACTTCCATCGTTCATAATCTAACATTCTAACTTGGTATCAACTTTTGTAATATTTAAACAATAATGCAATTAAGGGATAAGTATTAGAATTTGATATATGGATTGTGATATACGATATGTGTAATTAAAGAGATTTAGACACATTTGATTTTCATGTATATCGTTTGTGCTAATTAAATACCTTTCTCATTACACAGGGATCATTTCTCATATTCGTTAAAGTTTGACATTATTTATAACATTTCATTTCAAAGAAAAGAAACACGCTAATATATATATACATATGAGAATTTAATTCGTTAAAATCAAATAATCTGGGAGACTTAGCAAAAGAAGGAAAACATAAAAGAGAGAATATTAGACAGGGAGGCAAAACTAACATGCAAATGCTTACAACTTTCCCTGAATATCGAACATTTCATTTCATTGCGGCGAGGCTGATCATCAATATTAACCATCAATTAATATCACAAATAATAAAATATATATAACACACGAACATAGAGTGTGCATCTTAAGCCACTACAAGTTACAACCTCTTTTTTTCCAGCAAAACCACCACTCCTTTTCAGTTTTTCACATGTTTATGTCTCATCCTTTCTTAAAACAAATTAACAATATTTCACTAATTTGTATCATATTCCTACGTATCGTTTCGTATCCTTTTTTTTTTCTGTCACATATTAAGTGTGTGAGAGAGTTTACTATTAACCGGTACTGTACTGGCTAGTTAGTTGTCCATTCTATAAAGTCCCGAGTTTCCAAACATCGGTGATGGGAAAAAGACTAATTCAGCCTACTCTGATCCCGACTCGAAAAGATCAAAGACCTAAAATCTGAAATGTTTTGAAAAACAAGTAAGACAACCGAAAAAAAATGAAAAGGGGCAATTTAGGTGTCCAGCCCAATTTAGATAGTCTCTTTATAACTTTATTTAGTGATTCTATATAAAGATGATCAGTTAATTTTAATCTCTTTAACCTTAACTCTAAATTCTTAACTGTTATCATTGCCTTAGGCTTTGGTAGCGCGCAGAGCAAATGTATGGAGACGACAAAGAGGTAGGAAAAGGGAAAAAAAAAAGTATAAGAAACACAGATAATAAGACAAAGAAGCCAAAAAAAATTAAAAGTGTTATTTATTATTTAAAAGTTCTATTAAAAAACAAAATTTCAACAAAGTCATTTTCCTATATTTTCGTTCTAAAATGAAGTTATTTTCTGTATTTTCTCTTTTGCTATATACTAGATTTTAACTAGCAATTTATCATAGAACAATTTTTAAGTAATTATTAATAAAAATACGGTGTATTGTTTGTATTTGTTTTAATATGTTTTGATTAATATTTAGATTTTTATAACTTTAGATAAATTGTATTTTTTGTGTTTGGTACTGGTTAGCATTGGCGTAACACCTCTCCTTAATTCATTTGATATCACAATAAAAAGTTTTGTATTTTTAGTAGATTAATCAGTAAAAAACTATATAATCATATTTATTCCATATTTTGTTGAAGTTATAATTTATTGAAAGCTTTTAGTTTGGAAAGGCTTTGGCATGTTTTTGTTATCGTCATGCAAAATTCTACAATGAAGATGATAGTTTAATTTTGCATATTTTTTTGAATATATAATCATCTAGAGGCTTTGGTTCGAAGAAAGGAAAAAAAATATCATCGAGAGGCATCAAATACTCTGCTTAAACCCACATATAGATTCACATCGAATAACTTAGAACAATATGTCATTCAAATAAAATCATGTACTAATTAACAAAAATGTTCCAAATTTTAATGGTACGAGAATAAAATATTTATGCATACAATAAATATGCATGTCCTAGATTACAATAATAATCATATATGGGGTCTTGCATGCTCCACGAACAGTAAAGGGTACGGTCGTTTTCCATCAATAACTTAGGCTCATCGGAATCAATCGCTTAAAGTCCACTTTGTCTTTAAATAGCCGCAGATTCAATCTCAAAACTCTTAAATCATCATTATTTTAAACCTTTCATAATACATCTATATTACTCACTACTCACGATCAAAGACTTTTAAACCTAAGTAAACAAAAACATATTTATTATATTTTATATTTCTAGTTTGGATATGGCAAAGACCCGTCGTGTAATTTACCTTTTCCTTAGTATTTTAATTTTCTGCGTACTCATCAACGAGGCGCAGGGTAGTCGTTTGATGTGTCATCATCCAGAAGATTATTCATGTATGAAACGTTCAAGCCGTCACCATCACCATCATCATCATCATCATCATCACAAGGACACTCTCAATGAATTGAATGATCTTCAACGAAGCATCAAGACGAGGAGGAGCAGTGATATTTACGGTGTTGATGCTTTCCGACCTACCGAACCAGGTCACAGCCCCGGTGTTGGCCACTCGATCAAGACCTGAAAATTTTAAATTTATTGAATCTTGATTTCTCTTTCTCTTTTTTTTTTCTCTTGCCTACGTTGTTTCACTAATCTAAGGTTGTCGAGACCTAATGCGGTTATGAGTCATGCTGTTTTCTCATACTGTAAATAGTAGGTTGTGGTTCAATAATTGTTGTCCTTCATAGTTTTATGTTTCCACTTTTAACTTGCGGTTCCAAAATTTACAAGATGTTTTTATTACAAAAAATAAATACGAAATTATATTCCGTAGTAGTAATAGAACGCTAAAGGCTTAACTACGTAATTACATATAGAGATCTACATTAACTCTATGTCGTCCCTTCCATATTTTTTACTTGACGTAATGACGTGTACAAGACAACTAGAGTTATAATTAAATAATACAATGGTCAGTACGTTGATTTCAATTAGTTAACTGAGTTATAGTACAAAGCTAAAGTAGATATTTGCATACATATTTTGTACTATAAGAAAATATCTTACATACATCATTACATCGGGTTATGATAAATGGTAAATGATTAGGTACTACATATATATACCGGCAAAAATGAAGAATCAACATCCATACAAAGTTAAAAATGTTAATAAAAAATAATCTAAAGTTACACACAACTCAAAATGATTGATTGTGTGCAAATATAATCTTTGATAGGATCCACAAAAGGAAGGGCGTGTATCAAAAGCATATAAATATCTAACTTGAGTAAAAAAATTATCTAATCAAATTCTTAAAGTTTATGAGAAGATTACAAAAAGAAACACAGAGAAAAGTCTCATAAATGTAGGTACCGTTCAAAGTTGTAGTAGGTTAGGTAGGATTTATTGGGCTCTATTTTCGTATTTAAGCAAGATTATAAAAGATGAAAATAAATAAAATTTAAGAAAGAAGCATAAAATCAATATCAAAAAAATGGAACCGGTTTAGCGTCATTACTTAAAAGACAATAGTAATATTTTCTTCTAATTCTCTAATATCTTCAAGATGTTTTCTGATATTTCATTATTCAGTGAGTTGA
The DNA here is from genome assembly GCA_024034495.1 of Camelina laxa. Taxonomy (NCBI): domain Eukaryota; kingdom Viridiplantae; phylum Streptophyta; class Magnoliopsida; order Brassicales; family Brassicaceae; genus Camelina; species Camelina laxa. The sequence goes on from CM043883.1 coordinate 6,297,882, forward strand.
GGTTCGTATCCAAGGGATTATTAGTAAATGGACTACCTAGAACTAGTGTAGTTAGGCACATCAGTTTGCGTCCTCATACCCGGAAGCATGTTTGAGATACATTTAGTGATCTTTCTTTTCGGTAAAGATTTTGTTTTTTGGTTTTGAAAGATTGGTTCGACGAGGGAGATGTTATTTTTGGGTTGGCCGTAGACATCTTTTATAAATAACATTAGCAATGTATTTGAAGAAGAGATTGTTATGCTTCTTGAAATTAGTGTAATTCGTAAGGTTTGTTTTTTCTTGTTCTTAGTTTAAGATTTTGTTCTCTTCGTTTTGGTTTGAATTTTTTTGCTTTCTGTTTCTAATGTCTACTATTGCCCTTACATAAGGTACATTTGGGAAAATCATGTTTATCTCCGATTGTGATTACAAATGTTTTGGCGTCCATCGGTTTAGGTTTCCTTGCTTTGTGTATGATACCACAACAATTCTCAATAACATTAAAAAAAATATACTTCCAATAACAAAATTTTAAGTGACAAACATAAAAAGTATATGATACTTCCTCCTCCGTTCCACAAAAAAAAAAAAAAAACATTATTTTGATACATAACACACATATCATTTAATAAGTGATTTATATTGAAAATGTGGAAGAACACATTTTGTAAAATAATAACATTTTTTATAAACACAGAAGAAGTAGTGATTTTAGCCAACGTACTGTTTAATATACATAGTGATAGACTGATAGTTACATCAACCTGCGAATATTATTTCTAATGTTCTTAAGCAATATATATATATATGCATTGATTGATATAGAATATCAATGTACCTTTTGGGCCAAACATGCTGTTTCATTATTTACTGTTTTCTAAAAAGATTTTGATAAATGTCAGCAAAAAAAAAGTTAACTCAGCAAAATGATAGTGGAATATAGACTTTTTGGTGCCGTGATGGATTGATAAACGATATCTAATATTTTTAAGAAATTGTACCTAATAATAAAATCGGGTACCTATCTATATCCATAAGATAAATCATCAAACGGTACAAATAATGCAATTATTGCCACTTTTTGATTTACTTTAGTTTCTTTACAAGTTATCAACAAACTTTTTATTTTTATTTAATGGAAATTCTATGAGTTAAGACTCAAACAGTTGGTATTGCCTAGTCACAGTATATATCTCATTACAAGATAAAAAAAAAAATTAAGTGAGTACAAAAAAAAGTTTAATCGGCCGGGTATAGTAATCTAAACCGAAGAGTAATTTTTACTTACTTTGCTAGGCTTCAAAATGCATACAGGATATAGTATAAGTAAATTGTCATACTGATATATTTCCGAGGCCCAACACCCGATGCTGCATGACGCCATCTTCATCAACATGGCATATATACGGACAATAAACTATTATTCACTTGTGTTGTGTTGTTACATTACACAACAATAAAACAGTTGGCGATAGAAAGAAACAAAAATTGAGCTCACAACAGAAAAAAAGAAAAGAAATTGGGAACCAACCGATGAAGAATAAGAGCAAAATACTTGTGTGTATATATATACAGTATATGGCAAGAGATTTAAAACTTGGGTCGTGTCCAATAATAATGTGAATATGAACACACTAATCACGTTTTAAATGGTGAGAATACGAGTTTTTAGTATTCATAGGAGATTGGATATAACCACGATTACGGTTATCACAATTACGGTTAAAAATTTTATTTAATTTTAATTATAACTGTTTAATAAACAGTTAAACGGTTATAGTTAAATATTGTTCTGGTTAAAGCAGTTACAATTATGTACGATAAAGCTATTTAATAATATAATATGATTGATATTATTTGATGATATGATATAATTTATATTATTTGTTTTTAACTAATATGTTATTTTAGTGTACTAGTGGTTCTATATATCATATAATCCAACTAAATCAATAATTACAAGCCTATTTTATTGTGTTTTAAAATAGTTACGGTTTAACTATACAGTTAATCAATAATTTTGATATGCTTACGGTTAATTAACAGTTATATTTAATGTAATTTAACCATATATTTACGGTTAACGGTTACAGTTTTTAACTGTTTTATATGATTACAATCTGGTTATAGTTTGGATATGGTCTGGTTACGGTCTGAAATAAGGTTATGGTATAGTTGTGGCTATGCCTAATCAGAGATTAGTTTTAGACACTTAGTTATCAAATTTTACTTACCACAAACAAACATAAGTATATCTAACTTTGTCAAAATTAGATCCCCATTAATAATTCTAGTGACAAAATATATATATTAAACATGTTTTAAATTTTAAATTTGAATTCAATTCCACTAAATCCCGGTACTCCATATAAGAGAGATTGGCTATGAATGGAACCTTGTTAATGCAATGATTGAAAACAAAAAAAAACTTACAAATTTATAATCCTGCTATAAAATAGTCGGTCTATAACATAGGTTATATCACATGTTTCTAAATAAGCTAGGCCATTTTTATTCGTAATTTCCGGGAATGTTTTGATGAGTCAAGTTTATCTAATAAGACTATAAGAGTAACATTACGTTTTTGGTCAAATTTGTTTGATGAGTCAAGTTTGTCTAATGCCAAATCGACTCTACTAACTTTAGACAAATAACGATAATATCAAAATCCTTTTTTTTTTTTTTTTTTGTAGTTGATTCCTACTCCACATAGGTATGGACTATAGATAGACTAATAATGGTAGGTTGGCTAACTAATTCATGCTATAAACTTTCTTTTCTTAGGGACAAACTCATTTTATAATTGAGACATTATAAAAAGAAGAAAAAGAATGAATGGGATTTATATGTATTAGCTTCCGTGTTCGTTAGCAACTCATTAAGACACTAAAATAGCTAAAAACGCGTTCAAATCCTAACTCAAATTCAATCAGAACAATTTAAATTAAATTAATCTGTTTCTTAAGTCAACCAAAAACATCATTATGATATAACCACTAATTTGTTTACGGTAGCGATATGTAAGATACCTTAGATCAGAAGATTTTTACTAAATACCTGATTGAAAGATCTTGTTTCAAGATCGTTAACATTATATAACTCATGTATAAACCTGTTTTCTTCATTGTTAATATCCCTACTTATCATTATCAACATTGAATGATGTAAAAGCTACACGTAGAGGGACTTATATTTATAAACAAGACAGTGGTAAAAGTGTTTCAAGATCTCATTATCACCTGGGAATGTTACCCAGTAATGTATTTGTCGAAGGTGAGCTCTGTGCACTTAACCAAGGATCTTGGACTGAGACAGGTGAGCTATCGTTGATCTCTTCGACGGAGGCGAGGGATTCGGGTTGTTTCTGAGGGATAATGACTCTTCTACTTCCTGTTGATGGTTTTTTAGTCGATCTTTCGCTTCCCTGATCAGATGACCGGAGAGAACCGTTCGGTGAATCCAAACTCATGTTTGGGATCCAACCGCTGAGTCGTATCTGTTCAAGCTCGTCTGCTACTTCAGTCATAGTCGGTCTCATGTCGCTGTGGAAAGCTAAGCATCGAAATGTGAGCTCAGCTACGGTGTGTATCGACGAGAGAGTCCATGCGTCGAGCTCCAGGTCGAGAATCGGGTCTATAATCTCATCGATACAACCTGATCCGATTTTGTCAACAGCAAGAGCTGCTAGGTTGATTTCAGTATGTGGACGAGTGAAATCAACAACTTTCAATCCTGTTATAATCTCCGCAAGGACTACACCGAAGCTGTAGACGTCGCTCTTATCAGAAAGATGGAAGCATTGATGATACTGCGGGTCAAGATAACCAGGAGTCCCTTGAGGAGCCGTTGATATGTGGGAAGTTTCAGTCATTCCCAGTCTAGAGAGTCCGAAATCCGCAACTTTGGAGTTGAAATCATAATCAAGAAGGATATTGGTAGATTTAATGTCACGGTGATAAATCGGTGGATTCATTTCAGAGTGGAGATAAGCGATAGCTTTAGCTGTTTGAGTGGCAACAGTGAGGCGCAGGGTCCATGGAAGACCGGTCCCTCTATCTCTTTGTAGATGTTCTGATAGAGTTCCATTCGGCATGTACTCATAAACGAGAACCGGATCGCCTTGCTCAATACAGCATCCTAAGAGGCGGACAAGATTCGGATGACTCACTGAGGAAAGAAGCTTGATCTCATTCATGACTTGGTCAAGACTTTCTGAATCTCTGTGTCTGAGTCTTTTGATAGCAACCCATTCATCATTTTGGAGCTTTCCTCTATAGACCGTACCATACGCACCTATTCCTAGCTTCTGCTTTTCAGAGAAACCATCTGTCGCTTTCTCGATTTCCTTGTAAGGGAAAAAGGCAACACTTGAGTTACCTGCAGCTTCAGACAAAAGACGCTTGGCGCTCAAATGGCTTCTCAAGGGAGTAGACCGTCTCCTCTTACAAAAGAACAAAAGAGCCAAGCCAACTAGCAAAGATGCTCCACCAATAGTTCCTATATATAGCAAATGAATAATAAACCTAGTCAAACATCCATAAAGTACAAAACTTAAAAATGTCAAAAACACTAAAGCGACCGTTACCTCCTACAATAGTAAAAAGAATCGATCTACAATGTCTCCAGACAAGCTTTGAACCGCGGCACTCCGGTAGTACTGCAAAGAGTATAGAAGAAACCAGTTAGCAAAAAAATAAAGCTTTTTGTTCTTACTACTTAGCCTGACTCTAGATTGACTAACCTCTCTGACAAAGATTGTTATATCCATCTCCGTGGTAACCTTCGTGACATGAGCAACGGTATCCTGCCTTTCCATCAGGAGTGTCAACGTCTGTACATTTGGCGTTTGTAGCGCAAGGATTGCTTTTGCAGTTTCCGTTAAGCCACCAACCTAACCTAACTCGCTCAAACTCTAGCGCTATTCCCGCATTCAAACCTACAGACTCGAAAGCTATGGAAGAGAACAACAAACTGCAAGTGCTGTTCCTCAATTCATTCATACCGAAAAACTTTTTCGAACTCGAGTTACTATCTAAAGAGAAACAGCTAATATTTCCAGTGGATTCACAGCTTTCCAGCTTAAGCACATCTTCCAAGAACTTCTGCTTGATGGAGCATCCGTCGGTTGTTCGGCTGCAATTCTCCATCAAGAAACTGTTCTCGAACGTCGGCGCGAAATGCTCGCTGAATAGCGGAGTCATATCTTCGATCTTACGAGTACAATTGTGTGGGAGGCTGACGAATATACTGTTCTCCGTCACGTTTTGAATGTAAAAGCCTCCGATCTCCGCGTTCCCCGCCGCAGAGCAATTGAATTTGATGCCACAACCAGAAGTAAACCCAAAAGGATAAGGAAGACTCCATTTACCGCATCTTCCGTGACAAGGTTCGGTGAAATTAGCAGCGGAGGATCCTCCGATTACGATTATGATCACCAAAATCAAATCCAATCTATGAGAAATCATCATTGTTGATTGAATAATCCGATCTCAATGTTCATCACCTTCCTGCAAAAACATGGGATTCAATTCAATTCTGCAGTGAAGCTAAAACCCTAAGACCTCGAAGAAACCAGTTGGAATTAGTTGAAAGGTATTAAAAGCTCTCAAAGCTCCCCAACTGTACACACAATAGAATAAATACACAGAGAGAGAGAGAGAAACTGATTCCTCCATTAATGGCTGATTTTATAGACTCTCTAATTAGGGTTTTAGATCATCATCAACGAATTTTATTAAACTTAAAAAAAAAAAAAAAAAAGTCAAAATACCTTCTTGCTCTCTGAGGTTTCTATTCATCTTCTTACGATTCGATTATTCTAGAATACAAAAAGAAGCTTCGAAATTATATCTGTTTCTCTCGGACGATGAAGGTATGATCGGAATATATTTTCCGGTGGATTCGTTCACCTAATCGCGGAAATAATAACAATCACGGGAGTGTAAATTAAAGACGGAAGAAGAAGAAGATACGTGCGCCTAGTGGATGTCTATTTTGAAAAAGACGAAAAAGCCCTTGGGAAAATGCGTGGGAAGAGAAATGACATGACGAATTTACCCTTTATTGGTCAACGAGCAACTTGGGATATCTTTGACCGGGTTTGAGCTCCTCAGCTCCCTACTTTATTTTATTTTGTTGATGCGTGTGTGAGTGGACAGCATAACAATATGCTCATTGCTCAAAAAGTCGTTTTGGTTTTATTATTATTTAAATACACACTTTTATTGAATCGAATAATTATACTTTTCTTTTTTTTGGGGTCAATTGGTCAAGTTGCCCAAAATTGGTTTTAAAAAATAATATGTTGATTGGAAAGAAAATTGGATAATGATGTAAATTCAGTGTTGTAATTTATCTATTCATCTATATACAAATTTAATCTTATAGCTTATTATTGTTCTACGTTTAAAATTTATAACATAAACTCTTTTGATAAATTTCTCCTAAGAATCCAAATTATAACATTTGCAGAAAGATATCTAATTTTTCTTATAACGATGAGATTTATTCAGTTAAACAAAAAATTATGACAATCTTTTTTTTTTTTAAATGATATTGTAAGTTCTGTCTAATTTTGAAATACATAATTTAAAACCTCTCTAACAGCACTTCAATTAATTTTTCTAGTGAAAACAGTAGAATATGTATTTTGGAGTTTTATCAAAAAGATGATAGTTGATCACGGTTACGCATGTATTAAAGGAAGGAATGTGACCGATTATATAATATGTTAGCTTGTAAGACTTTCAATTGAAAAGGCTAGTCATTTCTACAAATTCATTAAAGAGAAACACCCTAAAAGTCATCATAAAAATTATGTACATATTATTTTATTTGTTTTAATGGTTGTATTATAACAGTTTTCGTATAAAAAAAAAAGGTTTTTTTAGACCAAAGTTGAAAAAAGATTTAATTCATTTGACTAAGAATTTTGAAAAAAATTAACAAACCATAAATAAGTAAAAATGTGAATTTTTAAATAAAAAAAAAAGAGTTAGAAATGAATTGGATACAATTTATTTTATCAGAATAATGAACTAAATAGTATTCGATTTATTTTTAACTCATTTTTTTGTTATTCATCTATATATACACCTTAATATATTAATGGACGAACAATATTTGTTTCACAATTTTTCTTTTTAAGTGGAACAATATCTTTAGTACAGTATATTGGTGATCATATTTAAGACTCTTCTTTTAATTTTTGGGGCAAAAGTTATATTTAAGACTCTAATAAGGAAACAGAGTAGTTACGTACAATAGTTGTTGAACCGCTCGAACTGCGTCATTTAGGTTATCTAACCAAATTTGGTCTTTTGTGCTTCTTGTCCTAACAAAGACAAAACCACTATTTGAAGTATCAGTATAACCGGATATCAAATGGATGGATCAAAATTTTTGAGCATTATCTCATGTTTTTTGCTAAATATAACCAACTAGAGATAAATAAACATGTTTGCATGTGTACACAAACATTCAATTACCGATAAGATACTAATTTCACAATCTTCTTTCTATTTCGTAAGTTTATCCTTATCCAAGACAGATGAGATGTATGAATCAAATAATATTTTTTCTCATTTAAGTAATCTCTAGTTTTCTGGATTTATTTCTCAACATTTCATTTCTAGAAGCTAGAAATTGTTGGCTTAACATCCTAAAGATTTTGTTTTCATGCATATACATTGAGTTTATACCAATTACAACTCTAGTATATACATCAATTATAAGAGAGAAAGAGAAGATTTTACAATTCGATTATTTAGTTCCTTCTAAAACTTTTATTACCAATCTGTATTACAACTGTACCCAGAGCCGTGCCTTAGTGTATTAAAAAAGGCATTTGCCTTCGGCCACAAAAAAATTACATAAATAATAGGCCACATTTTTTCTTAACTTAGGCTGAACATTCATTTTTATGTAATGTTATAGGAATTTTTCTGGAAACAAAACTCATATCATTTACATTTATGAAAAATTTGTTTGTTTTTCCTCTGCATAAGCTACTAAATCTTGCTTTTTAGGAATGTGTTTTGAAAATGAACAATATTTCCTTTTCTATATACCAAAATTAAGATAAAAATTTCTCAAAAATAGAAAGAAGCTACATTTTTTATTATTTGTCTTAGGCTTCTATGGACCTTGGCACGACACTGACTGTACCGAGCTAATACAAAACTTCACAGAAACAATTTATTACATAAGCAATTTATGAACCATATGCTGAAGATGGCATAAGCAATTTTAAAACAGAAAACTAAAGAGAAAAGTACTATAAGATCTAGTGTGAACGTGTTATCGTTGGTTCACGTTTACGTACGATAAAAGGAGAAAACAAAAGAAAAGGTTAATAGTATTTTGTCAGTTCGTGGATGTCGACTCTCGGGCTCGATTCATCGTCCGGTCACGAGCCTTGTTCATTATCGACAATTACTTGCCGTGTGCGGTGGGGTAATCCATTTTCTAAATGACGTAAAAGTCCTCTTTACTTGCACCCATTGACTTCTATCATGTTTCTCAAGAATATCAAAAGTTATATATAAATACGTGCCTTCGTATACACGTACATGTTTTAATACGGTAACGTTAATTTCGTTTTACAAATTTTTCTATTCGAATTGATTCATTATGAAATGTGACCTTGATGTAAATCATGAGACTGAAAGCGTGTGCACGTAACTCAAATCCAAAACCGACATATACTATGGCCTTGATTGGAGCATATGAAGGAGCATTTTTATTTTTATCACCCAATAAACAATTATTGAGAAATATTTTTAAATCATTCCCCGGTATGAACTCTGGCTGTGAACTCTTTAAACGATACGAATATAAAAGCCTTGATATTCCGCGGTGAAAAGAATTTTATTAATTTTTTGTGATAGATAGTTTTGTCTTTAGCAATCCCAACAACATGAGTATGAAAAAGGGCAGATAATTACCAATTAATCAGTTTTGTAGACCCAAAAGCTCAATGATATATTTTCTTTTCTTAACTTTAAATTGGGGGAATGATTAATAATATATAGTTGGCTTGAATTCCGGTGATGAGAGGAAAGACCAAAACTCAATGATTAAGATTGGAGATTTTTGTTTTTGTCTCGATAGTACTTTTCAACACTTGATTTATTTCTCAATGTTCTCATGCGGAAGTTGGGGGGAATTATCAATGTGTCAAGTTTTGGTTGTTTCTTCCCACTATAGTGTTAGAAGCCTCAACCATATTTTATGGATTATTATGGTAAATACGTTTATCGGAATGACAAGATCATAAGCTTGACAGAGTTGTCAAGTGTTACACTTTCGGAAGTTTAAAAAAATCTAAGCGTACACGTCTACCGAACCTAGGAAGGAATTAATGGTGGAATATTTCTCCTCCCCTAAGAAGGGATTAAGTGCCGTAACCTCTTCTTGAGTCTTGGGTTTCATTCTCAACAGTCAACACACACCATAATGTTCTTCCTTATCCTTTTCTACTTTTCTATTTTGAGAGTACAATACATATTAGTGTTCGTCAGTTACTGATTTCGAGTGTTTTGAGAAAAGAGAAACTAAAATACGTTTTTCGAGTGTCTTGAGAAAAGAGAAACTAAAATCGTTTTATCATGAGAATCTTAAACATATCAAACTCGCATACTTTAGGACTTAAAAATAATTAAGTAGAGAGATGATCATCTGGACTTTAATTTACTCCGATTATCCTATACATTACAAAAAAAAAAACAATCTAATTTCCGACCAATCCGTTGATCGGAAAATTTTCAACCATTTTCTGACTAATTTCCGACAAATTTCGAACAAAAATATATTAGTCGGATTTTTTTTTTAAAATATCCGACCAAATAAAAATAGTCGAGAATTAGTCATAAACTTTGGTCGGAAACTTATTGTAGGAAATCCGTCGAAAAAACAAGTTTCTAATTTTTGAATTTAAAAACACCAAAGAGCTACCACGCTACCTAACCCTAAGTTTAGAATACTTTTTGACTAATGGTTGAAGGTAGTCAAACTGCCTGCATTTCTGACAACTAGATAAATCAATTGGACTGAAAACCAACTTACAGATTTCCCAAAAAGATGTTGTTAACAGCAGAAAGGAGGCTCGAACTTTGATGTGGGAGTTTCACCGTCTCCTCATTTTCTTTTGATCCGATTTGATCTCCGTCTACCATAGAGCTTCTACTAAATTCCGAAAATCTGATTTCTCACTCTCTTAATCTTGCCATAGACTTCTGATCACTTCTTAATTGAACCTAGAAAATCAACATCACCTTTTCCCCTCGTCAAACCAATTTCTCTGTCCATTAATATTGTTTCATTCTATCTTGAGCGTTAAAAATGTCATTAGAAGGCAAACTCAGAAAGGTGCCTGAGAAGAGGAAAAAATGAATTGTCACTGAAACGCCTACATGAACCTATGTAACATGATTCACTCTCAAGTGGTTAGACACCGTTATCATACAATCATCAACAATCCAATGTAGGCCATGTTCTTTTGTTGATTGATATCCTAACGACTACAATTGAAAACTAAAGAAGGAAAAACTGAACATACAACACAATTTTTCAAAAAGACAGTCGCTGATAGTTTTGAAGATAATGACGTGTATTGATTTTATAATTGCTGGTTATTGTGACGATTGTCGATGTACTACGTCTGAACTTTTTCTAGTGGCAACTCCATGTTTTTCAGCGTCACTCTGAGTAATGTCTTTTGTTGTCACTTTTTTTTTTTTCTTTTTTTTTTTTTAATTTGCACAATCACAGTCGCTAACCCACGGCAATCAACAAAGGAACAGGCCATATCGTAGTTTCAAAAAAAAAAAAAAAAAAGTTCTCGCTAACTAGTGAGAGAGAGCGTCCTCGTAGGCCGTAGCTAAGTAATGGGCCCAAAGTGTAACTTTATTATTCGTTAATGGGCTAACATAAATCTCAAATCTGAAGTTTACCAAAGCCCAATAAATAGAAGTAAAACTCAAAAAATTAACAAATATGAAATATCCTAAACAAGGAAAATAATTTACCGTAAATTTCGCAACGAATCAAAGACAAAAAAAGTGAAAAAGTTTATTTTTTTTAAATAAAAAAATTACTGTTCATGGATCCCACGTGATCAGACAGCTCAAATTCCAATCTCGTAACGACGTCGAATAAGACAATTTCGGTTTTGTCTCTTAAACTGGGTCCCACGTTTTTTTTTTTTACCCCTTCCCTCGATCTTAAAAAAAAAAAAATTCCAAAAAGCAAAATTAAAAAGGAAAATTATCGCACAAGATTCCAGCTAGCTTAGTAGTAGTGGTGGTTTCTTCATCTTTTTCTCAATCACACTTTCTTCTCCATTCTCGTCTCTCTCTCTCTCTCTTTCTCCCACTTGTGTGAAGAAGCTCAACAACGAACCCTAAAAAAAAAATATGATTCTTCTTTAATTATTTTTTTCTTACCTATACAATACAATTTGCTTATTTCTGAAGCAAAATCCTTAGGGTTGAAAAATGCCATTGAAGAAGAAGATGACGAAAGAAGAAGTTGATGATTGTTGTTTGTTCGCTGAAGAATACGATGGTCCACCATTATCATACAACATACCTTGTGCTGTTCCAATTAACGTCGAGAAAATCCCCGTCGCCGCCGTTGTTTCTTCGGTTTGTATCTCCGACGACATGTCTTTCCCTGTGATTCAACCGATTTTGCCTCTTGATAATAATAATAACAATAGCAAGAATTTTCTTAGAGATTCGGTTTCTCCTACCTCTGTTATTATAGCTAACTGTGGAGGATCTAGTGAGCTTGGATTGGTTTCTGATTCAGTCACTGTTTCTCCTACTTCGGTTATTGAGGAGGAAGAAGGTGGGGATGGTGAGGGGTGTGGATTGAGTAGCAGCTCTGGTGAGTTGTTGTTGTTGAGGTCTAGTTTTGATCAGTCTAGGGTTAGTGGTTCAGTGAAGGAAGAGAGCTTAGATTTGAATGAATCCTCGAATGCTTTGGTGGTACCGGATTGGGAATCTAATGATTCGGTTATGAGTATGGACTATCCTTCTTCTCGAGTTACTGGGGATTGTGTTAGTGAAACTGGTAAGAAGCAACCAGTTGTTACTTTCTTAGGTATTGCTTCTGATGATGATGGATTTGAAGAAGATGATTCTAGTAATAACCAGAAGCGGATTCGTGTTATCCCTGTTAAGAAACAGCCTCAAACCAAAGGGAAGAAAGGTTCTTGTTATCGGTGTTTTAAAGGAAGCCGGTTTACTGAGAAGGAAGTTTGTCTTGTTTGTGATGCAAAGTATTGTAGCAGCTGCGTGCTTCGAGCTATGGGTTCTATGCCTGAAGGAAGGAAATGCGTTACTTGTATCGGGTTTCCTATTGATGAGTCGAAGCGAGGGAGTTTAGGGAAATGTTCTAGGATGCTTAAGAGACTGCTTAATGATTTGGAGGTTAAACAGATTATGAAGACTGAGAGGTTTTGTGAAGCTAATCAGTTACCGGCTGAGTATGTGTTTGTTAATGGACAACCTCTTTACCCTGAAGAGCTGGTTACACTTCAGACTTGCTCTAATCCTCCAAAGAAGCTGAAACCTGGTGATTATTGGTATGATAAAGTGTCTGGACTTTGGGGAAAGGTGAATAATATTATTTACTGTCCTTTTACGAGTTTTGTGTCTTAGAGTGTGTCAAAAACATTTATATGTATTATGTTGGGATTCCACAGGAAGGAGAGAAGCCTTATCAGATAATTAGTCCTCATCTGAATGTTGGAGGTCCTATTAGTCCAGAAGCTAGCAACGGAAACACTCAAGTTTTCATAAATGGCCGCGAGATTACGAAAGTAGAGCTACGAATGCTGCAGGTTGAAACATTTTTGAAGTGTATGATTCTTTATTTAAAGAGATTTTGGATGTCGTTGATGATTTAAGTTGTTTATCTCTGTATTACAGTTGGCAGGAGTTCAGTGCGCTGGTAACCCCCATTTTTGGGTTAACGAGGATGGATCGTATCAAGAAGAAGGACAGAAGAATACCAAGGGATACATATGGGGCAAGGTTAGTTGTTTTGCGTAAAATCTATATTCCATCCAGTTTTGAATTTGCGTATTCCTCTTTAATTGAAGATTACGAACTTGTGCTGCTTTTCAGGCTGGAACGAAGTTACTTTGTGCTGTATTGTCACTTCCTGTTCCATCCAAATCTACTGCGAATGCTTCTGGGAACAACTTCATAGCGCAAATAGCAGAAGCATTCTGGACCATCTTGAGCATAGGACTTTGCAAAAAATTCTGTTGGTTGGAAACAGAGGTTCTGGAACTAGCACGATATTCAAGCAGGTATGATATCTGTTTGTTAGATGTCGTACTACTTATTAGCCTATGCCCCAAAATCTACAATATAACTGAATTACTTTCTCGTTCAGGCAAAGATCCTTTATAAGGACGTACCATTCTTGGACGATGAGCGTGAAAATATAAAGGTGATTATCCAGACCAATGTGTATGGCTATCTCGGTATGCTTCTTGAGGGCCGGGAGCGGTTTGAAGAAGAAGCTCTTGCTGTCCAGAGTATGAAGCCGTGTGTCACTGAAGATATTCCTCCGGCTGCGGAAGAAGGTGCATAGATTTCCCACTCCTACTTTTTCTTTAAGTTTCAGTTTTTCAAAAATAGCTTTCAACCAGGCTTTTTTTCTTAGTAGTAGGACCTGAAATTTGTTATGGACAAGAACAATCATGAATTTATATATATGTAACCCATCTGAGTCTTAACTTGGTTTATGTTATGAGCAGGAGATGCGAAAAGCAACAACAAAACTGTGTACTCCATTGGCCCAAGGCTTAAAGCATTTTCTGATTGGCTATTGAAGACTATGGCTGCTGGAAATCTTGGGGTCATTTTCCCTGCAGCTTCTCGTGAGTATGCCCCACTGGTTGAAGAGTTATGGAGGGATGCAGCGATCCAAGCGACATACAAGCGAAGAAGTGAGCTAGGACTCCTTCCCAGTGTCGCTAGTTACTTTTTGGAACGGGTAAATAAGTGTTTCACTAAATTCATTTACAATCAATTTTCCGTTGGATATTTGGTTACTGGGAAGTGAAACTATACTTTTCTAACAAGTTTTTTTTCACGTTCTTCAGGCTATTGACGTATTGACACCAGACTACGAGCCATCGGATTTGGATATATTATATGCTGAAGGAGTCACTTCGTCCAGTGGTCTAGCTTGTCTCGATTTCTCATTTCCACAGACTGCATCTGAAGAGAATCTTGATCCGTCCGATCACCATGATTCTTTGCTCAGGTAAGCATTATCTGATTACCTTTTTGTGTGTTTGTAACATTCAATTCAGGTCGAACATGTTTGAAGACATTTTATTGTGTTTCTTTCAGGTACCAGTTAATACGAGTACCCTCGAGAGGCCTCGGTGAAAACTGCAAGTGGATTGATATGTTTGAAGATGTTGGGATGGTTGTGTTTGTTGTCTCCATGAGTGACTACGACCAGTGTTCAGAAGATGGAACCAACAAGATGTTACTCACCAAAAAACTCTTTGAAAGCATTATCACTCATCCCATCTTTGAGCACATGGACTTCCTCTTGATACTCAACAAGTACGATCTCTTGGAAGAAAAATTGGAACGAGTTCCTTTATCACGCTGCGAGTGGTTCCAAGACTTCAATCCCGTGGTCAGTCGTCACCGTGGTTCCAACAACGGTAACCCCACTTTGGGCCAGCTTGCGTTCCACTACATGGCGGTTCAGTTTAAGCGGTTTTACTCTTCCTTGACTGGGAAAAAGCTGTTTGTTTCTTCGAGCAAGAGTTTGGACCCGAACAGTGTTGATTCATCGCTCAAGTTTGCTATGGAGATTCTGAAATGGAGCGAGGAGAGAACAAACATCTGCTTGAGTGATTACTCTATGTACAGCACTGAGCCTAGTTCATTCTCAAATTGATGTTTTGACGTTCAACAAAAGAGTCTAATGTAAATGGTAACTACTTTCTTGTGTATAGGTTGCCACGTAGAGTTTTAACAAAGTACTCACGCTTCAGTTTACAGACAAAATCTGTGTACTATAAACAGTTACAATTTAACTGATCTTTATCCTTTATGTTACAGTTGAGTTTTATCGAAAATGTATCTAACTTGCTCTTCTGCACTCAACAAGACATTCTTCACAATCCAACCTTGTTCTTGCATTTGTTTGTTCAGTGTGATAAAATCATCTCGTGCAGCAAGCTTACTCTCTCCGGTGAGTAAGGACCAGTCTTGCACCGTCAAGTCTGAAGATGCGTCTCTTCTCTTGATTCTATTGTTTACAAGGGATTTACGTATGTAACATGTCTGAACATACCAACCAGAAAGTGTAATCAGATCAGGATGTATATGAATTTATACTAAAATTGATGAAACTTAGTTGACTCCTTACCTGTAACAAACTCGTGATAATGTCCACACTGTTGGCTCCTTCACGCAGACAAATGACCATTCCAAGCTAAACATTTTACAAATGGCGAAGATCAAAGAAGAGAATCATGGGGATCTGAGAAACTATAAGTTAGCATATATAAAACTCACTTTTGGTATTCTTCTGAAACCTTGAGAAGAAAGTTCAATGGTTATGAAGTAGCCATCATCACTGCACAGTGATTGCATTGCCATCATTGATAGTGCAGGAATCTGAGCCTTTGGATCTAAGCATCCAATTCGGATGGGCCAAACCCTTTTGCTACCTACAAAAATACAAATAACTTATGTAACGATTCAGCTTATTGATTTGTCATAGATAGCTACACCATCTGAAAAGTCAAAATAGCCTTAAGAGCCTTTCTAGGTTTTTTTTTTTGTTTTTCACCTCTACTCCCTAAAAGGTCAATTCCTTCCTCTTCACTCACTTCGGCAGGGGAAGGTACTTGCCTGAATTCAGTCCATCTTTCCAGAATTATTTCAAGCCTATTCTGATAAGAAAAGGAAAATTTATACTTATAACTCGGAAACTTCTCCATTGTTTGGGTCTCATCAAACAAGGTTATAAAAGCTACCTTGGTTAATGTTTGCAAATTGATATGCTTCAGACCTTGATAAATGCCAAGGAGATCAAACGTGGAGAAAATTGGATATAGAACAAAAGGTAGACTTGCCTGCAATCTAACACATTAGCAAGTCAGTAACATTCTAGAACGATCTCACTAATGAAATAACCGAAACTTTTCTAGAATCATCTAACCTTTGGTTGTTTTGAAATAGCATATTTAGAAGAACAGCCAGTAAGAGACCAAGGTTATCAAAACACACGGTTTGAATCTGAAACGTCACAAATAAAATCAGGACATATATAATGTGATACAAATGATACAAAACTCCAGTAGGTTTTCCTAAAAGAAACCTGCGCCTTTGCAGAGACTTCACCGAGGTTATCCGCTACAGCAAAGCTTCGATGTACAGCTGACTACACATAACGATACATCGGTTGTCAAAACCAAAACACTAAACATATAAAAACACTTAAAAGTCACAGGGAACAAAAATTAAAAAATATGAAACCTTACACCGGTTGCTAAGTAGCACGACAGGCTAATCTGTTTAGCAATGTTGGCAATAGAAGCTAGCAAAAGGAAGTACTTTGGGAATACTGGAGTCATTAACTCAACTCCAATGCTGAGACTAAAGAGTACAGACGTCGAGAACCGAACTCTCTTTGACAAAAAATAAAACGAGTATTAAGTAACAAAAGGATCAAAAACTACAGTTTGATAAAGATAAGTCCACAGAAGTTAATATACCTTCAAATTAGTATCAAAAGCAGAAGCAAGACTAGCAGTGTATATACATCTACTTAACCGTCCAAGCCCATCTTTCAAAATCCAATTAAAAGCAGCAGATGAAGCAAGTGACCGAGATTGTCCAATCCCTATGGCTCTAAACATGGCCTGCAGCAACACATGACTCAAGTTCATGCCAGTACACCAAATTCAAAGTCTAGTAGAAGTTCATATATTACCTGAGTGGCAAGAACTTGTAAAGCAGAGCTGAAAACTCTGTGCAAAAACTTCCATTTCACATAACTTATGTAATTCTCACTGACTTGTTTCGGTATGAAAAAATCTTTTGCAGCTGAAGATGAGAGTCTTATCAATTTCAAGAACCCATCGTCGAGGCGGCCATCGTCACCAACACCATCTTCTTCATCAACACATAGCAGTAACTCCAAGGAACCACCTTTGATGAAGTACCTAGAAACTTTGCCAGAGCTTTTGATTGTGATTGGAAGACGACGAGTTGCGTTACTGGGAACTACAACGAGTTCTTCTTTCGAGACTTCTTCGTCTTGCTTGTAATCAATGGAAGTTCTCAGAGTGTTGACGAGTTTTCTTGAAGCAAATTTGGGGAAATTGAAGATTGGGTATCGGGTTACCGTTGATTTACATGGGTTCAGAAAAAGACTAGAGCTTGGATTCGTTGAATGCATCAGAGTTCTTAGGGTTTAAGGGAAGGTTTTGCTTCTTCTTCTTCGTTGGTTCTGTGAGTGGGAGGAACTGGGAACGATTCTAATGTATTGGGCTCGATTTGGGCCTTATGCACCTTTTTGGGAAAACTAATTTAAATATCGTATGCGCACGTTAATTTCTTACTAATAAAAATGCGCACGTTAATCTCTTAGTAGTATTTCAAGTTTTTTACAAAGAGATTACCAAATGTCAATATCTGTCTGAATGATAGTTTTAGGAAAAACGTAAATTCAAAGAACAGATGATAAAGCTTTATTTTTAACATGTGAGCAAGTTAGAGCGCCTTCCATCTCCTTCGTTATAACGTACAATACGGCTCTCGAGAGTTCCAACATTAGCTAGCCTTTTGTTTGCTCATGGCATAACACAACATTCAGTTGTTCGAATATAATATAATTCGGGCGTAAGTCGGATTCACTCCTAGTCAATAATAATAGAGGTGTTCCTTGTTTTCAAAGCTCGACGTTGCTGCTCAGAATCTAACACATTGACATGTGTCATGTCATGTGGAACATGCATGTTCCTGTTTATGATTTTGTGGGCATTCTCATGATCAAACTAAATAGAAACGTCGAAAATTTAAGAAAATTATATGATAAAATTTGAACGAAACAATGTATTTCAACCACTAAACGACCCATAAAGAAAACCCAAAAACTCTTATTGACACTAAAAAAAACCCTTAAACTAAAAATCTCCATATGGTTGATTATTAGTATATCCGCATGCTTAGTGATGAGGTCTGAAAATGCATAACCACCACCTGTTGCAGCGGTTAGGTGAGAACCTCATCTTCTTCTTGGGAACATCCGGCAAAGTAACGTCTTCGGTTGATGGTTGCACCGTGACCCGAAGCTTAATCCCAATCTGACAAAGACCGGTCTTTAAGCTTACAAAATAATACACTCTTGTTTTAGTGACCTTAACGAGGTCGTCTCCCGTCTTGTACACGGCTACGGTAGATATATGTTTGTATCTTTTTAAATAACCATTTTTATATATAGAGTTCAAAAAACATAAATATTTAGATAAACATAACTAATGAAACGAGATGTTGTGAATAAGATAAGAAAATAAAAATAAAACTCTACAATAAACAGAATCAACTGTATGATTTTTTTTTATAATAAAAGACATAACTTTATAGTTTACAGACGCAACCGTATAAATTTTTTTAAAAAAAAATAAAAAAATTATTTAACAAAAAGGTACAACCGAAATCACAATTGTCGTGGACATTTATTCATATTGTTATTATTATATAGATTAGTGTTGTAAACTATAAGCTTGGAAGTAACAAGTACTTGATTATAAGGAAAATCAAAAGGAGAAAAGATCTAGAAAATGAGTATATGGATTTGAGAGAGAAAACTTGAGAGAAACTAGAGAAAGTAGAGAGAAACTTAGAGAGACAATAAGACTTCTCATTATACATTTTTTTCTTCTACATGACTCCTATTTATAGAAGGAGGAGACAAAGACAAGGATGAAGAGGTTGAGAACAAGTGTTACATGCAATGCATGAAATAAAACATTTGATGTATGGTTTGCACGAAGAGGGACAATTGTGTAGGTGATGTATACTCACACTAATTCTATAACAATTAGCTAATTATTACGTGAATTAAGATTGTTGCAACAAAATTAGACTCTTATTATTATTTTTGTATGATTTCACAAAACAAAAGAAGATTAAAAAAAAAAAAGCTTTACTCTAAAGCTTTCATCTCTTCCTTGAACTTAACCATTGCAATTCTTGGCAATGTAACCACAATCTGAACTCCTCCGACCATATCCGGTTCCAACCTAGATGGTCGCATGAACATATTAACAATCCTAGCTGTCTCCGATGGGACCACTGGGACAATATTCACCGGCTCATTCCATCCAAAATCCATTGATCCAAAGATCCCGATATTCCTCCAATCCGTCAAACAAAACAACCCATCTTTTTTTCCTTTGATCGTTAAATTCATCTTAATGATTTTTTCAGTGTTTGCAAGCTCTTCTTGGAGATAATCTTTATCGTGAGCCTTTCTCTTGGCTTCTTTTATGAGATTTACGACATCTGAGATCGGAGATTCTTCCACTTCTCTTGCAGTTAATGGCACGTACATATCGATATATGCATTACCGTAGTATCCATCGGGCAATGGTGGATCCACAACGTTGCGGATTCCTACTGATAAACCCAAAACAGTGACTCCATCTCGATCCAAATTGAGAGCTTTAACTCTTGACTTCCACAAATAAGCTCCTATAACTTCGAAAGTAGTGAGGACCTCATTAGAGACTCCGTACTCCTTCAATGTAGCTTCTTTCAATCGTCTTATGCTATCAGCTCTAATATTTATTTTCGCAGTTACCTAAGACATTTATAAACAAGAGTATAATTAAAATATTACCTTATATCCAAAATCATATATTCCCCCGTTTCAAAATAGAAGATGTTTTAGAGAAATTTTTGTTTTATAATATAAGATGTTTTCAAGTTTCTATGCAATTTTTAGATTAGTTTAGTATTTTATATATATATATATATATATATATTTTATATTATGCAGTATTGCTTCTAATTGGTTGAACTTGTTAAAAGTAAAACATTCTAAATCTTATATTTTGAAACGGAGGGAGTAGTATTTAGGAAAGAGACGACGTGAGAATCTTTTTTTGTGCACACATACCCAATCATCCGTTGGTAAGTAGGGTGAAGCTGCCGTGTCCCCATCGGGAAGGAACGGAGGTTGATCATCGTCTTCCGGCTTCCCCACAAGTCTTTCTCTTTCCCAGACCGGCGTCAACGTTGGTTTCTTCTTCCCGCCGGCCAACTCCGTTAAGGCACACATGATATGACCTTCTCCATATCCATCACACATTGCATGTGACATGGCCATCCCTAACACGAATCCTCCACATCCAAATTTGGTTACCTGTCGTAATCAATAAGGTTATTATTTTATTTTATTTTATTAATAGTACATCTGAAAAAAGTTTGGTCACCTGCCACAAGCTGTGTGTCATTTACATGCGTCTAAATTTACGTTGTTCTAGAGAAACTCTTTGGAAAAGAAAACAAAAAATGTTTACCCTACAAGTCACATGCACGAAATTAAATAGACAAGACAAAACTGGACAAAAAAATATGCGGAGTTTGCAAATTTCATGCATGACCGGAATGACTTATTAAAATACCTACTTCAATTTTTAAAGAGGTTTACGTATTACTTTTTTTGTTTTTTTTCCTCCAAATTATAACTCGATCAAAGATACATAAAATAAGAAGCTTATCTATTTATATGTAAATTTTCAATGGATCTGATCCGTCCTTGATTATATATATCAGGATGTTAAACCCGTATAGGCCTAGGGATAACAAGCTAGCCAACCCTTCTAAAAATGAAATTTTATATTTTTTATACGGTTTAAGCGGATAAGTTTTGTTTTTTATTTGAAAAGTCGAATCCTAATGAATTCAAACTAAACAACAAATTCGATGGAAAAACTTAGTTTTAATTTAAAGTCAAGGATAAATGTGATAATAACCCAAATTCTAACCGAAAATAAATTCGTATCAAACTATATATATATCTATTACATTATAATTTATAAGCCAAATAATCCGGAACCAAAATATGGATTGAACACACCTAGAAAACAAGAATGGCTTGTGTACCTGCAAAGCAAAAGGTCGATAACCATCGTTCTCCACGTGAAGTTCAGGCAGGAACTTCAAGGCAGTATCTGAGTCAATGTTCTCCAGATTATTCAAAGAAGAGAGCTCCACATTTTCAGTAGCCACCGTGAACGGCACACCACCTTCGTCGCCACCACAGCTCAACTGAAGCTTCCGGTCACTATCCTGCCGCTTCAAACTCCCTGAAAGTGGACAGTAATACACAAGAAGATCGGACAAAGCTTCTTTAAGCAAAGATTCCTCCCGGTCATCATCATCAACAACGTTCTTGGCTTTGAAAACGTAGCATGCCTTGTAAATGACCTCATTATAAGGATCATTGTCAAGTGTTGAAAGGGAAAGAGTTTGTAGAGGTATGTGTTTTGAGGGTTTCACCATCTCGGTGAGCTTTTTCTCGACCATTAATGGGATCGACATGTTCTAATTTCTGTGTGTATAATTTTATGAACACTCTTGTCCTTTATAAACAAAAGGTTTGGCATCATGTTGGCCACGTTTAACCTTAAACATTGTAACAAGTTACAATTGGCACTTTTGTTTATATTCTAAGTTATCTTAGTTGTTCGCATGCATGCATGGCTAATAAATTAAGGAAATGGAAACGGTTTGACATAGTAATTTCATTTAAGTGTCATTGTTGTCCGCACGGCCAGTATATCTTCGTCTTTATTTGAAATGGTAAAAGCAAACGTACGTAACTCGTATCATGTTTAGGTGGTAGCAGCGGCGGGAGAGACAATAGAAAATAGTATCTGCAGGGGCTGTTCGTTTCATCATCTAGAAGCAGTATCTAAATATGTAGTTAATTCTTGTTCGTTTTTCTCAAATTAAGCAATGCGTGTAGATGTAATCATTGGATGAAAAAAAAAAACTCATCCAAAACAAGAGTTTGAAATAAGAGTTTATATACTTCTCAAAAGTCTAAAATACCCTTATTTAACTACAGTTTTAATTAAAAGTTATTTTAAAGACTTTTTTTTGTAGAAAACATTTAAAATAATCATTTTCAATCAAAATAACAAAAATAAATTTTTACAAAACTCGTAAAATTTTGTTTTTTCATCAAAACTGTCAAAATTTTGATTTTCCGGCAAAACAAAACAAAAATCCCATTTTTCTGTCAAAAATGTCAATTTATTCCGATTTGGATCTTTTGTTTTGTAAATACATAACCACGTATTTCTTTGGCCCATTAGCCAAAGCCCATTAAAATGATTGAATTCTAATAAATAAAATAACAAAATAGATAAAAAGATCGGAAAACGTCTCTTTAAGCAAAAATATTCACCGATCATCATTCATCAACAACGTTCAAGGCTTTGAAAACTGTAGAAAACTATAGAAAGGGTTTGGAGGAAACTCTTTATTATTGTGTTGTGTTTCTTAATCAATGATGCAAAAGATTATATAACATTGAGTTCTTATAGTTTACAACAATATTAGGGTTTATAATAATTGATATTAACAAAGCCCAACATGGACTATCGGCATATACACTAATATTCCTCTATGCAACAAACATGGTATGCCAAACGCAAACTTTGCAATCTAAAACAGAACATACTGTCGTGAACACTTCTCGAGGACAGAGAAATCATGTCAACAAACTCTTTTGGGCATAAAATTTAATCTTGAAAATAGGGGTGGAACGTTAGCATGTCTTCGGTCTTTGGTAAAAAAGAATGACAACCTCTCGTGGCTGCAAATCCTGCAAGTCCATAAATAGTTGTCCTTTATCTTGGATAGTCTACGTACAAATCCGACTTAAGAAAAATAGACCTAAAAAAACATGAACTCTCCCGTAACTGTAATATGACACCCTGGTTTTAGAGACTTGCGGAGATGTTTAACAAAATTGATTTGGACACATATATTACCAAAGTGCACTTATCTTTTCGGTCAAGGATCCTAAGAGAATTCCATAGTTAAGCATGTTTATACTGGAGTAGTCTCAGGATAGGTGACCTTCCGGGAAGTGACTGTCGGAACTATGCGAATGAGGACAAAACACAGGGAAATATCATGTGGTGATTTGTAGGGACAGTAACAAGTCTTTAAAACCTCCCGGACGTAACTAACCGACCGTTGGATATGAATAGACTTATGGGCCTAGTGAAAAGACGTAAGGCCCAATAAGGAAAGTGAACACATAAACTGAGAGTGGACATGGACCTCAGAAAGAGGTGGCGGTAGGGACGTTACAAGTAAAACTATTACAAAACAAAAACTCTGAAAAATCATAACAAACCCATATAATCATAAACCGTAGAACCATCAATTTTAGTTTAAATAAAAGAAAACTCTCATTAGTTAATACAAAAAAAAAAAAAAAAACCCATAACATAACTAAAATTGTTTTTTTATAATGAAAATCAAATAATATCTAAGTAATTAAGAAAAAATTACGTAATCTTCACTCCTTAGCTTACGTCTATGTCTTTGTCATCGTCTGATTTGTCTTCATCACCACCATCTTCTCCAATCAGATTCACCATAATCTTTTTGAAATTAAGACATAAAACTTTTAGTGCGAAAATGTTTTAATTTGGATCTACTAAGATGGACTGTTCTGATACCATATAGAAACTATAGAAGGGTTTGAAGAAATTCTTTAGTATTATTGTGTTGTATTTCTTAACTAATGATACAAAAATTTATAACATCAAGTTTTTAGGTTTACAACAATATTAGAATTTATAATAATTAACATCAACAAATCCCAACATGGACCATTGGTCCTTACACCAATAAAAACGTAACATATGCCTCATTATAAGGATCATTGCCAAGTGTTGAAAGGAAAGAGTTTGTAGAGGTATGTGTTTTGAGGGTTTCACCATTTCGGTGAGCTTTTTCTCGACCAGATCGATGAGCTTATTTGGACTGACATATCTTAAGTTTTTATATGCCTAATACGCTTTGCCCATTTATTTTACCATTCTCTGTCCGATTGTTCGTTCAAACACACTGTCATGGCTTGGTATCTTAGACTTTTCTTCTTGATTTTATTAGTTTGTTCTATTTTTTTTATTATTTTTTTTTTGCCAAAATTTGCCAAAATCTTCATTGAAAAATTCAGTTACGCATAACAACGACATTAGATCACTAGAGTTTTATTCAAAGATTATTATTTATTGATTTTATTTTATTATTCAGATTACCACATACAGAAGAAAGACTACTTATACTTTAGCTAGAGCATTAATCTCTTCCTTGAACTTAGCCATTGCAGCTTTTGGCAACGTAATCATAATTTGAACTCCTCCAACCATCGATGGTTCCAATCTCGGCGGTCGCATGAACATACCAATTGTCCTAGCTGTTTCTGGCGGGACCACTTGGACGATATTCACCGGTTCATTCCATCCGAAATCCATAGATCCAAAAATCCCAACATTCCTCAAATCCGTCAAGAAAAATAACCCATCTTTTTTTTCTTTATTCGTTAAATTCATCTTAATGATATCTTCAGTGTTTGAAAGCTCTTCTTGAAGATAATCTTTATCGTGAGCTTTTCTCTTCACCTTTTTTATGAGTTTCACGATGTCTGAGATCATAAATTCTCCCACCTCTCTTGTGGTTAATGACACATACATATCAATGTACGCATTCCCATAGTATCCATCGGGTAAAGGTGGATCCACGACTTTTCGAATTCCTACAGGTAAACCTAACACTGTGACACCATCTTGATTTAAACTCAGAGCTTTAACTCTTGATTTCCACAAATAAGCACCTACAACTTCAAAAGTAGTTGGTGCCTCGCTAGAGAAGTCGTATTCTCGCAATGTAGCTTCTTTCAACCTTCTTATGCTCTCCGCTCTAATATATATTTTTTCAGTTACCTGATTACAATAATAAACATGGAACTAATAAAATTAACCGTTAGACAAAAAGTAGCTAAAGCCTAAACCTAAACTAAAGTATCTGGTTTATTTTTTTCATAAAAACTAATTTTGATAAATAGTTTTATCCAAAATATATTTTTTTTATAACTTTACCATTTTTGTGTATATACGTAGTACTGATTTCTTATGTCAATAATATGAAAAATTGTGGGGTTATGAAGACACGATTTTCTTGTATTTTTGGATTTTCTTATAAACTTATAATTTGTGAGAAAAAAAAACATGAAAATATTAGAAAAATTCTCACAATCCAATAATTCCTGTCTATTTGGTTGTGAAAAAGCTGGAGACACTATTTCTTAATTTACCTTCAATTTTTTATAATATTTCTATTTACATACCATTATATTTTTTTGAGAAAAATCAATAACCCCCAAAATTGAATTCTTATATTATATTTCTCACTTAATTATATCCCTTATTTACATTTTCACAAAATCTTTAAAATAAATTTTAAAAACTCTTGGTTCATATAGTGTGACAATATTAAACTAATATTATAATAATTCATACAGGTTAAATCTTAATTATTATACAAAAAGTTATATATCTAAATAAAACTAACATATATATATATATTATACAAACAAATTTTAGATTCCAAATAATATTTTTATCAATAAGTATAATATATTTTGTAATTAAAAATTACAGTAATTTTTTTTATATAATTATTTTGTTACTAGTTTAATAATACTTTCAAAACTGCCCAAAATTAACCATATATATATTACCCAATCATCCGTAGGTAAGTAGGGCGAAACTGCTGTGTAGACGGGAACAAAGGGAGGTCGATCATCTTCTCTAGGCTTTCCCACGAGTCTTTCTCTTTCCCAAACGGGCGTCACCCTCAGTTTCTTTTTCCCGCCAACCAATTCCGCCAAGGCACACATGGTATGACCTAGTCCATATCCATCACACATTGCATGCGACATCGCTATCCCTAAGGTGAATCCTCCACACCTAAATTTGGTCACCTGTGATCATTAAATTTGTTATTTTCACAACAGTAGTCGTTTATTAATACTATTAAATTGATGTTAATAGTGTTGGTCTTATGACCCGAAGTTTTAAGGTTGAAACATGACATGTAACTTAATTTGGTACTTATAAAATGAAACATCAAAGGGTTGTGTACCTGCAAAGCAAAAGGTCGATAACCATCATCCACTTGGAGCTCATGAGGCAAGAACTTCAAGGCCGTATCTGAGTCCATGTTATCTAAATACTTCAAGGAAGACAGTTCCACATTTGCAGTAGCCACCGTGAATGCCACACCGCCTTCATCGCCTCCACAGCTTAACTGAAGCTTTCTATCACTTTCCCGCCGCTTCAGAATCCCTGAGAGTGGATAATAACACACAAGAAGATCGGACAAAGCCTCCTTAAGCAAAGATTCCGGCCGGTCAACATCGTCAAGAACTTTCTTTTCTTTGAAAACGTAAATAGTCTTGTAAATGACCTCATTGTCTGGATCATTGTCAAGTGTTGAAAGAGAAAGAGTTTGAGGAGGTATGTGTTCTGAGGGTTTCACCATTTGGGTGAGTTTTTTTTCGGCCACTAAAGGGATCGATGAGCTTATTTGGACTGGCATGTCTTAAGTTTTTAATGCCTTAAAAGAGTATAACCCTCGTCTTTTATAGAGAACGCGAGGGGTATCTAGATTTTGGAATATCTTTTATTATTCTTTCAAATGCAGTTTGAATGTTTTTAAAGGGGATATTTTTGAGACATGGAGAGTAATATTTTATACTTTTTCTCAAGGTTCTAGATATAGTATATATATTTTTATATTAATATACTAGATTAAGACCCGTGCTAGAGCACGTGTTGAAATTTATATTATTTATATTGTGTTTTTATATAAAATATAATTTATGTTATTGTTTTTAAAACTTTTTTTGATAAAACATTATCCAATAAAATCATATACTAAATATGAATGATTGAAAAAACACCTATTTTGTAAGTTTTATATTGTTAATGATTTTATATAAGTATTCGTGCTATAACACTGGTTAAATTTTATTTCGTAATCTAACTTGTAACCCACTATTTACATTGTAACCAATCAATCTATCAATTTCGTAATTAATTTTTGGTTAACGTTGTAGTCTTATCGATAAAATTTGTGGAAAATAATTTTGTAATATTGTGTTTAAAGATCTTTGGAAACATATGAATAAAATCTTCCAAAAATACAGTGTGTAATATACATGATTTTATTTGTTACCATTAATATATCAATTATCAATTTGGAATATCCCTAATATTTAGGTGTAACCATTAATATTAATATATGGATTAATCTATAATCTATTTATAACCTATTTATAACCTATTTATAACCATTTGTAAGTTGTAACCATTTGTTAAAAATATAAAATCTACAAAAACTATGTTGTGTACTTCTTTTTTATTAAAAAAAGGGAATTTTCTTTTGCCCAAATTGTTTTTTGTCTTTTTATCAAACGCTATTACTACAAATAGTAAACAACTGATCTATCTTATACATGATAAAATTGGAACACAGAAAGACGGATATTCCTTGCTCATTATCAGACAATCACTTATTCACCCGCGAATTAGTTAATTAATGACTACACGAACAAAACCTCTCCTCACAACATTCATATATTTCTCCTCACGATTCTTACCTTTGCCATACCAAGATAGACAGTTTTACTCCTACTTCTCGAGACCAAGATGAACGACTCTACCTCCAATACTTTGAAGCTTTTGATTATTGCTACACTATTAATAAGGAACTGCATTATTTAGGACTCTAACCCTAGATCTGGTGTAAAAACATATTAACCTTTGACCACTAGCTAGGTTAATGGACTTCCATTCTTACCTTACTTATGTGAACAAGACGTGACGTTACACTTACATAGATATTTTGGAGTGATTCAAATGGGTTTTACGAGTAATACCAAAGAGAGAATATATCCACGAGCCCCACCATTTGGATTATTGTGTTATTTTCTTCACTGCCATAAACCCAGTTTACCATGTGCTTAAAAGGTCTCTTTCTTTGGTCGATTTATGAAATATTTAGACTTTCTTTGGAATACATCCAAAGACCGTAACAACTTAAATTTGGTATGTATGTGCAAAGAAGAATGGAGAAACTTAGGTAGAATAACAGTGAGAATTATATATATATATATATATAGATATATTATATAGTTCGATTTACACTTTATTAAATGTTGCAAAAAGTATGACAATTTTTTTGTAATATGTAATTTTTTTTGTTTAATGAGCGTTTAATTTATTATACACTGCTATAAAATCAACAGATCGAAACAATAAATCCAAAATCCCAAAACATAATCATTGTTTGGTAAATTAAACGCCAAATTAAAAAAGCTTATATAAGAAACTGCATCCCACTATTATTAATTTCGAAGTAGATTTGGTAAAGTAATATTTTCTTTGTAAAATTCACATAAGACTCCTTCGGTCTACTTCCCTTTTTTTTTAATATATATCAAAATTTGAAGTTATTATTTGTAATATCAAAAAACATACTTAGAATAATTTAGAAAAATTAGTATTCATAATTTAAATATTTTATATACTTTTAACTTGCTAAAGAAAGTTTAAATTCTTTTAAAATATATAATTTTATATATTTTATAGTGCGGATTAGAGTTTACGTAAATATGATTATATAATTTTTTACGGATTGGTCTACTTAAATAAACAAAATATTTTAGTCAAATATCAAATAAATTAATGAGAGATATTAAGCCAATCCTAAATGGTTATAAACACAAATGATATAACTCATATAAAATTATAGGATCTAAATATTAATCAAAACAAATTAAAACAAACATAAAAATATAACATATATTTCTTAAGAATTATTTTTAAAAATTGTTTCGATGTATACTGCGGAAAATCTAGTATACTATAATAGTTAAATACATGATAAAATCTGGAGATAGGAAGATGAATTTTTTCTTTTCTTTTCCTTTTAATTAAAGTTTTTGGTGAATATTACAATTTTAAAGAAATAGACATACTATACAATTAAGAAACTAAGCTGATGGCTTTCACTATTAGATGGTCATGCTTGTGATTTGCATAGCGGATAAATCACGGAAGTTGAGTAATGTATTTGGCTCCCAGAACCCCTCGTTAACAGCCTAAAGTGTTGGAGTTAGTCAAACGACATAGGTGTTGTTTATTTGGTGAACTAGATACAGTATTTGGATGAGTTTTCCAAAAAAGCTGAATTTCTGAATCCGTCTTTTTTGGAGAGTTTGGATGAATTAAACTCATCCATAATTGGTAAAAGTCTAAAATATCCCTATTTTAATTAAATAATTATAAAATAATTTTTCCCAATTCTAATGTACATACAACCCTAAAATTTTAATTCTTCACCCACCAACCCGCAAAATATTGTTTTCTCACTAAAACCGCAAATTATATTTTTTAGGTAAAACCGCAAAATTACATTTTTCCGCCAAAACCGCAAAATCATGTTTTCCGCTAAAAATGCAAAATCTCGTTTTTCCTCCAAAACCGTAAAATCTCATTTTCCCGCCAAAACCGTAAAATCTTGTTTTCACGCCAAAACCGAAAAATCTTGTTTTCCCTCCAAAACCGCAAAAACTTGTTTCCCTGCCAAAATTGCAAAATCTTGTTTTCTCGCCAAAACCGCAAAATTTCGTTTCCAACTAAAACCGCAAAATCTCGTTTTCTGCCAAAATTGCAAAATTACATTTTTCCGCCATAACCGCAAAATCTTGTTTTTCGCTAGAATCGCAAAATTACGTTTTTCGCCAAAAAACGCAACAACACAAATATATGTTTTCCGCCAAAATTGCAAAATAACGTTTTTTCGCTAAAACTGCAAAATCACGTTTTTCCGCTAAAAATGCAAAAAACGCAAAATCTCATTTATAATGTTTATTTAAAATTAATATGAAAATAAACCACTATAACATCTTTAACATAAATAAAAGAGGTTTTTGATCTTTTATATATATTGTATCCAGATACAGATATCAAATTATAAAATAAACATAACACAAACAAACATAATCTAGAAGTTACGTCCAGATACGTTTTGAAACTGTATCTAGATATTATGTTAATTCATCAAACAAACACCGCCATAGTAAGTTATCTCTTTATAGGTTTGTTATCATTTGGTGAAATTATCTTAATTTTTAATGGGTTAATCTCTTGACTAATAATTCTAAATTGGTGGCGAAAGACATTCGTCCTATCCTATGTAAATTGATAAACAATCACTACATTAAGGATTTTTATATACTTTTTAGAAATTACTTGAAACATATAACAAATGTAGGAGAAAATAAGTGTCTTTTTATATATTTTTTAAGGATATTTCTCTATTCTAAATACAGCTACCGACCTTACAAGCTACCGACCTTACAAGCCTTCAGGAGACGTATAATGGATATTCCCAAATAAATGTTTATTTGCATTTCACTATTTCAAGGATATGCCTTTATTTACCATTTCGACAAGACGTTACACGTACAAAGAACTTATGGAGTGATTCAAAAGGTTTTTACGTTGAAGACGACAGAAACACTGTCCACGAGCCCCACCATTTCGATTCCTTTGTCATTTCCTTCGTTACCATAAAACCCCATTTATCATGTGGTTAAATATTTTTGGTTTTTGGTCGATTTATATGGGGAATTTCAAAAATATTTTTTTAACATCACTTTTCAAAAATATTTTCTGTAAAACATTATTAGAAATACTACTAAAAACTAATATTTATTCAAACATGTAAACTTATAAAAATATACACAAATTACCTTTCTATATGTGTAAAAATCAATAGTTACTTCATAAATAGTGTATAAATTCTTCTTAGACCATTTGTACTGGCAGCAACAATGATGAACGTTGTTCAAAATAATATATTTTAATTTTTTAAAAATATTATTATAAATTTAAATAATAAATCTAGCAAAAAAAAAGTGAACTTATT
Source organism: Camelina laxa (assembly GCA_024034495.1). NCBI lineage: Eukaryota > Viridiplantae > Streptophyta > Magnoliopsida > Brassicales > Brassicaceae > Camelina > Camelina laxa. The sequence goes on from CM043883.1 coordinate 6,328,952, forward strand.
ATAAAGTGACACATAGTTGAGAACCGATTTTCAGCGTTGCTTATTTTTTATGTTACTTTATTATTATTTTTTAATTTTTAATTGAGAGAATTTCTAAGAGAAATTTCTACTGGAAATGCCCTTAGAAATCTTTTACTATAAAAATCTTCTAAAGTCTTTCAAAATATTTTTAAAAATTTTTAAAACCTTTTAAAATCTTTGAAAACCTTTTAGAATCTTTTTAAAATATTTAGAAAAACTTTTACAAAACTTAAAAACTTTATTAATATTTGGGGCGACTCTCTGAGTAGTCATACGTGACCCAAGTACACATGATCACAACAGATAGAAGGGACATGGGTAGAATAGGAAACTACATAAGGTTTTAGAAAATCTTAAGAACACAAAAGAGAACAACCTTCAAGTTAAAAATCCCACAGAAGCGTCTCTCTTGCGGCTAGGGTTGAGAACCTTATTTACATACAAAGATTTTCAGCCCTTGAATTGAGAAAAAGGAAAACTTTTAAAGTCTCTTATGATCAGTACAAAGGGTGTACCGCTTCGTATCTAGCATAATCTCTACCGATCAATGGTAGAAGAAAACTGATCGATCGATAGTCATCTTCAATCTTCTCATTTCTTTACGCATATTGCTTCATTTATCTTCCATAAGTCCACAAACCTATTAAGACTCAAACGCATCAAAAAATTATATCTTTTTCTTACTTAAAAGATTCAAGACTCAATGTTAAAACGACTCTAGAAAGCAACATAGATATTAGTTTTGCCATCAATTAATCTTTTAATTATATTAGAACATAGCTATTCTTATTTCAAATTTAAAACAGTATCTAATTTTAACTTCTCAAATTTATTTTCAGATGATCTAAGTGTCTTCTAATAGTGATATATATGCTACAAGGTACTTGTCTAAAATAGTGATTATGTTTTGATCTTTGGGTTTCATGTCTCCTCCGTAGGGAAACGTCCCTTACAAAATCTGAGTATTTTTGGGCAAGGCAAGTATCGGCCTCCTAACAATTTTGTTAGGAATATTTCTCTTTCTAAAATCTCGTATTAAGTAAGACGGTAAGTGTAAATATGTTTCACGTTGCTATAGCTATTACGGGTGGGCATGTTAACTGAACCAAACCAAACCAAACCAAACTCAAACCGATTCAAACCAAACCCAATCTTACACTCCAACCATTCGGTTATATTTTTTCCCAACCCAAACAGTTCGGTTTGGTTTAAAACCGAACCGAACTAATAACCCAATGTGTTTTTATATTAATTAATAATATTATTAAAATTTTAAATATTTGATCTTACCTATGACCATTTGCATTTGGTTTCTATTTTACTTTATTTTAATTTTTTTAATAAAATTAACTAAATATAAATATAGATTTAATTATGTTTAATATTAGGTTTTAATTTTAACTTTTTATTTTATTTGATTAATTAACTATTATAAAACTATAATCAATTTTATTTTCTAATATTAATTGATTTTTAAACCAAATTAAAACCAAACCAAACATAAACCGACCCGAACACAAACCAAACCAAACTAACTTCGGTTGAGTTTGGTTAGAGGTTTATCAAAACCGAATAAACTGAACCCAAACCGAACCTGAACTTAAACCGAAATGCCCACCCCTAATTAGGCATGTCAATTAGGGCCAAAGCCCGCGGCCCGGCCCTAAAAAATACCGGCCTTGGGCTTAAATATATATGTCCAGAAAAAATCGGGCCTTTCAGGCTCAGCTCGTTTGAGCTATAGGGTTTTTTGGGCTTAGCCCGCTCGGATCAGCCCGAAAAGCCCTTTAACAAATACTCCCTCCGTTTCAAAATATAAGATGTTTTAGAGAAGTTTTTTGTTTCATAATATAGGATGTTTTCAAGTTTCAATGCAACTTTTAGATTAGTTTAATGTTTTATATTATGCAGTAATGTTTCTTATTGGTTGAACTTGTTAAAAGTAAAAACTTCTTAATCTACGTGTTTTACTTAAAACATCCTATATTTTGAAATGGAGGGAGTATATTTGTACATTTTTGTTTGATTGCAATATTTGATTAATAATTTATTGTAAATAAAGTTTTAAACTCTAATCCTAGTTTTCATATTTACTTAATAACCATATTTTATACTTTAAAATTTGTATTAATGATATTTTATATGAATTTTATATTGGTTTATTTGGTTAAAATATCGAAATTTTATATAGTTTTTAACTTTTTCTACTAAATTAAGTTGGTTGTAGTGAATATAGATAAGTTATTAAATTTTTGATTGATTTGTTTCATAGTGCACTTTCAAATACTGTCTTTTAAGGTTTATAAGTTTGAATTTTTGATCGATAAGATAAGTCCGAAAAGCTCTATAACCCTGTTAGGGCCGGGCTCGGACTTTGAAATATAAGCTCAGAAATATTTTGGACCGGACCCGGACTCAAACATATGCGGGCCAGCCTGATTGTCGCCCCTACCCCTAATAGCTATAATGAAATCCCGATGGACTTATTTAACATTTTGAATATCTCTTTTCGAAATAAGGATATCTTTTCGGTTAGAGTAGTAATTTTTCCTACAAAACAGGTTCAATGTTTTAAACAAATTCAATTTACAGTACGAATATATGACTTAACGAGGTTTAGTGTGAGAGCAAATGCTTAACTGTGTTCCCTTCTCACAAAAGTGGAATCGTTGGCCAAACCATGTTCTGCTTTCCAGTTTACAAGAATTCTCCTCCTATCTCATATTCCTAAAAACTGAAACAGAGCAAAACGGAAAAACTATATATAGCAATATCCTCTAATTCACAGTTTTACTTTTTACCCTCCTTCCATTTCCAGAAGCGCGGCCGAGCTCTAGGATATGTTAATGGCTCAGGCGTTATCAAAAAAAAGGCGAATTCTTTACGCAGCTGGTTCAAGCCCTTTTGAGTCGTGTTCAAAAAGTTTTTCAAAGAATTAATCACGTCTCTGAATCTTCTGCTTCTTCTTCAATTACAGTCGGGAGCGATCCTTCTCTGCTGAAACCAGGGTTTAGGAACTTGGCAACAAAAGCCCACAGCTTATAAACATCCTCAAAGTTTGTCAAAAAGCTAAGAGAAGCTGTGACAACCTCAAATCGCACAAACCCATTTTTTCCTCCGCGCTTACCAGCTTCTCTCTGAAGATGCAAGGAGCTATCTTCCTTGATCCTAGCGCCCCCACGGTGGTTTCTCGGAAGATCCATTATTCGTATGTGACTCAAGATACCAATACCAAGAGATACACCTTCTCTCTCAGCCAGCTTCAGAACAACTTCTGGACTTACAAACCCTTTGCTTTTGTCTTTCACGTTAAAAGCAACCGCTGCTCCTCTCTCGTACTTTATCTTTGGGCCATAAATCTGCACAAGGTTCATGTATCTGCTGCTACCGTCACTACCTAATTCAGGCACTTTCAGCTGTAGCAAAGAGATCACAAGCCAGTTAATCAGAAATCTGAGCCTAGTTGTCGTTTTATTAAGACCTAACATATTCACATGATCAATATGGCTGCAAACAATCTCTGGCTCTCTTCTGTCCCAATCATCCTCATTTTGGTTTTCACCATCACTTTCGTCATATACACTGGCCAGAGAAGCTTCACCTTGGTCCAAACTATGACTGATACGGTCCATGTTAAATGAAACCCGTGTTCCTCTACTCGGTTGTTCATCTTCCACACCCAAAAGCCTCCCACCAGTACCCCTTCTTCCCAATAACCTAAACTCACCTTCTGTTTCTCGTCTAATTGCGTTATCTTTCATCTCTGAAGAAATCTTGGAGCTTGAGCCATTTGATCCAAAACCAGATCCTGCGCGATAGACAATGTTACCGCAGTTTTCTTCCTGTATCTCTTGCATTTGGAGATTACTGTTAGAGTTCCTCAGATTCCGTGATGGCGTTGAGTTTGTCTCCTGAGTAACTGACATAACTGCAGCATCAAACGAGAGTACATCTTTACCATCATACATAGGACTACTGTAACTCTTTGCTACCGGTTTTGGTGATTGCCGTTTGCTGGTAAACCAAAACGGTGGCAACGGAGAGGCTATTTTATGGTGGTTCAAGTGACCTGCACGTTCAGAACCAAGCGGACTTTGACCCAAATCAATCCAAAACGAAGTATCCGATGACTCATCTTCACTGAAAGCAGGGCTTTTCATCAACTCTCCAACCGAAACACTTTCATTTTCTTCAAATATGGTACTACTAGTCCCATCTCTATCAGAGGTATTATCTTCTAAGAGCTCTGTCTCAAACACATCCCTCACTTGAGCTGAAGTGTATGCACCAGAGAATACCGGCATCTGAGCACCTCTACGAGCAGCTTCTGTGGTTGCCGGTTTATCGCCATTTGTACCAACGTCATGATCTTCAAGACCAACCAATCCGTCTAGACCATCTATAGAATCACTGAGATATAACGGATACTGAGGTGTGATCTTCACTATTCCTGATCCTGTTTTACCAGACTGACTCTGAAGATTACCCATCACTGACTTCTTAATCAACAGGCAACCAAAACCTGTAGGATCATGCCCAAATACCTTGTAGAACGAGGTGATAATAAACTCTGGTCGAAACAATGATAACCCGAGCGAATCCATATCTTTGGGACCTAAAGAACCAGCATCAAGCAACACATGCCAGTTGTTCTGCTGAGCAAGAGCCATCCACTGGTAAGAGTACTTAGACCCTGTAACCCTAGACTGAGCAGGAAACACAAACAACCCAACCGCAGAATCTTTTTTCTTCCTCTTCTTATGAGACAAACGCTTCTTCAAATCCGTGGAACACAGCTTCAAAGTTGGCCATTTAAACCAAGCGTTATAAGGTTTTGCACCTTTCTCTCTTGCAGTCTGAGCCATCCAATTCACAGACTGACTCTCGTGATCAAACATCGTCAAAAGCCGCTTATTCGTATGAAAAGGATAAGACTCCGCAAGCAACCTAAACGCAGAGCCTCTACTTCCAGTGAAAACAAGACCATACTCACTCTCAGGGATATTAAGATAATCCATTATCCTAGTCTTGAGATCATGTTCCACAGTTCCACTCTCAGCTCCACCATAAAGCGCATGGTTACTCAAATTGGCAGTAATCTCAGATAAACTAAACGTACAAGAATCCCAATAATGCAAAGTCTGAACATATGAAAAAAGCCCAAATCCACAGTAATCAAGACATACCTTGGAATCTAACAAGTGAGCATACTCATCAGATCTCAACTGATCAACTTTCTCAGAAGTCTCATACTTTGGATACATTGTAAGAAACTTGTTAAAAGCTTCAAGAATCTCAGGTATATCATCTTCAGACTCAAAAGTACGTTCAGCTGCTAAAGCAGTTGCCCGTAAGAACTCGCGTTGAGCGTGTAACCTAGCCAAGGATCTAGAACGACCCAAGCTATCATCTTGATTATCATCTTTCTCAACTTCTTGAGATTTAAAGAGTGAACCATTCTCAGATGCTTCTTCAAGAGCATCTCTAAGCTTATCTTCATACAATTTCCTAAGCACTGAAGCTTTTCTTTTAACATCGATTGGTGAATCAGACCCATCTCCATCTCTTCTCCTGCTCTTACTCTTATCCAAGATCAGAGCAGCACAGTGATGAATTTGCTTCCACAGAGGAAAATGCATTAATCTCAATTTCAAAAAAACCTTCTCTTTTTGTTTAGCCCATAAGAACAAAAACCCTAAAAAGTGAAGATCTTGAAAACAGATCAAAGAGAAGCCCTCTAAAAACGGAAACTTTCACAAAACCCACAAAAATTAAACGAGTTTTACGGAAGAATTTTCAAACAAACAATCCAAAGAGAGAGAACCCTTAAGAGAAAACAGATCCCAGAACTCTTGTGAAACGAAGAAGAAGAAGCTTAGCTTTTTTTTGCTCTGTTTTTTTTTTGGATTGTTTGGAAGATTAGAGAAGATGATAATAAATGCAAAGCTGACTCCTTTCACCACCAATCTCTCGTTTCATTTACTACACTCTCTCTCTCTCTCTCTCTCTCTCTCTCTCTTCTCTCTCTCTTTCTTCTTAACAGGTTCGGTCAAAAAGGCATTGACTTTTTTTTTTTTTTTTTTTTTCACAAAAGCAAAAGAGTAGTAGTGGTGGCGTTAGGGTTTTTGATAAGCTCTAATTATTTCAATTTTTTTTCTGTAATCATTTGATTTTTTTCTTTTTCTATGAGTATGAAAGATATGTTAAACTCATTTTATGCATTGTGAAATAGACAGTAAATGTTTTTTTTATATATATACTTAGACAATAAATGTTTATATAATTTTATATATAAAAATTGTTTATTAGTATTCAGTTAGAGTAAAACAAAACAGAAATTATTTTTTATTAGGGAAAAAACATTAACTTTTTTGTCTTATTTTCTGCCCAGAAAAAATGTATGAATTAGTCAACTCTGCCAGTAATATGAAGTATTTTTTTTTTTTTTGTGAAAAAAAAGAATCTCGAAAAAAATATATTAATAAGTTCTTTTTTTGGTAACTTTAGAATTATACTTAGATATATACTGAATAAGTGAAGATAATTTTTTTTGTAGTAAACTTAAGAAGTAAAAAAGTTCATATTAAATATGTTGGGAGTGTTTGGGTAAGCAGACCAAAATATACATGCGTATTAAATATGTTAGGTTGAGAACAGTGGGAAGATTCTTGCTCCTTTTAGACTCCACATTTATGCAAAAAAAGATTGCAGAATTTATTCAAAAACAGCTTAAAGAATGTATACGTGTTATTATTAGCTTCTAATTCGGAACAAATTGACAATTACAAATTATTTGAAATCACTTTATTGGGTAAACCTTTATGACATTTTTTCCAAGTATATTTGAAAGTACTTTTTGAATAGTAAAAGTTTGGAAAAATTCGGTTCAGGGACAGTTCTTTATAAATTTGCTTTAATTTTAAAATTAAAACTAATGATTAACAAATAACAAAACCTCTCTTTTTTGCTGACAGAAAAAGTTTTTACCTTTTAATTAACAAAATAAGAGTAAAAATGTCATTTTGAAATAAGTTTGATTTAAGATCTTTGTAGATTTAGTTTCCTAATCATCCTTAGATAGAGTTTAAACAAAAGATGCTTGCACATAAGCAAAAAAAAAATACCAAAAAGAAACATAAAGAGTCATCATGTAGCTTAACAAAAGACGTCAAGGTTTTCTTCTGGAACTTATTCTAAACCTCACTTTGGATCTTTCGGCGCTGCCTTAGTCTTCCACCAATGCTATTTTGATTAGGTTCAAGAGCCGCCTTCCTCTTACTTCTCGTTACTCGAGTCCTCACTGAGTTAACCCCGGTCTCTGTCTCATCGCTTACGACCTGGTTATGAGCTTTGACCACAGGAGTCTGACTTTCCCTAGGTTTTTCTCCAAATTCAGGTCTTGTCCTGTCCTCTCTTGAACTTCTGGAAGAGCATCACCACTGTGCGCACTTGAATGTTCTTGTTTATCCTTCTTTGGCGTCTCAAGATAACTCAGGACGTGAACATCAACCCATGGAGTCTGATCATCCACAGGAAGCAAGTAGCTAACTGGTCTCGCCTCCAAATTCGAGTTTTGTCTTATCCTTTCCTGAACTTCTGAAAGATCATCACCAGTGTGGGCACATGAATGATCTTGCTTTGGTGGCTCAAGACAACTTAAGACCTGAACATCAACCCACGGAGTCTGATTATCCACAGAAGGCTTGAAGCTCAGTGACCTTCTAGCTGAATTTGGATTCTCATCCTCCTCTTTCTTCAAGGAATCACCATTCTGATCTTCGATCTTCGGAAGCTTTTGTACTTCTTCAGGGAGATCACAGTTCTGATTTTCATTCTTGTTTTCATCTTCCTCTTGCTCCAAGGAATCCTCAATCTGAAGCTTTGGTACTTCTTCATCATCAGCAATCTTTTCTTTAAAGGAAAGTGATCTCTTTGCAGAAGCTTGATTTGGGGTTGAGTCATCAGTTTGCAACCGTTTCGTTTGAATCAGATAATGTGCTACAGACTTATACCCAAGTGCAGCTATCTGGAAAACAATCCCAATAAAGAAAGAAATCTTAAGCTCTTGATTCTATTCAAGATGATAATACAAAAGAACAATTGAAAGAAAACAATGTACCCTTCTGTAGATCGGACCAGTTGGAACCCATCCTTTGTTATTCCGACACAAACTGCAATTGCAAATATCGCGACAAACAGGGCAGGTCCAGTTTGCATTCTCCAGAGCTTCCAGCACATGTTCACCATATCTGTTACATCAAACATTTAAAATACATTCACCAACAATAGCAGTAAAACTCCACTTCTAGCAAATCATATGAAGCAGCAACCAACCTCATGAACAAACAATCTCCACAGAATTGTCCTTGAACCATGTTGCATTCACTGCACTGTGTACGATGTCCCATCGTTTTCTGCCTGTAAGACACACACATACACACTGAAGCATTAGGCAAAATTCATTTCACAGGACTGCAATATAAAGTTCTCAACAGACATGGGTTTGGTTATTTACCTGCACTGGTGACAAGTCTTACCCTTAAACGGATCATAAATCCGTTTGCCATCCTTATCATAGCCATCAACAAAACAAGTCCAGCTTCGTTCTGTATTCCCAAGAAGCTTCTCATGTTCCTCAGTGTAAATCTCTGGTCTTGCCCCTTCACCAATCATCACACTCCCTCGTTTAGTTGCTTTTTTACCCTTCTCGTTGATCCCATCAGTGTAGTTAACTGGCGTTGTGTTCTCCAATCTAACAACAATCACAAAAGAAGAAACAAATCATAAACCCTATTACCCTTCTTCCGACTTTCAAAACAAAACCCTACTTTGATTTCTACTCAAACCCCCAATTTCTCCAGAAAAATCTCTCCTTTAAACTGAAACAAATCGATTCATAATTTCGACTCTAACCCCCCAATTACTTCAGAAAGATCTCTGCTTTAAGCTATTTCATAAACCCTAATTGTGATTCCAAAAACCCTAACTCCTACAAACAAACAAAACGGAGAAAAGAAAGAGGTTACCGAGAAGATCGGCGAGAAGGCTGAAGAGGAGGAGTCGATCTCTGAGCGGCATTAGGGTTACCGTGAGATCTTCTATTGACGGTTCGGTTCTCGGATCTGAGTTTGCGAGAGAGATTCAAGATGCCAAGATTTTGCATCCTTTGAAGATTTTCTTTGATTCTATCTTCTCTGCATTGTTCGTAAAGAGACACCTTTTCGGTTCCTTCCATCACCACACTACTGGGTTAAGGTTTGATTCGGGTTCTCTTGGTGATGGATGATGATTTCAAAAGTCTCTCTCTTTATGGCTGCTGCTCTGTGGAGAAATGATAAGAAAAAGTTTTGGGTTGAGTTTGATGTTACACAGCAACGGTCATATTATATTTGAAAATGTGCAGAGAATTTGGGAATTGTGTTGGAGATAAAGATAAGTACACCCTAATGATGGGACTTAATCTTTTCAAATATTTTTTTTGTTTTTTTTTCCCAAGTAAAATAATGGGAACATAGAAAGTTGTGTAAAATTAAGAAGAAAATATTATCCAATTGGTATATTTTTTTCTATTTGATACCAAATTTGCAAATTTTGGATTTTTTTTTTTCTTGGTGGACTTTTCAATTAGGAAGAGAATATAAGATTTCCAAAAGAAACAATAAAGATTCAGACCATAAAAAAAATAATGAGAGTCTTACCTTGTCAACCGAATTAACACCTAATCACTTTCAAGGAGCCTTCTGTTATGTGTTTTACTAAACTTCCAGAAAAAAATAAAATGAAACTTTAGCTATTAATACTATAGATGATTGTTGGGGGTTACAAATTACAACATAAGATATATAATTAGTTAAAGGTCGATAATAAAACCTACGAGCTCCCAAAACTCATAACTGTCAGTTTGAGTATGTTTTGGTAAAAAGAATTTCAGATGTTCAATCTTAGTAAAAATAAAATTCATAAATAATCAATTACATCACAAAATTTAGTCTTTAAACTAACTGTAATATTATCTTTTTTTCTACTAAGTTATAGTTGAAACTACGAGTTCTCCAAACTTATAATTGTAAGTATGTTTTGGTAAAAAGAAATCAAATGTTCAATTTTAATAAAATAAAACTCATAAATAATTAATTAGACTGCAAAATTTAATCTCAAAATTACCACCGTAGGTTTAGTCTTTTTGTTATGGTTTTTTTCTAGTAAGTTATATAGTAGAAACTGTGTGTCTCAAATTTATAATTGTGAGTGTGATAAGAGTATGTTTTGGTACAAAAAAAAAAAAAAATTATATTTATTTTCAGTTTAAAAACTCATAACAACGCAGTAAAATTTATTTTTTAAATTGATCTTAATTTAGTCTTTCATTACACGTAGTTAAAAAATATTATTGACTTTGCATACATTCGTGTTGAATTTTTTTTCTAATAATATTATTTTCTGCTAAACAAGCGAATAAAACGTAAATTTTCACAAAACACATGATATATAAGAAATTTTAAGAAAAAGTTTAGACATCGTTCGAGACAGTCTATTTCACTTTCACCCATTTTGTTAGTTAGTAAATTGTAATAATTAACAACATTTTTGGCCGATTTATAACCGGATTGATACTTTTATTTCTTGTTCCAACAAATTTGAGCTACTTAGATTTATCACGAGTCTAAATTAATACATAGAGTTCAAGCGTCTAAAGAATTAAATTCTCGACTTCTCGTCATTATTTTCTTACTAGCGTAAGGAAAAACTAGGCCACGTTGATGAACCACCACTAGAAAAATCTTGAAGCCTCCCCTTTATATCAAAACGGTCAAACCAAATTCATTTTAACCAATTAAACACAACCTCACAAGTTTCCCTTCGATTTCAAACTAACACTTTATTCTAATTGTTATATAATCTCAAACAATAACACCACAAAATTCTCAAAACCGATCGAGAAATATGGCTACAAGAGCTTCTACGTCAGGCAGGGTCTCTCCAGCTTTCACTATCCTCGTCTTTTTCTTCTTCTCAACTCTCACTGCTTCAGTGGAAGCTGCTGGTCGTGGAGTTAACAATGAGAAAAAGGGCGGCGGATTAGGAGCTTCGTTCATATTTGGAGATTCTCTAGTCGATGCCGGAAATAATAATTATCTATCGACGTTGTCTAGGGCCAATATGCAGCCTAATGGTATCGATTTCAAAGCCTCCGGAGGAAATCCTACCGGCCGGTTCACCAATGGCCGGACCATCGGTGACATCGTTGGTACGTACAAAATGGAATAAAAATTACATCCGTATTATCCATCAATATTCTATAACCCATTTATAGTAAATGATATGTGGTTTAGATATGATGTTCAACTAACACACCTACATATTTATGTTGACGTTTTGTTTATTTTCTCCTTTTGTAAATAACCGTATAGGAAATCCAAAGGAGAAATAGAGTATAGAAAAGTTTTAGCAACATGAGTTATAAACTAAATAAACACGTTGAATTTTTTATATGAACAATTCTAAAACGTTCAAACGGTTATTCAGGGGAAGAACTTGGGTCGGCCAACTACGCGATTCCTTTCTTAGCACCAAACGCCACTGGCAAAGCTTTATTAGCCGGTGTGAACTATGCATCTGGAGGAGGAGGAATCATGAATGGAACCGGGAGAATCTTTGTACGTGTACCGAACTATTTTAATTGGTTTTTGGATTTGGAAATATCTTAAAGTCGTTTTAGAGTTCTAAATTTTTTATGGAAATGGAAATATTTGGTAGGTGAATAGATTAGGTATGGATGTACAAGTTGATTTCTTCAACACTACACGGAAACAGTTCGATGATCTACTTGGAAAAGAGAAAGCAAAAGAGTATATAAGCAAGAAATCTATATTCTCAATCACTATAGGAGCAAACGATTTCCTCAACAATTATCTATTCCCACTCCTCTCCGTCGGAACACGGTTCACTCAAACTCCTGATGATTTCATCGGTGACATGCTCGAGCATTTACGCGACCAACTAACTGTAAGCAACAACAAAACCAATCTCATGAGACTAAATTTTTAGAGAGGTTTTGTTATTTTTATATCAATATGTTATAAGCTTACCATCGAATTGTATGGTTGCAATACAGAGGCTATATCAAATGGATGCGAGGAAGTTTGTAATCGGTAATGTTGGTCCGATTGGATGCATACCGTACCAAAAAACGATCAATCAATTAAAAGAAGACGAGTGTGTGGATTTGGCTAATAAGCTAGCAAATCAATACAATGTTAAACTAAAGACTTTATTAGATGAACTAAACAAGAAACTTCCCGGTGCAATGTTTGTCCATGCCAATGTCTACGATCTTGTAATGGAACTCATTACCAACTACAAAGAATACGGTAATACAATTTTCTTCTCTTCTACAAAATTAATCCATATATTGTGACTATATGACTTAAATAAATTTTGGATTAACAAAATGTGGCAGGGTTCAAATCCGCGACAAAGGCTTGTTGCGGTAATGGAGGACAATACGCGGGTATAATTCCTTGCGGACCGACATCTAGTTTGTGCGAAGAGAGGGATAAATATGTGTTTTGGGATCCTTACCATCCGAGCGAAGCAGCAAATGTCATCATCGCAAAACAACTGTTATATGGTGATATCAGTGTTATATCTCCTGTTAATCTCAGCAAACTTAGAGATATGTAATTTGATTGTTTGTTGAACTAAAAATGTCCCTTTTTTATATATACACAATTTCTTACATTTACGTTTGTTATACGCTATCACTTCTTTGTATGTATGTTTTGTCGTGTTCAAAAAAAATTTTAGTGAGAAATGCTTTTGTTGTTGTCAAGATGTGATAAAAAAAACTTTGCAAATTAGCTCTCGACAAAACACCGGTTCAATTATAAACCGGTTCTTAATTCAAATCAAATTGGTTTCCGGTCCGATCCGGTTCTCTAAACAATGTCTGTATCTCTTTTTCGTCGTTTAGTACTTTAGTGGTTCTTTCGAAGCAAAGTCATCCAATTTGCAGTCGTGTCAGCCACAGAGCAAGAAAGATCGCTATAGCCGCAAGAAAAATCGACGAGAACCGCCGTCGTTTCACGATAACGTCGCGCAGTTATCTTCACCTGGATTTTTTTTTTTTTTTTTTGATCCGGAATAAACATCGGATATGAGTTTGCAAGTTATAGAAGTGGAGCTAATTCAGAAACAAGCAGGACAGTTAGAACAGATAGTATAATCATTTGCTTGAGAAGGTTGTGGTTAAATTGGTTGGAAGTATGTGAACCATATAGCAAGGTAGGAGTCACTTAGTGAGTTGGCGGGTGGCCTTGAGTCTTGTTTGCGATCGAGGCCTAGCAGTTTCCTGCGGAGAAGGAGCTGGACTTCCCGTAGTAGCTGGGCCTCAGAACGCATTGTTGAGCTATGTAAGCGAGCATTTCGTTCCTTCCAAATGGTGTATATTAAAGCCTGAAAAATGAGCTTGCATACAGTGTTGAGCTTCCCGTTTGAAGTAGGTCCCTTGTTCCAGTTTAAGAGGTTGTTGAAAGAGGGAGTCGGTGGTGGTTGAAATTGCACAAAGAAGCTTAACCAGAGATTGTTGGTGTAGAGGCATTCAAAGAACAAGTGATCCCGAGATTCGTTTGCAGCTTGGCAGAGGAGGCAGGTACTTGGTACCGGGAGATTCCACCTTTGGAGCCGGTCACGAGTCGTCAGTCTATCCTGCACAGTCAGCCAAGTAATGAAAGCCATTTTGGGTATATGATGCTTGAACCAGACCTGATTGAACCAAGGAACAGTTGGCCCTGCAGGATGCAAATGCCTCCAAGTTCTACTGGTGGAAAAGGTTTTGTGAGTAGCGTCCGGTGTTAACATCCAATGAAACTGGTCCGCACCTATGGTTGTTGAAGGCGGCGTTTGGTTCTAAAGGCAGGTTCTGAGGAGTTGAACAAGTGGGTGACGTCCCCTCGGTATAAGCCATTCATCATTGACTGAAGCAGCTGAGACCGTAGCGAGGATGCCTATACCTGTAACTCGAGGTCCAGAGTCTCCAAGGATATCCAGTAAAGGACCGAGACCTGTCCAGTTGTCATGCCAAAAGAAAGCTTCAGCTCCTGAAACAACACTGCAGTGCACGAAGGGTCTTGCCAACGCCCTTAGCTTTGTGATTCGTTTCCAAATCCAACTCCCAGTAGTTCAAAAGTCTGCCTCCCAGAATACTCTACCTCGTATTAAAGGAACCTGCTTTAGATTGAGTATGTTTATCTTGTTAGCCTAGATTCTTAGTTTCATTGCTTCAGTGCTTGTAGTTGTTTGATGGGTCGAGCCGTAGAGGAAGTCTGATGAAAAGTTTTTGTCTTTTCTTGAATCTAATTGAGAAAACAATAACTATTGTGTTTGTGTTCTGTATCCAATGAAGTGTTCCAGAAGCCACATTGTTCTGTTCTGTTGTATTCATCTTACATTTAGAAAATCACTCTGCTTATTTCTTATACATATGGCTTACTTATTCTTATTGGTGGAAGCTGTAAGTTGGTAACTCATTTGCAGTGATGGATCTCTCAGGTTAATTAAGGCAATATTTGTCTGCAATCTCTAGGAGAAGAGCACACACTTCTTGAGGAGTGGAGAACATTGGCATATGATCTGCACATTTGATCTCCATTACTTCTTTTGGTGGAAAGTTCATGATCATCCAACGCTGGTAATCTTCTGACACCACACAATCCTCTCCGCATACAATGTATATACGTGTAACGGATCCGTATCCTTCCTCACTGAAGCTTCTTGTCCCTGCTAGATTGTTTGTTACTAACGTGTTTGCCCTCACCAACGTTTTCGCCGATTCAAGATCCTTATTCGCCGCAACAACAATCAACAAAAGATTGAATGAGGTTACTACTAGCACAGTCATATTTGTGTTTTTTATTTTGTTTCCTTAAAGATTCTGAGTCTTACTTGATTTGGAGAGAGTTGATACATTTTCTTAGCCATGAATTCTGGTCCGAAAAGAGTATACTGTAGAGGACAATCAGGTTCTCCATAGTTCCCACACGTGGTGTCCAACCATTCCTCTTGTGGAATGCTTTTGAGAAACTGCAGATTTTAGTCAAATATCAGAATCACTTGGAAGAGATATGAAACCAAATCATCATGTTTATTTTTATACCGTTTCGTAAACATAAGCAGGTGGGTTTTTTGTGTCAGGCATGAAAGCTGTCAAGAAGACAATAGCAGCAACTTTACAAGGGAACTCGTCAGCAGCAAGGGCAGCTGGTATTCCTCCCATGCTATGAGCAACAAGAATCACCTTATCGTCATCTGAGCCAAGCGAGCTCAGAAACTCAAGCAATGGTTTGCAGTAATCCTTCAGAGTCTGAATCTCTTCAACTTTGGTCATGTTGGAACCCGATGCAGCCAGATCCACTGCTGTCACACAGTGACCTGCATCCTCCAGCTGCGTTTTCACCTTGTACCAATTCCATGCGCCATGGCAGACGCCATGGACGAGCACAAACTGCTTCTGGTTCATCTTCTCCATTGCCTTTTGTTTACCTTTCAGCATCTTGGTTCAACACTTGTATATATATGTTAAGTTTCCCGCATATACTCTTGGTGTATTGACTGTTAGTTTTTGGTCGTTCTCTGAGATCCAGATAATGCTAAATCAACACTACGTTGACTGTTAGATTTATCATTTCAACTATAGTAAGCAATAAAGTCTGAACGGTTTAGAAAGATCCATTTTTGAAACACATTTAATTGTATCAAATCCAGATACATTTACTCCTTGAAGCTTCAACTTGTTTGCAGAATCCACGAACAAGCACATACCGCCCCTGGTTAGTTGCCTTCTCTTTTAATCCTCTTTGTTCATATATTTATAGAGACTGGTTCACCAATATTTTATTGACTTATAGTTTTTACTAAGCAATACTTCTAGCTATATATGGACTTCAATATGACTTGGATCACTACCATCTTTGTTTTCTTTTGGATAGAAGCTGAAGTTCATAGTGATATACTTATATATGCAGGTATACAGGCATATGTTCTACATCTTTTGATAATTCAATGCTGGAAATCTTCAAGTAGTGTGTAATCTTCTTCTTACATTCTTATTCATATGATACAAACCATTCTTACCAATAATATTATTTTATTATTTCTTATAAATGTAGAATGTAGTCACCCATATCACTCACATCTGGCTTAATATTGTCGTGGAAGTTGGATTTTGTAGCTGTGATGCAGTGAAGATTTTATTTAGGCATATTTATCCGCAATCTCCAAAAGAAGAGCACAGAGTTCTTGAGGCTTGGAGAACATCGCCATATGATCTGCATTCTTGATCTCCATTAACTCTTTTACTGGAAAGTTCTTGATCATCCAGCGCTGGTAATCCTCGGGTATCGCAAAGTCCTCTCCGCAGATGATGTATATACGTGTAACGGAGCCGTACCCTTCCTCACTGAAGCTTCTTGTCCCTGCTAGATTGTTTGTAACGACCGGGTTTACCCTCACCAACATTTTAGCTAGTTCAAGATCCTAATCCGCCACAAAAATAATCAATAAAAAGAAATTTACTGAGGAGGTTACAAGCAAAATCTCATTTTTGTTTAAATTAGGAGTCTTACTTGGACCGGAGAGAGTTGATACAAATTCTTGGCCATGATCTTTGGTCCAAAAAGAGCAAACTCTAGAGGGCGATCAGGTGTCCCATAAGTCCCAAACACAGTGTCCAAGGAGTCCTCTTCTGAATCGCTACTGACCAGCTGCTAGTTTCAGGCAGATATATTAGAATCAATTTAAAGAGATCACAGTGTGATCATCACACCATGCTATTGAATCATCGTTTTTATGTACCTTTTCATAAACATAAGCAGGTGGATTACTTGTGTCGGGCATGAAAGCTGTCAAGAAGACAACAGCAGCAATCTTACGAGAAAATATGTCAGCAGCAAGTGCAGCTGGTATTCCTCCCATACTATGCGCAACAAGAATCACCTTATCGTCGTCATCCGGACCAAGAGAGCTCATAAACTCAAGTAATGGTTTGCAGTAATCCTTCAGAGTTTGAATCTCTTCCACTCTTGTCATGTCTATACCCGATGCAGCCAGATCCACTGCGGTCACACAGTGACCTGCAGCCTCCAGCAGTGTTTTCACCTTGTACCAAGTCCATGCACCGTGGCACAGCCCATGAACGAGCACAAACCGTTTCTTGTTGTTCTTCTCCATTGTCTTTTCCTACTTTTAGCTTCTTCTGGTTGAACACATTAATTTTAAGGTTTCCGCAATCACTCTTTGGATGTTGACTAATAGATTTTTTTGGTCGTTGTGTGAGATCTAGAGAGTTTCTAAACCACACAACATATTGACTATAAGTTTTAATTATGAACCTACTTATTTATTTAAACCATAGAAAGCAATCAATTCTCATACGTGTAGTTTTTTTTTTACACGTATCTTATTCATTACCATTATTGCATACGGCTCTTTGAACGTTATCTTATTCATTACCATTATTACCATTATCTTACACGTATCTTCCCAATTTAATACAGTTCTCACATTGATCTTTAAACGTTCTTATGAATCTTTATTCTCATATATGGTTTATTCACTTATTGTTGTGGTGGAAGCTATAGTATAATTTGTTTATTTATTTGCAACCTCCAAGAGAAGAGAACATAGTTCCTTAGGCTTGGAGAACATTGCCATATGATCTGCATCTTTGATCTCATTTACTTCTTTTACAGGGAAGTTACTGATCATCCAACGCTGGTATTCCTCAGGTACTATATTATCCTCTCCACATATGATATACGTACGTGTAACCGATCCATACCCTTCCTCAGTAAAGCTTCTTGTTCCTGCTAGATTGGTCGTAACTAACGGGTTCACCCTTACCAACAATTTCGCCAATACAAGATCCTAACAAGTGAAAATATTGAACAGAAGAGTGACTGAGATTACTAGAAATCTCATTTGTTAAAAAAAGAGGTTTTGTTAGGCTTTTGGAGTCTTTACTTCTATGGGAGACTGTTGATACGCTTTCTTAGCCATGAACGTTGGTCCCAAAAGAATAGACTCTAGAGGACAATCTGGATTCCCGTACCTCCCAAACACGGTGTCCAACCATTCCTCTCGCGGAGTGCTTCTTATTAGCTGCAGATGTCAGTTGGATATCAGAACATATCACTCAGAAGCGACCATACGGTGCAACCAAAACATACCTTTTCGAAAACATAAGCAGGTGGGTTTCTTGTATCCGGCATGAAAGCTGACACGAATACCATAGCAGCTATCTTACAAGGGAAGATGTCGGCAGCAAGCGCAGCTGGTATTCCTCCCATGCTATGAGCAACAAGAATCACCTTCTTGTCACCCGAGCCAAGCGAGCTCATAAACTCAAGCAACGGTTTGGAGTAATCCATCAATGTCTGAATCTCTTCCAGTCTGGTCATGTTTCGACCTGATGCAGCCAGATCCACCGCGGTCACACTGTGACCTGCAGCCTCTAGCTGTGTTTTCACCTTGTACCAACTCCACGCGCCGTGGCAGACAGCATGCACAAGCACAAACCGCTTTGTCTCCATTGCCTCTTAGTTTCATCATCTTGCTTCAACTCTTATATGTACAGTCTGTACCGCTGCACGGTTTCACCATATGCTTCTGGTGGCTTGTCGTGTGCAACCTCTTACGTGATCAAAGAGCTGAAATTTGTACTTACATATCTTTCGAGCTAAATACAAATTACAAGTGAATCTTGGAATGATATTGATGTAAAACTCTAACCACCACGAAATTGGCAGAGTACATTTTGGACTTTTATTACAGTAGATGACTAGATGTTATCAAACTATATATTTGTAGTTGCATACACGTTAGACCAACATATGATCTATGTTTACCGCAAAATAAAAACTTTAACCACGTTGACAAAAAAAAAAAAAAGAAAAAAAAAAAAAACTTTAACCACATATAAGTATATAACATGGACTGCAAAAAACATCAAAGTAAGGTTTATTCTTAATAAAACTACACCTAGTTTATTTTTTTATCTAAATAACTACATCTGCAATTGAACCAAACAATAAACCGATAATTACTTTATTTGGTTTGACTTAATCCAGTTTTAATCAAGATTTATTTATTTATTTATTTTCTGTTTCTTTTGCTTTCTTGCTCTTTTGACTTTTGTCTAATCATTATGAAAAGAATATATACTACAAAAGTATACATAAGATAAGAGAGAATCATAGTGAGTTGCACACACACAAAAAAAAAGAAAAGAAAAATAGAGAATCATTGTGCAAAGAAGGAAATATGAATCTTGGTGAAAACATTGAAATATATTTTTCTTGTGAAGAATATCATTTTTATAGATAGACATATGATCTAGTCACCCATATATATCACTCAAATCTGGCTCATAATTGTAGTTGAAGCTGATTTTTGTAAATATAATGTAGCGACGATCTTCATATTAATTTTATTTTTAGGCATATTTATCCGCAATCTCCAAGAGAAGAGCACATAGTTCTTGAGGCTTAGAGAACATTGGCATATGATCTGCATCTTTGATCTCCATTACTTCTTTCACCGGGAAGTTCTTGATCATCTCATGCTGGTAATCCACGGTTACCGCAGCGTCCTTTCCGCATACGATATATATACGTGTAACAGATCCGTACCCTTCCTCACTTAAGCTTTTTGTCCCTGCCAGCTCCTTTGTAACGAACGGGTTTACCCTCACCAGCATTTTCGCCAATTCAAGATCCTAAACCCAACACAACAAACAATGAATAAAAAGTTAGACTTATGTTACTAGCTAACTATTCAGTCTGGTTTTAATTAGGCCTGGAGTCTTACTTGGGGTGAAGATAGGTTATACAAATTCTTGGCCATGAAGTCTGGGCCAAAAAGAGCAAACTCTAGAGGACCATTAGGCTTCGTAATTACAGTATCCATCCAATTCTCTTGTGGACCGCTTGTGATCAGCTGCTCGTTCCAGGCAGAGATATTAGAATCACGTTGTTCGAGTTAAGAAGCTAATCCTATATCATATTTCTATCTATAGAAAGAAATCTTCTTAAGTAATTTTCTTTCCACTTAAAAGTTCAAAAACATTTAATTTAAGGATGCATATAATGTATAAGGTTTTTTTTGGATGAATAAATGTTACATTCATTCAAGAGAAATGCAATATAGATTAGAATCACATTGTAGAGATCACACCAATGCAATATTCAACGTTTTTATGTACCTTTTCGAAAAAGAAGCCAGGTGGGTTTATTGTGTCGGGCATGAGAGATGCCACGAAGACAATAGCAGCAACCTTACTAGGGTAGATGTCAGCAGCAAATGAAGCGGATATGCCACCCATGCTATGAGCAACAAGAATCACCTTACCGTCATCCGGGCCAAGCGAGCTCATAAACTCAAGCAGCGGTTTGCAGTAATCCTTAAGAGTCTGAATCTCTTCCACTCTGGTCATGTTTGTACCCGATGCAGCTAGGTCAACCGCGGTCACACAGTGACCTGCAGCTTCCAGCTGCGGTTTCACCTTGTGCCAACACCATGCGCCGTGGCAGATTCCATGGACTAACACAAATCGCTTCTGGTTCTTCTTATCCATTCCCTTCTTATGGTAAAGAATGTATAATCCTGTTATACATTGTTCAGCTTTATAGAATCTAAGAAAATTATAATTCGATAAAATAATACTGTATCAAATAAAAAATCCCCAAGCAGGCCAGCTAGCAAATAAAAAAATGACTTAAATTTTCTGACTTTAGTGAAATAAAAAAATCCATTGAAAAAGTAAAACAAAAGTAATGATTTTGATGACTAAAACTAATTTTGTACGCAATTGATTACCAACCATCAAATTAAATATCAACTTTACTAATACATTATATCCATAAAACATACTATATTTAGGTTGGACAACAATTGTTTTTTTTTTCATCGATTATATTTATTTTTAGTTTGTCAAATCAATATGAAACAGATCACAGATGGTAGTAAGATCGACGGTTTTGCTTAACTTAATTATTAATACCATTCCTTATACGAACCCTTGATTTACATTATATACTTAATAGATGAGCCGTGACTTTTATCTGCAATCACAAGATGCACTTAAACACAGTGACAATATGTTTTAGCATTTTTTTTGTTTCAATGAGACTAATAGAATTATCATCTAAAAGCAGCTAATTAACACATTTTAACATTCATTATGTGTGTACTGTACTCGTACCCTCAGTCTCATGCTTTTTGGCTTCCTTGGACACGTCTAAAAATAGGTAGAAATCCATCAATTGTTTTTTGTATAGCCAAAAAAAATCAAGCACTATCCGAAAAAGATGATCTTTAAGGATGACATGCATAAACTGAGAAATAATACAAAATTGTTTCTTTCAACAAAAAGAAAGTGGGCGTAAGCATTATACTCCACTTATTTCTTATCTACATAAGTTGGTCCCAGTTAAATGATTTTATGTGCATTGGCTTTTGGAGATTGAATAGGAGTGGCAGATCTAAGACTGTTTTTGTTACAGGGTCATCATTAATATACCTATATAAGAATATTAATTATTTGTGAAGTAAACAAATTCAAAATGTTTAGGTATTACTGTTATTATCTTAAAGAATAACAGTGTACAGTACACCTATAAATTGTATTAGTTTTTTTTTTTGGGGGGGGGGGGAGGGGAGTAGGGATGTAAATTGGGCTGGTCCGGCCCGAAATATTTTCAAGTGTATATTTCAAAGTTCGAGTCCAATCCTAACAGAGTTTTTCGGACTTTTTCGAACTTATGTTAGAAATCAAAAATTCAAACTTATAAACCTTAAAAGGCAGTGTTTAAAGGTGCACTATAAACTAAATCAATCAAAATTTTAATAACTCATCTATATTTACTACAACCAACTTAATTTACAAGAAAAAGTTTAAAACTAAATAAAATTTTAATACTATAACCAAATAAAACAATACTAGATTAGTAACCGTGCTAAAGCACGGATTGAAATTCTTTTTATTTATATTATAATTTTAGAATAAAATATAATTTATATAATTGTTTTTAAAAGTTTTTTTGGATAAAACATTATACAGTAAAATCATGCTAAATATGATGGTTTGAAAAAACACCTATTTTGTAAGTTTTATATTGTTAATTTTGTAATTTTATGTATAAGAAAATGGTTATGTTTGTTGTTTATTTTTATTTTTATTTTATTTTTTGAACATGTTTGGTAAAAGTTTTTTAATATGACCCGTGCTTAGGTAAGATTTTATTTTCAGCTGCACAATAAGATCTTGGAAATCACGATTAAGTGTGATAAATTGAAGATTTTTTTTTAGGCCTAACAGTATATTTTTATGCCTAACAGTGTATATTTTATAACAATACATGGAATACTAAGAATTTTATTTTGGAAATTATATAAATCATTGTAATATTTTTTTAAGAGGATTCTTTGGGATAATCTTAAGCGTATTCATATAGCCCACAAATTGACCATTTAATCTATAACCCTTTTTGTAACCAACCTATATTTAATTTATAATCTATTTTGTAACCAACTTATAAAAATTATATAGTCTACAAAAAAAAGTTGTGTACTTCCGTTTTATTATATAGGAGATATAATTCATATAAAATATCATAGATAAAAATTTTTAAAGTATTAAGTAAGGTAATTAAGTAAATACAAAACTATGGTTAGAGTTTATAACTTTATATATAATAGATCATTAATTAAATATTGCAATCAAACAAAAATGTTAACATCAAAGTACAAATATATTTGTTAAAAAGCTTTTTGGGACGGCCCAAGCCCGGTCAGGCTAAATCCAAAAAACTCTATCGCCCAAACGAGCTGAGACCGGAAGGCCTGATTTTTTTTCTGGACATATATATTTAAGACTGAGCCCGGTGTTTTTCAGGGTCGGACGTGGCCAGTCTGCGGGCTTTGGCCCTAATTGACATGTCTAGGCCGGGGCTATTGTTTAAAAAGCCATTTTTGCCTAACCATTTTTTTTAATTTGTCATTTTGCCTAAAATATTTGAAAATTGTTATTTTGTCACTACATAAAATCCAAAATTTTAGTAAAAATACATACTTAATAATAAATACTATACCCGTAAAGAAAATAGAACTTAATAAACTGAATCATAACGTATAAAATTATGTTTTAAAATAAAAAATAGCAAATTACAAATATTTTAGGGAAAATAGCAAAATCTATAAATGCCACTACAAATGATCTTTTCTCATAATTGATTCTTGTTTTTTGTAGCAAGTGCAATATCATATTATATATAGTTGTTTTGAAATTATTCTATTGGGGATCGGTATAGGGTTCAATAATATATAAAATAGTGGTATGGGTAGGATAATTGTGCCCATGAAAGTTGTCTCCAATAACTCAGTATCAATCCCTAACTCCACTAATAAAAGATGATCTTCTTGGTCATTATGGCTACAAGACTTGACACTTGTTATCCACTGAGTTACTTTGTCGGCAATGAGATTTGTTTTGGTCTTTGTCTGGTCACAGAGAGTTTTATCGTCCAGTGACCATATAAGAGATTTCAAAGGCTACGTAAGGAAGCTGAAGGGCATAATACGTAGGTGATTCAAATAGCAAAAGATATGGTTGCTAATGAAATGGTTCCTATTTGTGTTATTAGAATTACATATTGACTCATGATGCTGCAGCCTGCAGTAAATTAGTTGATTGGAACATAAAATTATTAAAGGACAGAGATAAAAAAAGAAAAGAAAAAATTTATCCATCAAACATCAAATACTATAAAATAATATTATATATATACTATATTCAGACCCGGCGATGACATGGTGCAAGAGGTGCTTTTGCACCATATCAAATTATTTTTGAAAACAAATTACAAGGTTTTAGGTCTTTTACATTTGATATTTTGACAAAATAACACCCCAAATTTCTGAAAACTATAAATAAGACCTCCAAATTGAAAAGAAAAAAAAAAATTTGCACAAGGTCTAAACAAAACTTGAGCCGGCCTGACTATATTAAGATCCGTGCTAGAGCACGGGTTGAAATTCATTTTATTTATATTGTAATTTTTATATAAAATATAATTTATGTTATTGTTTTTAAAAGTTTTTTTGATAAAATATTATGCAATGATGATTTGAAAAAGAGACTTATTTTGTAAGTTTTATATTGTTAATGATTCTAGATAAGTACCCGTGCTATAACAATGGTTATATTTTACATCATGACTTGAATGTCATTATAAGACATAATTTTGTGAATTTAGTTTTTAAAAAGCGAGTTATTATATTATGAGTAATTTAATATATTGTTATACTTTTTATTTTAATATACTTGGTTTTTTGAAATTATTTCGTATTATACATATTATTGGCATATAAGGATAACAAACCAATTTAGAATGTTTATAGTTTCTAACTTTTATATCAAGTTTCAATATTTTAAAATATTTTAAAATATATTATTTAAAATTTATTATATTATATAAAATTACAAAATTCAACAAAAAAATGAAATTGAATATAAATATTCAAATTTTGACCCGTTACTCAGTAAAATTTTTAATTCAATAGATATTATTTTTAGAGAATAATATTATTAAAATTTAAATATTTTATAGATTGAATTATTTATATTTGTTTTTAAAAATTCAACTTATGGTATATCCGGAAATAAAACTATTTTTTAATTATAATAAATAATATGATAATTTATTTGTTTCACAAAATAGACTCATATATAAAAATGAGAGGTGAAGTATAATAATAATTAACAAATTAATATGTTAAACTAGATATCAAAAGATTTTATTAGATGAATAATTCAATAAAGGAAATTAATATGGTAAGTTACTAAGTTAGATGATATCAAATGATTCTCTAGAATATTATTTTTAAGATTTTTGGAAACAATAAATCTAGACTATAATATAAAACTTAATATATAACATATTTGTAACAACTTATTAAATTTATATAGTTTACAAAACAATATTGTGTACTTCGGTTTTATTATATAAGGGATATATAATATATATATATATATATATTTTGTTCAGACTCTTTTGGTCTTTGTAAATGTATATATATGAAGGTTTTCTATGATCAAGTAGCTTAAAGATCCGCGGACCGCGGTGATGGGAGTGTGATACCAGATGGATGTTTGCGTATGTCGAGAGTCGTCCTTGGTAGGTTCTTTGTCAAGTGGTTTAACTTGGCGAATTAAAAATCTCGAAAGATTACAACAAAAAACTTAAAAAATGGACTTACAAGTTGGGGAGGAGAGAATCGGATTGTAGTCGTGCCAAGTTAGTCTATGTCGACACGTACTCATTTATATATAGTAGTCATTTTCCTGTACGAGATGCCCTTTTGTCATGTAGTATATGAATTATATATAATACAAGAATAGTAACATTACAGGTACAGCATTAGAACAAACGATTGGGTAAAATTTATAGTATAATCGTTATCCGGCCTGGCCATGAACTAAAACCTCAGAGAACGTGGATGACAAGTTGACACCGTTCTAAAGTAATTGATGGCTCAGTTGTTAAAATAAAGAAAGTATATAAAATATCCATGTAATAATAAAGTCCTTACAAAAATATTTACATAAACAAATTGGAAAAATTAAATATACTTTATGTATTAAACTAAATAACTATTTTTCATAAGTTACAAATTAATTAAAAATTAAATACAATATAATTAAATTAATTCATTTGAAAACATAAACTAGATATTCGGATAAAATCTTCTAAAATATAATGTAAATTATTTTTTAAAAATGATGAATTTATTTATTATATATAATATTAATTAATAACTAAAAAATAAATTAAGATAAAATAAATAAAATATGCCCATAATTAATAATTAATTAAACGTTAAGAAAAAACACAAAATAATTAAATTCATCATTGTTAGAAAGTGATTTTTAAAAATTACTGTTTATATTTTAGATATTGAAAAAATTTAGATAATGATGAAGTAGTTTATTATGGAAAATATTAATCAATAAAGAAAATTAAAATTCATATAAAAAATAAAAAGGTCGTTTTATAAAAATTAAAATAAAATTAATTAGAATAATTCTTTTTCATTTATGTTTAGTAACTTCTTAAGATATATTAATTTTTAAATAAATATATAATTCACTAATAATTCTTTAAATTTTTTTATTTAATAATTTTTTTTTAAATTATTATATATTTTAATTTATTTTGAAAATTGTTGAGTTTAATAAAATAATGAAAAATTGTGAGCTTTTAGAAAATAAATCAACAGGTCAAAAAAATCGACTATGTAACAAATCAATTAATAAAAAAATAAATTGACTTTAATATAAGTAAACAAAGAAAAAACATAAATCAGCATGAATAAAATAAGCTTACAGTTCAAAAAGTCAATCATATTAATAAATCAACTTAAAATGTAATAAGTCTACTAAGACCAAACAAATCGACGGGAAAAAAATAGAAGTCAACAAACAAAACAAATAAGTCAACATCATCAAAAGTCGACTATATAAAAAAACAATCAAACAAAAAAAAAGTCGACAATTTTAAAATAAATCGATTGAAAAATAAATAGGTCGACAAAAATTAAACTTAAGTCAAAATATCGACCTTATTAATAAATCAATGTAGAATGTAATAAGTCAACAATAAATAAACAAATCAACAAAAAACAAATATAAATCGGTGAGAGAAAAAAATAAGTCAACTGTTAAAAAAATCGACTATGTTATAAATCCACTAGGCATAACATAAGTCAACTGTTTTAATATAAGTCGATGACGAAGATAATTAAGTCAACATAAGTCAAAAACAAAACGATTGTTCAAAAAGTCGACATTATAAATAAATCAACGTTGACTAAAATAAGTCTAAAACATTGATATATATATATATATTATAAAGTGTATAATTTTGAATTATTTGTTTATAAATAAATTTAAATCTAAATAATATCAACCAAAATATTTAAATTCTTTTTTATTCAAAATTTTAAGATCAAAAATTTATTCATGTAATCATTATTTAAAATACAATAAATACATTTTCATTATATTTTTTATTTATTAAATAATTTATTCCGAATTTAACAATTTTTAAAAGTAATTTATTTTTAAAGTTAAATTATTTTTAAATATAAAATAATTTTTTATCATTTTTATTTAATTGTTAAAATTGCTTAATAATAAATGTATTTCTGTCCATTTTCCTTTCAAAATGTGTAGTTTTCAAATAACTATAAGATTAAGTGTAATTTTTAACTTTCTTTTTAAAATTTAGTATATTCTTAAAAATGTCTCAAACAAATTTGATATATGAAAGGACAATTTAGAATGTTGCTTTAGACATTGAAATCCCAAGACTGGTCATATATACTAGTTAGGTCTTCATGTACAACTTTTATGGTTGCAGGATTTACCAATGAGAAGAATGCATGGATGTTGTTGTATACCTACGGGCTACGGCAATAGTATTATAACTATACGTCTTCTATTACTTCGGTCATCTATAATTTCGATCATCCCTCCGAGAAAGTCTACAAAATAATTGCTAAAAAGCTTGTCGAGGCTATCAATACAGCCTTTGCCATATTTGCAAGCCATCTATACTTAGCATTATACTTTGGTTGTACATAATCATCTAGTATATATGTTTTGTATGAAAAAGCCTCCGGTTTCAATAATTGGCGGCATTTATCGGACTATGCATGAGAGCGAAGCTTGTTGAACTCTACAGCTTATAATTGTAGTTAATCTATATACATTTTCATTGATAGAATTTGAAAGCTCTGATTCCATGTAGATTTTTGTGATACATTAAACATAATTGTATCATCAATCTTATTTATTTATATAACCAACACTGCTTATTTATTTATAAAATTGATCGGTTTTTACATTGATTTTGATTCGGATTTCGGTTTGAAACCGACCGAACCGAAATCCGATAAATTAATAAATTTTGTTGGTTCCAAACATAGTATAGCATATAGTTCGTGAGATTCTCTAGTCGATGCCGGAAATAATAATTATCTATCGACATAGTCTAGGGCCAATATGCAGCCTAATAGAATCGATTTCAAAGCCTTTGGAGGAAATCCTACAGGCCGGTTCACCAATGGCCGAACCACTGGTGACATCGTTCGTACGTACAAAATGGAAAAAATTACATGATTAATATTATCCATCAATATTCTAATCTCTATAACCCATTTATAGTAAATGATGTATGTTGGTTTTACTCGTTTAGATATGATGTTCAACTAACACACCTACACATTTATGTTGACGTTTTGTTTATTTTAGGCATATTTATCCGCAATCTCCAAGAGAAGAGCACACAGTTCTTGAGGCTTAGAGAACATTGGCATATGATCTGCATCTTTGATCTCCATTACTTCTTTCACCGGGAAGTTCTTGATCATCTCACGCTGGTAATCCACGGTTACCGCAACGTCCTTTCCGCATACGATATATATACGTGTAACAGATCCGTACCCTTCCTCACTTAAGCTTTTTGTCCCTGCCAGTTCCTTTGTAACGAGCGGGTTTACCCTCACCAGCATTTTCGCCAATTCAAGATCCTAAACCCAACACAAAAAATAATGAGTAAAAAGTTAGACTTAATTCCGGTCTGGTTTTAATTAGAGCAAAACCATTTGATTTTTAATTAAAGTCTTACTTGGGATGAAGATAGGTTATACAAATTCTTGGCCATGAAGTTTGGTCCAAAGAGAGCAAACTCTAGATGACCATTAGGCTTCGTAATTACAGTATCCATCCAATTCTCTTGTGGACCGCTTGTGATCAGCTGCTCGCTTCAGGCAGATATTAGAATCACGTTGTTCAAGTTAAGAAGCTAATCCTAGTGATTTATACTTTTCTTTCCACTTCAAAGTTCAAAACCATATGATTTAAGGATGCATATAATGTAACAAGGTTTTTTTGGTTGAATAAAATTTTACGTTCATTCAAATATATATAATAGAATCACATTAAAGAGATCACACCAATGCAATTGAATCATCGTATTTTTTTATGTACCTTTTCAAAAAAGAAACAAGGTGGGTTTGTTGTGTCGGGCATGGCAGATGCCACGAAGACAATAGCAGCAACCTTACTAGGGAAGATGTCAGCAGCAAGTGAAGCGGACATGCCACCCATGCTATGAGCAAGAAGAATCACCTTACCGTCATCCGGGCCAAGCGAGCTCATAAACTCAAGCAGAGGTTTGCAGTAATCCTTAAGAGTCTGAATCTCTTCCACTCTGGTCATGTTTAGACCTGATGCAGCTAGGTCCACCGCGGTCACACAGTGACCTGCAGTTTCCAGCTGCGGTTTCACCTTGTGCCAACACCATGCGCCGTGGCAGAGTCCATGGACCAGCACAAACCGCTTCTGATTCATCTTATCCATTCGGCCATTCCCTGCTTATGGTAAAGAATGTATAATCCTGTTATACATTGTTCAGCTTTATAGAATCTAAGAAAGTTAAAATTCAATAAAATAATATTGTAATGGCAGTTGTGTCGAAAAAGATATCCCCAAGCAGGCCAGCTAGCAAATAAGAAAACGAGTTAAAGTAACCTTTTCTGACTTTAGTGAAAAAAAAAAAAAAAAAGAGCTAAATTGACCCAAATTTTGGATTTTATTACCTAGATATCCCTCCTAATTTTTTCTGGAGGTCGCGGATGTTGCAAATTTTTTTTTTTTTTTTTTTTTCAAAAGTCTACCATTCAGTTGTCAGAGATTTTATATAAGTGACAGATTTAATTATTTACGACAGATTTTTCTACGGCAGATTTTTGTTTTAACAGATTTTTTATAGTTCGTTATGACAGATTTAATGTTAATGACAGTTTTTTATTCTACGAGAGACTTATTGGTGTTGTTACCATAGACTTGCATACTTTACGATAATTTTTTTTTGATTAGTAGCTACACTTTTGTTTTTGAGACTATTAGTCTGGCGTCACATGGTAGATTTGTTGACGAGAAAATAATTACTAGATTGACATTAAGTGATAACAGATTTATTTTTTAAAATGACAGATTTTTTTATTTTACCAAAACACTGCGGCATGGTGGCAGATTTTTAATTTAAAAAAGAAATCCTTGATTAACTCACAGTCGAATTATTGTTGTTTCATGTTATGGCAGATTTTGTTTTTTGTTATGACAGTTTTTTGTTTTTTAAAAAAAATCTGCGGATTTGTAACAGATTTTTAAAGAAAATATAAATTGGTAGAATGATTTTAACAGTGTTTACAGATTTATTTAAGTTATTACAGAATCTTTTAATTTATGACAGATTAGTTTTGAAATTCATATGATGACAGATATGTTTTTTAAATCGTATAGTGACAGATTTTTTCTATTTTTAAGTTATGACAGATTTGTTTGAAAAATCATATGCTGACAGATTTTGTGAATATCATAACAGATATGTTTTCAAATCTGTATAATGACATATTTATTGTTTTGCTTTGGTGGCCAATATTTATTGAATAAACTGGTTTATTTTGTTACTAAACGGCAGACTTAATATATGTATGACAGATTTTTATGATATTTGTCATATTTGTCATCGAAACCATATAATTATTAGGGTTATAGATAAGGAAACAGTTTCCTTAATAATCGCGATCTCCATTGTCGCCTCTATTTTTTTTTTCTTTTGTGTTATTTATCCAATCAATTTCGATGGTTTTTTTTTTCTTTTGGGATCATCTAAGATTCGGTTATGGGTTTTAAATCTTAATTATTGGGTTTTCTCTTCATTTTTTCTCTTTTGGGTTCGTGACCGTAATTTGTCACGTATCAAAGAACCGGATTTCACATGGATCAAGTGATTCTCGTATGTGGTAAGTAGATCTTTGAGGAAACGAAATGGTTGTTTTCGGTGGATAATAAGAGAGGTTGTCGAATTCTAGAGTGTAACAACAAAACAAGTTATGATGATTGTATTCAAATGGTGTATGAGGATTTCTGTTTGGATGACAAAGTATATGATGTTAGATTGAATTACAAGATTCCGAAGATGCTTTTACAGAAGTTACCAAGTGATACACTTCCAGTATTTATTGGTAATACTCGACAGTTTCACACGTTCTTGGGGCAACTGAAGAGGGATACTTTACGACTTTGTGTTGAAGTGAAGGAAAAAGTTGTGTGTGAATCGAATCAAAAGTGCTCTTTAGTTGATCCCACATTACATAGGAAACGATCAATAAGCAAGAACAATTTAGTGGAAGATGTTTATGTTGAAGATGTTGTCGCTAAGGAAGATAATGATGCTGACAACGACGAAACTAGATTCGATTATTGTGACGATTCTGATAAAACAGATTCTGACGATGAGAACTTTACCAACTATGGGATTCCACTAGAAGAAGAAAAAAAAACTAAATTACCATTGAAGAAGAGGAGTACATGTATTTATATTGAAAAACAAAAGAAATATGAACATTTTGCAAAGTTGGAATTGTTGTCTCTTTATTTGGTTGTTGGACAATGTTATGAAACAAAAGAGCACTTGGAAACAAGGTTAAAGATACTAACCTTGGTTCAGAAGTTTGATTATTTTGTTTATAAATCCACACCATCTCTACTGATTTTCAAGTGTTGGGTAAAAGGATGTTCTTGGAGGGTACGAGCTACACCAACAAAAGAGTATCTAAAGTTTCAAGTGCGTGTTTTTGTTTCAGAACATACATGTTCAGTTACAGAGCGTTCATCACATACCCGACAAGCAACGCATGAGATACTTGGAATGTTATACAAAAATTTTGTAGGTGGAGTTAGACCCAAGGTGTTGCCAAAGCATGTTGCAAAAGCCTTAAATAAACGATTTCATGTCAAGGTACTATTTTAATTCCACAGGTTTGATATGGTCGTCATCTGTAATTATGCGCTTCACTGTATAGTTGCCAATGAAAGGAAACTTCTGCGATCCTGCCAACTGTGGCACTCGTTTACCATGAGTCACCCCATCTAATTCCTGTAACTTATCCTGAAGTAGTGACAATGCAATATCTACCACTTTACTAGCCTTCTGTTGTACAGGGTCTGACCAAGCCTTTTCAGAACTGGAAACCATTTTCTGATTTGCTGCTATGACTTTCTCAGTTACATCCATGTCCACATTCACTTTTTTTTTTTTTTTTATACCAAGTTTGGGAATAACAACCTTTTGTGGATTGACAACAACCTTCTTCTGTTTCTCTTCCTTGTGACCATCTAAAACATCTACACTCTTCTTCTTTTCAACCTTGATTGCAGCTTTCACTGCTACCTTAGCCAAACTCCTCTTCTCTTCAACCTTACTCGCATCATTCTTCTCAGATAAAGAAAGATCCTCAGATTTCTCATCTTCTCTCCTTTTTTCCTTGTTTTTCACCGTGTAAACTTTATATCACAACTCGTGGGACGGAAAATTCTTCCTTTGAATTTTCTTTCATCTCTACAATCCAAGACTGCGAGAGAAAAAAAAAATATATATCAGAATGCAAAGGTTAAAATACACGCACAAAAAAAAAATAATAAAAAAAAAATTCTTAGTAGACAAGGAAATACTAACTTACAGGTGCTTTATTATGCGCCTCATCATCTTCATTATTGTCAGAAGTGCCCTCTTTTGGTTGAGCACAA
Source organism: Camelina laxa (assembly GCA_024034495.1). Lineage (NCBI taxonomy): Eukaryota > Viridiplantae > Streptophyta > Magnoliopsida > Brassicales > Brassicaceae > Camelina > Camelina laxa. Next base: position 6,361,683 of record CM043883.1, read on the forward strand.
GTTTTTGCCTCTTTACTTTCTTTCACAAATAGAATTTAGTCTCCAAACAGGTCATCCTACTGCTCAGATTCTTGTCCAAGTCTGAAATATTCTCATTCAGCTTTTCCAACAGCTTCCAAATATCCAACAAGGTTTTCTGATCATCCATAACATCCTGCAGGCTTTTATATACAAGTAAATCATACTAACTTACTACCAACGACAATGACATTTTTGTTCACAAATCAGAAAATTAAACAAAATCTAACCTGGATATGTTCTTTGCATAACTTCTCCTTCATGTTTGGAACTTCTGCTCGTTCATCATTATAAGAGTGAGCCTCTTTCAACTTCTTCTCCTTTTGACTACTTCTGATGTCACCATCTTTACCGTCTTCTACTTTTCGTTTCTTCTTCCTCACATTGACTGTTTTCAATCCTTCCCAAGCATTGCCTCTTCAACGGTCATGAAAAATATCTTCAATCAAGTTTTCAAGGTCTGGATCCTTGTTGTCATCCGCATCGCACCATGTAGGATACAGATTATCCTCTGAAACTGGAAGCATATGCCTAACACGGACCTACAAGAAAAAAGCAATAAGTATTTGCACTTTAATGGGATTAAAAAATCAGATGCAACATTGAATCATGTAAACATGGTACAACAAAATATAAAACTGTTGCAATAACAAAAATTTTTAAACTAACCTGTCCATGCTCTTTCTTCTCCTTTTCTATGAATTCTTTAAAGTTGATACATTTCCGAGAAGATTGCCAGTTAAGTAGTGGAACACCTGCCGTTTCTAACCTTCTCAAACCACAAGCTTCACCAACACCTGGAACACTCTCGTACAACCAGATCAACAAAGCATGAACACATCCTTGTATCGTGTATGATGATTTGTCAAAGTCATTTTTGCCCAGAACTCATGATGATCAGCTTCGAAGTTGTCTGACACGTCAAATGGATCACAATTCAAGCCTATAATATGCGCAAATTCATTCAAAGAAAATCTGATGGGCCTATCATCAATCAACGACCAAACTTCATGGAAGTTGTTGACTCTCAGCTGATGCGTGAGCAAGTAATGAACATTCTTTGTGCACCATGTGTATTCCAATTCAGTAAGCTATAAAAACACTCCAAGGGATGATTTCCCCAAAGAATCTCACACATCCGACCCTAATCCTTCTTTCAAGGGTCCTATTTTTTATTTAAAAAAAAACAATTGTGGTTTATGCTCCTACTCTGCAAAGATGATTTCCCATCTACATATAGTGGAGGAGGATATTTGGGGACTTGAGTGGATGACGCCATTCCTAAAAAAACAAAACAATACTTTCGTAAATAATATAACATGGAAACACAGCTGCAAACAATTTTTAGGAACATACAAAGTACTAGCTAGATGTTGAATCTCATGTTAGGATCACAATTTCTCATGCTAGTACTTTGTAGGTTCTATTGTTTTCTAACAAAACACTATCGCTATCAAGCCTAAAAAATTGTCGAAGGGATAAGAAAATTGATTTCAAACATTATCGAAGGGAGAAGAAAATTCTATCAAATTCACTTTTTATCCCATTTTTAACAACTAATTTCATTAAGCAATCCGATGTGGCTACAAGATTTAAAATTGAAAATCCGATGAAGTTGACAAAAATTGAAAATCAGAATTTTACAATCGGCATGCGAATTTTAATCAGAGGAATTAAGAATAAACTCACCAATTGTCTAAATTGACAATAATGTAAGACAAAAGTTACGGCTGGAAGAAGAACAGTAGTTGTCGGCGATGATGTTGTCGGAGAAGACAAACATACTCGAACCAGAACCTCTTGAATCGCAAACCCAGAACCACTTGATTCGCAAACCAGACCCACAGAGGCCCACGGCGAAGGAAACAATGCCGTTCTGTTAATCTCCAATGCCATAAACTCGAAATATCCCGACGGCGAAGAAAACAATGTCGTAGGGAGGAAAAAAAAAGTTAAGGTTTTAAAAATCCTTAGCTACCAAAAAAATAATCTTCTAAAAAAATATATTAGGATATAATTTTAATTTTATTTCAAATTAGAATTAAGGAAACTTCCCGAAATAGAAAGGTTAAAGTTTTTTGGTTTTTTAACACAATATTTGTGTCAATTTAGTTCTGTCGCTCAGTTGAGATTTAAATCATTTATTTTTAGCTAAATTTGTGTCAAACTGAATAATTTTCAAGTAAAAAAATCCATTGAAAAGGTAACACAAAAGTAACCATTTTGATGACTAAATCTAATTATGTACGCAATTGAATACCATCATAATTAAATATCAACTTTACTCATACATCATATCCATAAAACATACTATTTTTAGGTTGGACAACAATTGTTTTCTTTGTCTTTTTCATCAATTATATTTATTTGTAGTTTACCAAATCATTATGAAACAAATGGTAGTAAGATAAATGGTTTGCTTTACTTATTAATACCATTTCCACCCCCACCATACAGCCAATGCAAACATAATAGACCAACCGCCCTCAGGCAGTACGAAGGAATCACTAAGGTTCGTATGGATCCATTCAAACAATGACTGACCAAAGAACACCTGCCTCCAGCTTGGAGGTACAATACGGGCCCATAAACCCGCCATTGCAGGACAATCACGTAATACGTGCATAATGCTCTCCAGTCCTCCTCTACAAACTGAATCACTTAAATGTCTGCGCTTCCTCTCCATGTTAGTCATAATGACCTGATGGACCACTAACCATAGAAACACTCTGACTCTCTCCGGGACCCGGAGACTCCATATGCGTTTAAAAAAACACGCCATATTCCGACGTGGAGTATTGTCATGTGTTAGCAATGCATAAGCTGACTTCACTGTGAACTCACCATCAGAAGTCTCTCCCCAAGACATGCGATCTTTAGAACCGGTAAAGTCATCCAGTGCTATTGCTGCAAGTTCCTGCCTTTTCTCCTCCGACACGAAAGGCCCTATCCTCGTGAAATCCCAACCAGAACCCGCATTCCACAACTCCCTTGCAGTTACTGACTCAAACCCGGCCGGTAAGAAACTCACCAGATCCTCCTCTAACGGTCTCCCGGATAACCACTTGTCTGTCCAAAACCGCACCTGACTCCCATCACCCAGAATCCAGACAGACCACCACAAACCACCTCACGCAACCCTATCCCAACACTTCTCCATGTAGAGGACCAATGACTTTTAGCGACCATCCAAGACTGATCATGAATGTCCCCCACCTTATATTTCTTTCTAACAACCTGCGTCCAGAGGCTATTCTGTTCGTGTAACACCCTCCAACCCACTTTCGCAATCATGGCCTTATTCATCTCCTTCGCTGCTCGTATGCCCAACCCACCTTCCCTTTTAGGCAAACAAACCGACTTCCACGCCACCAAGTGGTGCCGACGCTTCTCTGCCGACGAACCCCACAGAAAATCACGGGCAAGTTTATCCAACCTCTCCAGAGTTACCTGCAGCAGCTTAAAGGTGCTCATACTATGCACCAGGATAGACGCCAGCACAGATTTAGTCAATGTAACTCTACCAGCAAAACTCAACGTACGATTCTTCCACCCGGCCAATCTCACCGGTAATGTTTTTGGTGATAATTGGCTTTGTAGGGACAGAGTTCGTTTCATTAAAGACCTTACTGTGGAAGTGAATTTAGCAAACAGGAGGGAGAAGGATGATCAAACGAGGAATAACCGAGTGTTGAGGGATATTGGTTGGAGGATGCCGTCCCAAGCATGGTTTATGGTGAATGTTGATGGTGCGTCAAAGGGGAACCCGGGTCTCGCAGCGGCTGGGGGGGTTGTAACGCCCGCGTCCCGCGACTTTATAGGGGAGCGGTTTGTTTTAAGGAAAATGATAGCTAGATGAGCTAAGGCAGCTAAGCTACTAGCCCAACTAGCTGGAAAATGAGCTGTACGAGCTGAACGAGTTCGATGAACAAGTTAGTTCAGCTACGGACAGCTAACGGCCAGCTGCGGGCAGCTATCGGCCAAGCTAGTGTCAGCTCGACCAGCTAGTGTTAGCTCGGTCAGCTAACATCCAACTAGCGTCAGCTCGACCAGCTGCTAGTCAGCTGCCACTAGCTCGACCAGCTGCCAAGGAGCTCAACCGAGCTCGGCCAGCTGGACGGTAGTGGACAGTGTATGGGTCAGCTGGGGAGCTCGTGGGCGGTCATGGGACGTCGTGACCGAACAGGCATGACCGAACAGGCATGACCGACCAGGCATGACCGAACCGATGTGAACGATCGGTCATGGCCGAACAGGCACGGCCAAACAGGCACGGCCGAATGTACACGATCGAACGGTAGCGATCGAAGGGTCTTGTCGGACAGGTACCTTTTGAGACCTAGACTTCGGCCAGAACCCTATAAATAGAGGGCATTGCCTTCATTTTCCAATACCATCATCCATCCATCGTCCCTCTATGCATTAGAAGAAAAGGGGGTGCGGCTCGGCAATTACTGCGGTACTTGTCCGAACTGATGCGCATGCTACCTCTCTATCGACGGTACGATGAGATGAGCGACGGTTCGACAATCGGGTCGAACCGATCGAAGGATAAGCGACCGTTCGGCCATGGAGTCGGACTGATTGCAGGATGATCGACGGTTCGATCATAGTATCGGACCGATCGAAAGGTCATCGACGATCCGCTATAACGGACGGATCGATCGAGGATTGACCGGATATCCAATCGCAATTCGGATCGGGCGATCCAATGATCGACGATACGAGCCGTAGGTTGGATTGAACGTCATGTGGTCGACAAGTCTGTCGGAAGTATCGGTCCGGTCAGTGGTTGATCGGCGATTCGATTATGGGGTCGGATCGTTGGATCGGACCAGGCTCTGATACCAAGACCGACGCGTCGACCGAGGTACCAAGGTATGACCGATAGGTCAAGGGACGGTTCGTCCGGTACCAAGCTTCGGGACACGAGTGGGACGGGAAGCCAATAGCGCAACCTGTCACCGTGAACCGAAGGGACTATAAGTCCCCATCCCTAATCTGTGGAAAGTCTGTGGGGTTGGTTGGTTGTATGGCTAAGCACAAAGGGATGGGTCAAAGTTAAAATGATATTCCGCTGCGTAAAAGGTTGACGAAGCAAGGCCGTGAGCCAAAGCTAAGTAACCGGTTTAATGGATATTCGGCCTGGGATAGGGCCGAATGGAAGCCGTGACCGCGGACGCTGTGTCGTCCGGGTCGGGGTCTTTCATTAGAGATTGACTCGGAGATGGTGGTGGGTTTCTTGACGAAGGGGATTGGTGATTCTCACCCCTTGTCTTTCCTGGTACGCTTGTGCCATGGTTTCATTACTAGGGACTGGATAGTTCGGGTCAAGCACATGTATAGGGAGGCTAACCGTCTGGCTGATGGGTTAGCTAGCTATGCGTTTTCATTACCGTTAGGCTTTCATGTTTTGTCTTCGATTTCGATTGTTTTAGATTCACTTTTGCGAGAGGATGCGGGTGGGTCTACCTGGCCTCGTCGCATCTGTTTGTAATTCTTTTTCTAAGTTTTAATGAAACCAGGGAGAAACCCCTGTCCTTCACCAAAAAAAAAAAACTTATTAATACCATTCTTTATATGAAATCCTTGATTTACATGATATACTTAATAGATGCGCCGTGGCTTTTATATGCAATCACAAGATGCACTAAAACATAGTGACAATATTGTTTTACAATTTTTGTTTTAATGATACCAATAGAATTATTATCTAAAAGCAGCTAATTAACACATTCAAACATTCATTCTGTGTGTACTGTACCTGTACTCTCAGTCTCATGCTTTTTGGCCTCCTTGAACGCGTCTAAAAATAGGTAGAATTCCATTAATTGTTTTTTGAATAACCAACAAAATTAAGCACTATCGAAAAAGATGATCTCTAAGGATAAATGCATAAATCGAGAAAAAAATCCAAAATTGTTTCTTTCAACAAAAAAAAAAAAGTGGGTGTAAGTGTGTAACCGTGTACGATTATACTCCACTTATTTCTTATCAACATAAGTTGGTCCAAGATGAATGATTTTCTGTGCATTGGTTTTTGGAGATTGAATAGGAGTGGCAGATCTAAAACTGTTTGTTACAGAATCATTTGTGAAGTCAACAAATTCAAAATGTTTAGGTATTCTGTTATTGTTTTAATGAATAAGAGGGTACTATTGTTCCAAAAGCCATTTTTGGTGGGGGGGGGGGACTATTGTTCCAAAAGCCATTTTTGCCAAACCATTTTTTTAATTTGTCATTTTGCCTAAAATATTTGAAATTTGTCATTTTAGGAAAAATTTCATAAAATTGCATACTTAATAAGAAATATTATACCCTAATAGAAAATATAATTTAATAAACAAAAACATAATTTGTAAAATTATGTTAAATTTGGCAAATTAAAAATATTTTAGGGAAAATGGCAAAATCTGTAAATACCACTAAAAAGTTAATTTCTCATAATTGATTCTTGTTTTTGTCTATATAATCTGTGTGTCACACATGCAATACCATCGTAATTATATAGTTTTTTTTTTATAATTAAGAATAAATTTCCTGATCCGAGACTAATTTTAGGAGAGGATATCCCACTAGTTGGATCTTAGATTTGCAAATGGGGCTAAGCAATGGGCCATACCTATATAATTATATATAGGTATTTTGAAATTATTCTATAAGGGATGGGTATAAGGTGCAATAATATATTAAAATACAATAGTGGTATGGGTAGGATAATTCTGCTGATGAAAATTGTCTCCAATAAGTTAACTCAATAGCAATCCCTAACTCCACTAATAAAGGGGTTATTGTTGATTTGGGGCTTTGTGAGCCAAAATCTTTGAAATAGAGCATTTTTATCCATGCTTCCAGATTTAGGCTTTTTTGGTGAGGCAAAAAATCGAATTTAGCATTGGGTAGCTATTGAGAGAAGAGGAAGAGAAACAGCTCAACAACCTTCATCTTCACCGCCAGCCACTAGTTCCGATATCGAAGACCTCCAATCACCATATTCTCCTTCAATTGTATCGAACCTCAATCAGTACTAGAAGAAAAAACTCTCTTTTCGATCATGAAACAAAAGTCTCCATCTAGACAACTCAAATCCCAATTTCTTCATTCTCAAACCACCATCACAAATCGATCAAACACATAAAGTAAAATCAGATAATTTTTTTTTCTCATTCTCTACTTCTTCCATCCGTGTCTAATATATACTCAACCCCATTGATGAAAATTAAACCCTAAAAAAAACTAGTAATTGGTGAACCCAAGGGAAAAAATAACAAACTTTGCATTTTTTTTTTTTGGAAATTTCAGAAGGTTTTTATTTTTGAAGTTTCTCATCTACATGTATAACATTCTTAACCAATTACAATCAGCATAATCATCATAGATTTGCATCTCGGTAACAATATATTGTCGAATCAATGCATAATTTTTTTTGTTTAATCCTGATATTCATAAGATTTTAGATTCGAAAAGGAAATTTGTATGTTCTTCGAAGTTGTTCATGAGAGAGAGAGAGAGAGAGAGAGAGAGAGAGAGAGAGAGAGAGAGAGAGAGAGAGAGAGAGAGAGAGAGAGAGAGAGAGAGAGAGAGAGAGAGAGAGAGAGAGAGAGAGAGAGATCAAAGGGTTTTTGTGTGGCAAAAATTGGAGCACTCTTGAATTAGAATATTACTCTGGAAGGGTTGGAGTTGTTCATCACAGAAGAGAGAACAGAGGTTACGGCGGAGAGATCAAAGTGTTTGGTGTGTACAGTTTTTAGAGGGCAATTTTGTCATTTCAGTATAAAAATAATGCTTAAATATGTAAGCATGGAAAAAAAGTCCTAACTAGACAATACCCATGAGAATAAATGCTTATCTCATAATTAACTCACTAATAAAAGATGATCTTCTTGGTCATTGTAGCTACAGGACTCGACACTTGTTATCCACTGAGTTGCTTTGTCGGCAATGAGATTTGTTTTGGTCTTTGTCTGGTCACAGAATGTTTTATCGTCCAGTGACCAAGTAAGAGATTTCAAAGGGTACGTAAGGAAGCTGAAGGGGATAGTACGTAGGTGATTCGAAAGCAAAAGATATGGTTGCAAATGAAATGATTCCTATTAGTGATATTAGAATTACATATTAACTCATGATGCTGCAGCCTGCAGGTATGTGAATATATACACCAGTAAATTAGTTAATTGGAACATAAAATTATTAAAGGTTTTTATCCATCAAACATCAAATACTATTATATACATATATATATATATTTTTTTTGTTCAGACTCTTTTGGTCGTTGTAAATGTATATATATGAAGGTTTTCTATTATCAAGTAGCTAAAAGATCCGCGGACCGCGGTGATGGGATTGTGATACGAGATGGATGTTTGCGTGTGTCGAGAGTCGTCCTTGGTAGGTTCTTGTCAAGTGGTTTACCTTGGCGAATTAAAAATCTCGAAAGATTACAACAAAAAAGTTTGGAAAATGGACTTACAAGTTGGGGAGGAGAGAGAATCGGATTGTAGTCGTGCCAATTTAGTCTATGTCGACACGATCTCATTTATATATTGGGCCAATGGTTTTGGTTAAGGCCCAAACAAAGAAGTGTTTGTTTTGTTTAAAGCTAACTAAAGCTAAGAAGAGAAAGAGTGTTGTGTTGTTAGAGTTGTTGTAGTGTAAGAGTTAGTAGTAGTTTGACCTTGTTTGAAGAAATGAGTCAAGTACCTACAAGTATAATCTAGTGGAAGAGTCATGATTAGAGTTTAAATGTTTGGAAAGTGGAGAGAACCACTATATGTTTCAATGTATCTGTGTATCTCATGATCTTATGTTTATTTCGGCATATTTACATGCAATATCCAAGAGTATAGCATGTAGTTCGTGAGGCTTGGAGAACATTGCTAGAAATATCCATTTTAGAACACACTTAATTGTATCAACTCCAAATACATTTTCCTCAATTAAGAGAATTTGTGGGCGATTTCCAATAGATGGTCACTGAGTAGTTGAGGTTTGCAAAACATTGGCATATGATCTGTCTCTGCCATCTCAATCACGAAACTAGCCGGATAATTATCGATCATCCATCGTTGATATTCTTCTAAGATGATCTTGTCCTCTTTGCACACAATGTAAGCTCGAGGAACAGATCCATACCCTTTGTCTGAAAAGTTCTTTGTCCTGGATAATTGGTTGACAAATAATGATGCGGGCCTCTTTAAAAGCAGTCCAAGCTCAAGATCCTAAATCAAGATTACCACAATATCAAGATTACCATACTATCAATTATATGATGATGATAAATGTTTTTTTCTTTTTTTTTGAAAGATGATTATAAATTAAGTCACCTCAATAGGAGAAAGCTGGTAGAGACGGTTCTTCATGAACTCAGTGCTGAAGAACACAGACAAGCCAGAATTGTCTAAGCCGTACGGCTTGAGCTCAGTGCCCATCCATCCTTCTGGTGTCATGTAGCTTGCAAACTGTAATGTAAGTCAAAGACATATTATATGCTCAAGATTTGTGTTTTTTCGTTCATATGCTCTAGAGTGAATTCACTGATTGGTTAATACTACTATAGTTTATATGGGTTGACTAATAGCCATAGATTTTTTTTTTTTCCGTGTCAACCACACAATTAAACTAGAATATGAGATATACCTTGTCCACGACGAACGATGGTGAGTATTTGGTGTCGGGCATGAAAGCAGTCACAAAGACAGAAACAGAGATTTTTTCAGGAAACTTATCCATGGCTATGGCTAAATTTAAACCTCCAAAGCTATGACCAACGAGCACAACCTTCTCATCATTTGGGATCGAAGTCATTAGCTGAATCAATGGCTCAGAATATTGTTCGCATGTGGAAATATCAGTGATCGACCTGGTGGTATCTATACCGCAGGCAGCTAGGTCTAAGGCGGTTACACGATGTCCCGAAGCCTCGAGCAGCGGCTTCACCTTGTACCAGCACCATGCGCCGTGGCATGCACCATGGACTAGCACGAAGTGTTGCTTCCTCTTCTCCTCGCTCATTTTCTTCTCTCCTTTTGATTTTTATCACCCGGTTTCGTACTATTTTTCCTACTCTTGACACATCCACACACTCACTACACATATTTGTAGAGGGATCATAAATTAAGCTTATCTTCGAATTTTCAAAAATTGTCGCTTTCTTGAGAATATCTTTTACGATTTCACGTGATAGTTACGTTACAATCGAATATTTCTTTCAAGAAATAAGAAAGAAATAGCAATTTCTGGAATTTTCTTTAAATAAACAAACAATTTGCTGTGCGGATAAAAGTATCAATATTACGAACGAGCTGTAAATCGGATGTTGACAAGTGATATATAACTCGTTGGAATTATATTAATTCAATAAAACTGGTATCAGAGCGTTAATATTGATATAAAAGCAGTCCAAAACTTTCCAGCATTACAGTTTTTTTTTTCCTAAGTGGAGAATATGACAAATCTTGCACTAAGTGATTACCGTAACCGACGGAGCAATTTTTTTTTTTTTTTTTTTTTGTATTTTAAGATGAATGCCAAATGTCTTTTTATGTAGTAGTTACCTCATAAAAAGCAACGAAGTCTGAAACTTTTTAACATTCATTATTATTGTTTGCAACAAACCCTTATTATTATCAAATCCAGTACACATATTCATGAAGATTGATTAAACGAATTTGTAAGCAATTTCCAGGAAGTGATGGCAGAGTTTCTGAGGCTTGCAGAACATTGGCATGTGATCTGTCTCCTCAATTTCCATAACTAAATTCACCGGAAAATTATTAATCATCCATTTTTGGTGTTCTACTGGAATGGCTTTGTCCTCTTTGCACACTATGAACGCTCGAGGAACAGATCCATATCTTTCATCAGAAAAGTTCTTCATCTTTGATAAATCGTTAACAAACAATGATCCTGGTCTCTTTAAAAGCAATCCCAGTTCAAGATCCTAAATCAAGATAATAACATAACCAAAACCAGAATAAGTAAAAAAAAAACAAAAAAGTACTGTTTCCATCGACCCACAATCTTTATTAGAGTTATCTAAAACATATAGAAAATTAGTTAAGTATTAGAGTTATCTAAAACATACTGTATAGAAATTTATCAATCTATCTAATATGGATCTCATATAGGTCATTATGGTGCAATAATTTTGTAGACCACTTTGTAGGCCATGAAAAGTTGAATTCGATATAGTTAAATAAGTGTGCATGTTTTGTTTTATTTAATAATAGAACATTATAGAAAACTACCGACCGAGTCACTAATAATACTAGAGACAAAGACTAAAAAAAAAAAAAAACAAACTGAAAACATATATACATATAGATAAGTAAGATAAGTATAAGAATGTATGACGAATTACATACCTCAATAGGAGAGAGCTGGTAAAGACCCAACTTCATGAACTCACGGCTAAAGAACATACTCAGTCCGGATTTGTCTAAACCGTATGGTTCGAATTCGGTGCCCAGCCATGCTTCTGGTGGAATGTTGCTTCCATACTTTTACATAAATTGGAAAGGAAAGAAAAAACTAAATATACACAAGAAAATATGGAACTGCATACGGTGGCAAATTTATTGACAACCATGAAAATGAAACATGTAAGAGAAAAAAATTACTAGGACTTAATTTTAGACCCCACGTGTTCGTTAGATTGTCAATACATGATCTACAGACTACAGTTATGTCATATAGGCCACAGAATTCATAAAGTAGATTCCAGAAAGAACGAAACATATTCAAAAGAAAAACCTCCAGAAACGAAATGTTTCTATCATATGCGCTAATTCATTTCTCTGATCAGTATACTATGTACTAAGTACTAACCGTTCTAATATTTTTTGGCAATATGTATTATCTAGGGCTTGAAAACGAGTAGTAAACACAACAACGGTACTATTACATATTACTAGGTTATATGTTATGATTACCACTTTAAAATTGTTAGGAGAAGTAACATGCTAGATTTATAGATGACCATAAATAATACTATACTAGGATATATCCGCGTAAATAATACTATACCATAAATAATACTATACTAGGACCATAAATTCTGATTGGTTTTAATATTTTTTTAAAAAAATAATTAGTAATTTCGTCCATAATTTATTAGAGAGAGAAAATATATTTTTAGATTTTTTTAGATTTTTTAATATTTGATATGTGAGTGTTTTTTATTTTTAACTTAATTATATTTATTTAAATTAGTTAGTTAAGCATAATTAATTTTTTGTAATGGCAGTTGAATGTTATTTTTTACACATTTTAAGGTTAGTTTTATATTTGTACTTCTCAATTAATATAGTAGGATATTTTTTGTAGTTTATATTATAAGCAATCTTCCTTATTTATTTCTGTATGACTAACTTGTCCAACTTGGACACTACATGCTACAGTTTAAATTTTGACTCAGCAAGACGCCAAGACTTATTTAAGATAAATAAATACAAGTATTGGCGTTGACGAAAGAGACTTTGTAGATACATTCATACAGACGGTGATCTATATACATATCATCAAGATCGATCTATCATATTAAATACCAGAAAGAAGAAAAGAAAGAATAAAAAACGAGGAGGTACCTTCTCCAAGACGAAGGAAGGTGAGTGTTCTGTGTCGGGCATGAAAGCAGTCAAGAATACAGCGACAGATATTTTTTCGGGGAACTTTTCCATGGCTATGGCTAAGTTCAAGCCACCAAAGCTATGACCTACGAGGACAACCTTCTCATCATTTGGTAATGAGGTCAGCAGCTTCGTCAATGGCTCTGAGTATTGTTCACAGGTAGGGATGTCAGTGATCGACTTGGTTATGTCTAAACCAGAGGCAGCTAAGTCCACGGCGGTTACGAGGTGACCCGCCGCCTCTAACAGTGGCTTAACCTTGTACCAGCACCACGCTCCGTGGCACGCACCATGTACTAGTACAAAATGTTGTTTCCTCTTTCCCTCACTCATTCTTGTGACCTTTGATATTTTCCTACTCTCCTAAAACTCAAACGCATACAAATATAAATAGAAGATTTTGTTGGTCAAGTTTAAGACCAAAAAGAAAAAAAAAAAAAAAAAAGTCGCTTCGGGACGCATGAATAGGGTGATTGCTACTCACGATAATATTTATTTAATTTAACGTTTACCATCAACCAAATCTTACATACTATTATAATACAGTCTGTCGCCCGTCAAGATGAATTATTTTCTAACCAAAATGTACTTCATTAAATTATTTTTCATTGTTGACCAAAAATTTATTAATATATTTTAAAAATAAAAAATAGAGAAGGGATTTTTAAATGGACTACCCTCTGTTTCATAATAAATTTTTTTTTCACAAAATACTATTTGTTTGAAGTAACGCTATATTTTTCATGAAATTAAATATTTATATGTTTATGATAATTAGAATTTTGTAGTTTGATTTTTAAGTGGTCGAATAGTGTTTATGTAGATAATTTATTATGTTTTAATTTGTGTGCATTTTTATTTTGTAATAGATAAAGTGTCAGTTAGATCCCATTTAATACTCCAATTTCTTTATGTTCTTTCATTATTATGCAAAACCTTATGTTGATTTAGTAAATTATGATTATTTGTCTTTTTCAATTTCGTATTCAATTTATTCCACTTTTCAAACTATATACTAAAAGTGGTTTTTAAGTAAAAAAAAAAAACAAATATTTATCGTTATTATCTTTGCATTTTATAAACAAGAGATAATAACATAAAATAAACAAGAGATGGCTATGCACGATGCATCATATGAAGGCCTTCCCCTTGGGATTTATCTTTATATATAGTCCTAATGAAAGTCATATGAAATTAAATTAAGTTTCCAATGGAGATGATTTTGGGTCAATCGAAGAAACGTTCAAAAGTTATGACTGATACAGTGAACATTTATTCTCCTAAAAACTTCCAACTGGCGAAATATCTCCTCTAAAAATCAGTATTTAAAGATCTAATATTATACGCACAATTAAAATACTACTGATTAGTTATAAGGATTACCATATCAACATTGTGCATTGGTTTTGTGATCAGCTTATCTTATTTTGTAGAATATACTTTTCCTTCTTGACACAACTATACATTCAAGCTGGTGGTAAGTAATAGTATAACCCTGGCCTAAAAGTTGACTTGTTAGTTTTAAAAGGTCCAGTCGAGCTGTAAATGCTAAGAGTTAATTGAATTGTCGTTATCACCCAGCTAAATAATAGATTTAGTTGTTTCCTCTGTCCCATTTTAATATTTTATTATAACATTTTAGTTAAAAGTACACAAGAAAGAAGAAGAAAGAAGAAGTACTTAATGTAGTTCCAACTAATCGACAGACTTAGTTGGTAATTGCCATCTGATAAATTGACTATCCAACATATATTAATTGTTGAGACGAAAAGAGACAGAGAACGAAAAAAAGAAATCTTTTCAGTATAACTCCAAAGAGAAAATCTTGAGAGTGAAAAAATCCAAGTATAACTCCAAAGAGAAAAATCTAGATGCACTCTCACTTTATATTATCTCATAGCCGACCTAATACTTGTTAAGATACAAAGTCTAACTTGACTGTATGGTTGTCTTCTTTTTGACCAAGGATAATAATGGTTCGAACTCATATTGGAGGGAGTCGTATGAGAATGCTTTAACCAGTTAAACTGATGATTTTTTTTTGACGTTACGGCCGGTTGTCCACTAATCTCTCATGTTATAACCCAAATATATGCTCAACTCACTCATGGCATTAAAATATCGTATTGGTAATATGATTCGATTGTTCGATAGAGAAGTTTTTATATAAATGGGATCATAAAGGAAATGTTCGGCTCAATAAGGAGATTTTAAATCCAAGCAAATGAAGAATGGGGACCTACCTTCTACGTCTCTTTCGTAGGTGACTCAACGTCTCAACGATACAAATAAAACATGTGGTTTACATATATCCGAAGATATTTCAACATCAGTAGGTTCATTCATTTACTTTTTGGTTTCTTTTGTTTTAATACGTTTTTGATCTCACAATCATCATCGTTCTTTATGTTGACATTTTCTCTAAAAATATTATATTACTCATGATTTACCATTTGCAATTGGCAGATCTAAGCCACGATATGTGGAATAACCTAAAATGCTCTAGCCTTTATGTCATGAAGCCTTTCCAGAAACTTTTTGCATCGATTCTATAGTACTAAAGCAAAATTCAAAAAGAAAATTTGAGAATCGAAGATTAGAAATAAAATCAATGAACTTGAATAAACAAAAAAAAAAGACACTTCTACATTACTAGTTCTCTTCTATATATATATATATATTCACCTCTACCAATAGAAAATAATGCATAGCTATTTTTTATTTAAATATTGACTTGCTCTACCTTTCCATTCTTTGGATAATGGAGCCTAGCTCTCCTTGTCTCATCCATCGTGAGAGGTAAGTGCAATGATCGTGCTCCCCACCACGTGTTGGAACCAAATGGTATATCATCAAACAAATGGTTTGGGTGCTAGTTTCCGGTTCATAATTCGGTAGCTCCCTATATAGTGTTACCTTTTAAATTTCCAGTTCATTATAACAATATTTCTTATTGTGTTAGATTTTTTAGGCATATATTAGAAGTCTAACGTTTATAAAACATATCATAAATTAATCAAAATATACCCCAGAAAGAGGTTATTTACCTCAAGATCATTCGTTTTTTAAAAATGTTTTCTCTATTATTAGGCCCGAATTCACAACATTTAACATTACAACACTCAAATTTCTTCCACACGACTGGGGGAGAACGGCTTCTATTCTAATATAGACTTTTGTGTACAAGGAATCAACGAAAATATTGCCATGTAATACGTATAGTGGGGTTTTATCCATAACATGAAATCTTTTTTTTCTAGACGCCAATAATTAAGGACGTATACTTCATATGTTAATGGAGCCCGGATAGTGCTAGTTCTTGTTAACAACCTCGTCGTCATCGATTTTGTCTCGAGAAAAATATAGACAAAAAGTATTTAAGCTTTTCTTGTTGATTGTTTTGCAAGTTGTTAGGCTCGTGATTTGCAAACGCATCACTGAAACTAACAGAGGTGTCTTTTTGTTAAACGTCACACCCTCGTGGCCTAATTAATAATAATTATTATTATAACCGTACATGTATATTAAAAGCTGATAACAATAAAGCTAGGATATATATTATAAATTTTAGAAAAGTTAATTTAAATCAAAAGCGAGGACGTTTGGCTTTGCCGCAGAAGAGAGCGTTAACAGGAGGCTCGGATTCAGTATAAAGAGACTTCTCGTCGTTCCATACACGAACATAGAGTTCTTGACCTAAGTATCTCCTTGACCATATTTGTGACCTCAAATTCCACATTCCCTTATTGTCTAGTGATACCAATATGCTCGTCCACGACATTGGATACACCTATTTTTACACACACATATATAGAACATTTAGCACCATAAATAGTTCATATGCATGTATTTAGTATTTAGTATTTACTAGACATTTACAACATAAAGTATTATACTCCCTCCGTTTCAATATATTGGATGTTTTGAGGTTTGTTTGGTGTTTCAAAATATATGATGTTTTCAAATTTCTATGCAGCTTTTATATTATTTTAGTATTTTATATTATGCAGTTTTGTTTATGATTGGTTGAACTTTTATAAAGTAATGTTTTCTTAATCTACGTGTTTTACTCAAAACATCCTATATTTTGAAACGGATGGAGTATGTGATATTCTAATTTTTGGGTTCAATTTATAGTTTAATTTATAAATAAAATTTTCAGTGTAGTTTATAGATTTTACCTGAAAAGTGTGCCTTGTAACAGCATCAATCAAATTGTAACTTCTTCTCTTGGCTATGTTCCATGTGCCTGACCCGTATCTGATTATAATTATAAGCATCTTCAATAAATCTAACAAACAAATCTGATAGATCGAGAGTAATAGTGATAGCTAGATATCAAAGAACTTAGGCTTAGTTTAACATTATACCACAAAAAAAAAAAAGAACTTAGGCTTAATTATTACCCAACAACATATGCGCTAGTGCCGTCCAGGTGCCAAGATTGAATAGATCTCTCGTTGTTCTGGAACACGAACTCGACATATTCATGAAGAGCCACATCAAAGACAGAAGTTCCGAGAATGGAGGGTCCTGGTGTAGGAATGTTCATAATGGTCCTGAAGTTAAACACCCCGGGAATATTGAACCAGTCGGCTAATTTCAGTGGAGTTGCTGGGTTAACGTACGACACACGATTCACTGTGTACCGGAGTTTCCCGTTGATCCTCGTTCTTCCGTTGGCTAAAACAAAAGTTCGATTTATCGGTATGGTACCATAGTGAAAGGACCCTTGTGGATTTGGCCTCGCTGCATTCGCCGTCAAATTTAACCTACATTAATTGACCTTAAAATTAGGTGTTGCCATAAAATTGCTCAGTTTAGTTGCGTGACCAAATTAAATAGTATAAATTACCTGATGGTTCTTGCTTGTTTCATGGACCAATGGATATGGTAAGTAGGACCAATGGGAAGAGGATGAGATGGTCTGATTTTGGAGCCTTGGTAACTGAGGATTCCTGAGGTGGTCAGTACCGGTTTGGTAAATCGAGTTGAAGCGACAATGAAGTAGTCCTTAACTGGAGCTTTCAATGTGACCAGCACGGTTACAGACTGGCCAACGTGTATGTCAAGTGACTCATATACCTCTTGCAGAGTGTGAGAGCCTTCTACTTCGACGAGAGTCATCATGTGTCCTTGAATCCTAAAGTTAATTGATGTCGATATCCCGACATTCGATATCCGAAACCTATATATCTTGCCTTTACAAACACATAAAACATCAACAAAGAGTACTCAGAACTGAGATTTTAATTAAGCAGAAAAATGAATCTTGGTTATGAGGATTTACCATGTTGACCGGTAAAGACTAAACCTCTAGAGGCCCCATTAATGAGAAGGCCGTCCGGAAGAGGAAGAGCACGACCTGAGTCAAGCCTCCTTCGCAGTTCCTATCAAAAATAACAACGAGGCATATATATTCAGATCGCTTAGTGTTACACCCTAAAAGGAATTTGGTTACTTCGGAAAAAAGTTAAATCTTGTATTAGGGATACTAGTACCTTGTGGCCCATCTTGTACCAATCACTGACGAGGAGAGTGAAGTCAGCGTCTGGTTTAGGGTAAGGAACGAAGATGACTGACCTCTGGTTAACGTTAAGTGCCCCAAAAGCACCACTTGCTCTGTGCATAGACGTCGAAGCAAAGTATGTATAAGTACCGATCTGGTCCTTAAGTTGGAAATGGTAAGTCCAATTCGAGTTTGGTTGGATTGGACAGTTTGTTCCCAAAACTCCGTCTTGCCACGACATCTTCCTCTGTTTAATTCCGTTCCTACGCATTTTTCTAAAGTATCAAGTTCTGGTTCTAGGTTAGAACCTTATCAATTTGTTTTTAAATCTGAACCCAATTTAAAGACGACCATCATGTATAAATTTTACGTACCAGGTGATGAGGAAAGGTTCATCAAGCTTGTTAAAGACATTAACAACGATGTTATTGTTTGTTACACCTTCAATTGCAGGACCAGGGAACTGTCCATTGATAAGAATAACCTGAAAAATTAAAACAATAACAAAACATTATATTATATAATACATAATTGTTAATAAAATAAATCCAACGACAAAAGAAAATTAAAAGAGACAGAACAGTGTATAACCTGTTGAGGAACACCTAACGGAGATCTGGTTCCATAAGTGACAGTCCAAGTGAAGAAAAGATAAGGGTCCTCTGCGTTTACTATAAAAACTGAGCTAAAACAATAAGCCAATAAGAACCCTACAAGCAAGAGATCTGTCTGCTTCGTCATTGTATACATAAGTATTGCTATGTATGGTCGACAGACTATTAATTTCCTTGAGATTTCACCAATTAAAGTTGATCTTAAGTATATATATATACAAGTGACTAAGTGAGTATAAAACAGAGAAGTAATCAAATGGAAGTGACGAAGTAAGTTCATATTGTGAATCCCAATGCATGCATAATATATGTACACACAAAAGGCACCAATGCTCTTTTGCGCCGTAATTCATGCAATTGCCGCAAACCTTTTTTTTTTTTTTTCTTTCTTTTCTCCTTAAATTAAAGTTTTCTAATGGATTTTATTTTGAGTTATGAAAAATATGATGGGTAAAGTAAGAGAACCTCTTGTTATCAGTTTCACTTTTCAGCAGGTATAAAATAAGCCACCCTTAGCATAAAATTCGGATTTCGGATCTGAATTCTAACATATTCATCTACTTCTTTTTTTTGGGTATAATTTTGACCATTTACGTAGTTTCTTGTCATGCAAAAAATCTTTTTTTTTTTCTGTACGAATATTACAACTGCGGTTATGCTATAATGTTAAAAAATATAATTATCTACATTATAAAATTTGTATTAAACAATAAGTTGCGGTAATTGGCCGTACATCTAGGATGAAATCATGATTTTGTATCTTGATTAGCTTCGGTTTACATTTTACATATATTAGAAGGTTTTGCATTAACATATTGTTGTCTTTATATTATACAGTTGTGTTTGGCCGTGGTCGATGACTCGATGTCAGTACAAGAGAAGTTATAGTCACCGCCACGAACCGCTTCTCATTTAATGCATCATCGGATCGTGGAATTTGAGATTGATTACAAGTTTCATGAATATATTTTTAAAAAATAAAGGGAAAAAAAACTATAGATCTTTATCCTAATTTCAAGTGAAGAATTCATCCATTCTTTTGACATTTTTTAACATCCTAAACTGCCATTGCTAATACTAAGTTGGCAAACAAATTTGGTAATGCAAGTTTGTTCGAAAAATACAGATTTCGATTACTCAATTTATGAATAATCAACTCTCATGAGACACTAATTGTCAAACCGAGTGGTAACTTGTGAACATGGTGAGGCATCCCTAAAAGGGAATTCCCATTGGGAATCCAATTTTATTACATAATAATCCACACACATGAAGGCGTAACCAGTAAGCTCGGTTTTTCCATGTTGCTATCCTTGAGATAAACTAGTTTTATTTAACGACTTTTTAATTGTTATAGGCAAGTATTAGAAGACAAAAAATAGAAAACTCGATCCGATAAAGCCTCCTAGAACCGCCAAATTCTAAGTTCTCGTTGTCTCGAATGCTAAATTTAGAGGTTTATTCTATTTTACATTTTTCAAGAAAACTTATATTTTAGTTTCAGTTTACTTACATTTTAAATTAAAGAGAAATTGGCTTGGTTATCCATTCCGAGTTATAAAATGCACATAACTTTTTGTTTTTACTAGACAATCAACATCATTTATATTAAAAAAATATATGCAAATATTATTTATTTACGTTTTGTATTAAGGGGGTGTTATTGAATTAAAAATTTTAGTAGATTTTAATTAATACAGGACATTAATAGATTTAGAAGTCTAATGTATTTATGTAGATTTTATAATGTATATAAGGTGGATTTGAAAGTCATTGATAATGTATTTTTGGTGATTATTATGGATTTTTCTAAAGTTATTTATACAAAAAAAAAAATTTATCTATAAACTATGTTGTATTCCAAAACTATATTAAATTAACAACACTCAAATTTTATACAAGTCATGGAAGAAACAAACATTAAATCTAGAAAAAAAATGTGATTATATCATGAATGCAGAAAAAAAAAGTTACAAATAAACCCAAAAAAATAGTTAAAAAACATAAAAAAAAAAAATTCTCAAAAATAACATGGATCTGATAAATAAGCGTTATTATAGACATAGGGTTTGTGGAGGAAAAAACAAACATTAAACCCAAAAAAAAAGTATGATTATATCATAAATTCAAAAAAAAAAAAAAAGTTACAGATCATGAACCCAGAAAAAAGGTTGAATAACACACAAAAAGAATTCTCAAAAATAACACAGATCTGATGAATAAGTGTGATTATATAAAAGAATTGAGAAAAAAAATCAAACAATAATATGTTAAAGGCTAGAGATCCATCTAGAGAGAAAAAAAAAATGAAATGCTTGAGAAAAGTATAGTATTGTGTTTGTTCATATTTTAGAAGTAAAAAACTTAAAATCCAAAATACCACAAAATCCAGTAAATATTGAATAAAGCTAGATTTTAATGAATTGTTTAAAATACACAATTAAATAATATCTAATTTCTAAATACACCAATTTCTTTTAAAAATCACTATCCAATAACATCCACTAAATATTTTTGGAATAAGAACTTTCGTGTGGTAGTAAATTTACCCTTTTTCAAAAAAAAAAATATTTACCCACTTTGTGAATCAACAAAAATGCACTTGCTACTATTGGATAACTAACATTTTTGTATCGTTTTCAATTTATCCTGGCATATCACTATCATCGAGTTTTCTATCCAAAATCCAAATTGATGATTTTTGAGAAACACACGTAATTGTCATATAGATATATTGTTTCGTTTCACAGACGATTTCACATCTAAACTATCTTTGTACTCGTCCGAATAGTCCTACATGTTGAACATGGTTTCCTATCAAGCAACACATATCAACCATGCATGACTACCACGTCACCATAACCACCACTACGTGTTAGATCAAGAACTAGAAATATTTTACCCGCAGTCCAATCTAACTCTTATCAATTTCCAATATACATATCTACCAACCATTATCAAAAACAGCCATGGCTAACGACGTGACCAAAGATCCCTCACCCAAATCTGGTAATAGAAACTTAACGCCAAAAAAGAAAAAAAAATTCTTAACCAACTAATTAAATTTGCTTTTTATTTTTACTTTAATTCTGTTTTGTTCCTTGCTATATGTTTCATAAATTACATCGAAGATATTGTGGAGGATATTTACTTATGGAGGAGGAAGAAACTTGCCTTCTCGATACTCTCAGTCTCAACAGCGACATGGATTTTACTCAATTTCTATGGTTTCAATTCCATAACCATTGTTTCCTGGATCGGCATCGCTGTTGTCTCTATGGTTTTCCTCTGGGGGAATTTGCTTCGCCTTCTTAGCAAGTAATTAATTAATATCCCATCTCAAAGTATTTGAACATTTTATGCAAAATATCATTGTATAAATAATAATTTCTGATTCGGATAGGTTCAAGTGGCATGCACTTGTTAAACATACGGTCCATGTTTTAACGGAGCACTTTTTTAAAATGGTCTTATATAAATAATCCAAGTTGCTCATGTATGTTTATAATTTTCTGAAAGGGTCGAACCGGAGCTATCTGGGTTAGAAGTGTCGGAGGAGTTTGTAGCAGAGACGGTGAGGTCTTGTCGGATGTTAATGGAAGAAATTGTTAGATGGATGTTCCGTGTCGGTGCTGAGAGTGAATGGTTTGTTTTCGCGAGAACCGTTTTAGGTTTTTGGATCTTGTCAAGAATTGGGAGCCTTCTGGATTTCCATACTTGTCTCTTCATCGGTACGTAAGTAATTTGGTAGTGTACAACACAACTAATTTAGTAATAATATAACTATTCATCTGGATTATTCAACTATAAATTCCTTAGTTTAATCATTAATCATCTGGTTGACTATTGACGCTTAATATCGTAGTGATAATTTTCTCAAATTGGTCACACTTTCTTTTTTTGTTCTTCAAAATGGTAGGATCGTTAACCGCAAGTGTGATTCAGGTTTGTTTCTTGATTCTCTGGCATTTACAGGATTGGTTATGGGCTTGACAGTTCCAAAGTTGTGGGAGAAATATGGAGATCTAATACATAAGCAATTAGGTAATGTTACAGAGAGATCAAAACAAGCGTATGAAACAACTCATGGGAAGATTTTAATGATGAAGAACAAGTTACAGCATGGTACAGATGATAAAGTGAAAAAAACAGAGTAGATATTTTGTACATGTTTTTTTTTTTTTTTAATGTAAAATAGTGTAAAACATAGACATAAATAAAATTTAATTTAGTAGATCTTACCGTTTTCACCGCACAAGTGTATGAGACAAAGGAAATTGCAATTAGATTTTGGTGTATATTTTTGTACTAAATTTAGTTAGTGATTTACGGCAAAAGATCATATTAAAGATTTTAATATGTTTTTGGTGTGAAAAGATTTTAATATGTTTTGTCTGGTCAAACATAAACAAAATTTAGTTTCGTAGCTTCTACCGTTTTTATCGTACAAACAAATAAGACAAAGAAATTTACAATCCGATTTTGACAAATATTATTATATTTGTAATAAAAATATTATTATACTTGTAGTAAACACATCATGATAAATTTTTAAGACCTTAAACTAATTTTTTTAGTAATTTACAGCGACGGATCATATTATAGATCTTACTATGCTTTGTTCGACTAAATGAAATATAAAATATAGACGTAAATAAACTTTAATTTAGTAGATTCTACTGTTTTCATTGCATACAAACATGAGACAATTGTAGAAGTGACCTTAGTGCAGTGGCAGGAGGTAAGTTCATTTGTAGAAGGCACCATCACATTCGGGATCGAGTCTTGGTTCCTACGAATGTAGGAATTTGGCTAATGGGCCGGCCAGTTGTGGCCCAATGGTTGACAAAAAAAAAAAACATGAGACAAAGAAAATTACAATCAGATTTTAGCGTATATTTTTGTATTTGTGATAGAAACATGATAAATTTTTAAAATTTTAAACTAAATTTAGTAGTGATTTACTGCAATGGATTATGTTAAAGATATTAATATGATTTGTTTGGTCAAATATAATAGTGTAAAATATAGATGTAAATAAAATTTAATTTAGTAGATTCTACCGTTTTCATCGCACGGACAAATGAAGCAAAGAAAAGTGCAATAAGATTTTGACTTATATTTTTGTACTGGTAATAGAAACATGATAAAATTTTAACATCTTAAACTAAATTTCGTAGTGATTTACAGCAATGAATTATCTTAAAGATCTTAATATTTTTTGTCTGGCCAAATATAATAGTGTAAAACATATACGTAAACAAAATTTAATTTAGTAGATTTTTACTGTACAAACATAGGAGACAAAAAAAATTGCAATAAGATTTTGACTTATAGTTTTGTACTTGTAAAAAAAATATGATAGAGTTTTAAGATCTTAAACTAAATTTAGTAGTGATTTACAGCAATAGATCATATTAAAGTTTTTAATATGTTTTATCTGGCCAAATAAAATAGTGTAAAACATAGACGTAACCAAAAATTAATTTAGTAGATTCTACCGTTTTTTCTGCACAAACAAATGAGACAAACAAAATTGCAATAAGATTTTGGTTTATATTTTTGTACTTGTAATAGAAACATGATAAAGTTTTAAAATCTCAAACTAAATTTGGTAGTGATTTACAGCAACGGATCATATTATAGATCTTAATATGTTTTGTTCGACCAAATAAAATAGTGTAAAACATAGACGTAAACAAAATTTAATTTAGTAGATTCTATCTTTTTCACCGCACAAACAAATGACACAAAGAAAATTGCAATCGGATTATTGCATATTTTTGTACTTGTAATAGAAACATGATAAAGTTTTAAGATCTTAAACTAAATTTGGTAATGATTTACAGTAACAGATCATATTAAAGATCTTAATATGTTTTGTCTGGCCAAATAAAATAGTGTAAAACATAAATGTAGACAAAATTTAATTTAGTAGATTCTACCGTTTTTATCATACAAACAAATGAGACGAAGAAAATTGCAATCAGATTTTGGAGTATATTTTTGTATTTGTAATAGAAAATGATTAAATTTTAAGATATTAAACTAAATTTGGTACTGATTTGTAGCAACGGATCATATTAAAGATCTTAATATGTTTTGTCTTACCAAATAAAATAGTATAAAACATAGATGTAAACAAAATTTTATTAGTAGATTCTACTGTTTTTACCGCACGAACAAATGAGACAAAAAAATTGCAATTAGATTTTGGCGTTTATTTTTCTACTTGTAATAAAAAAACAATAAATTTTTGAGATATTGCCTCATCCTCTATTACAACTCATCTCATATATAAGACCATCTCCAACTCATCTCCATTTTCATTTTCATAATGGAGTTTGGAGTCAATTTTGCTCCAACCCATCCCTATTTTCATCTCCAAAATAGAGATCTTCATTTTTTTCTATATTTGGAGATCTCTATTTCTATTTTACACTACAATTTGAAGATCTCTATTTTTTACTCCAAATGGAGTAGGGTTGGAGTAAAACCCAACTCCAGAATATAGTTACTCCATTTTGAAAAAAAATTGGAGATATGGATTGGAAATGTCCTAAGTAATTCCCAAGATGGTGAAGATATGGTTTGTTTTCAAACACTAACAGAGACACGACATCACCATCATCGTCGAGTAATTTACTGCAAAGTGAATACTTGTTTTCCTATCTACTCAGCGGTAAATGCATTTTTTCTCTCTTGAAGACATTGACACATTCTGGTGATGTCATCTTCTTCTACCTCTCTCGAAGACTTGAAGAACAATTTTGGATTTACTTTCTCATTGGACAAAACAGATTACTCTCTCTAAACATTTCAAACTTAAGTTATGGGAGACAATTATTTTATTGGTGTGGGCAACGTCATTCTTTATGGCAGATAAATTAGTTTTCCCGGAGCATTTGATGGTGATTAGCAAATATATGGCAGTCATGAGCTGCATCAGTTTAGAAGAATCTGTGGGGACGGATGTTTTTGAAAAATCAATGAATGAGGAAATCCTAATCAACAGCCGGAAATTTTGTGACAGGCGGATATGGCAGGCTCTTTCGATCGTTAGGCAAGTGACAATTCACTTTTTTCTTTTAATTAAAGTAATGCCAAGAGCATTTTGGAGGTTCAGCTACAAGCTGATAGCCAAAAACAAGTATGTAAAGGGGGAACGTAACATATTATATCAGTTAGTCTATAAGTCTAAAAATAGCATGGTTATTCTCCACTCATTCATCAAAATTGTAATAACTTCCTGTATTTACGTAAACGGTCATTTAAAAATGACTATGTATCTTGTAAACAAATTATGATATCAATATATTTGATTTGCCGGAAAAAAAAAAAACATATGAGACAAATGAAATTGTAATCAGATTTTGGCTTATAGTTTTGTATTTGTAATAAAAATATGATAACGTTTTAAGATCTTAAACTAAATTTGGTTGTGATTTACATCAACGGATCATATCAAAGATCTTAATCTGTTTTGTCTGGCCAAATAAGGAGGAAAAGAAAAAAGCAAAAGATAAGAAACTACTCTATATCAGTGAATGATCAAAGATTTTAATATGTTTTCTCTGGCCAAACAAGGAGGAAAAGAAAAAGAAAAAAGATAAGAAGCCATTCTATATGAGAGAATAATCAAAGATCTTAATATGTTGGGGGATTGGGCTGTATAACCTAACAAAATTCTATAATTTAAAAACTAACTATACTAACCATATATCTACTATATACTCTATATAATATGTATTAATGATACATTTTACCCCTCTACCACCTTATCTCCACCCACCACAAACATCACCTCCGACCATCTCCTCCACCGCCAACATCCGGCCACCTCCTTCACCACCGACCTCCGGCCAATACCTCCGCCGCCGACTTCCGGCCAACATCTCCGCCGCCGACCTCCGGCCACCTACTCCGGCCGTCGACCTCCGGCCAACTCATCTGCTGCCGACCTCCGGCCAACTCCTCCGCTGCCGACCTCCGACCAACTCCTCCGCCACCGACCTCCGGCCACCTACTCCGGCCGTCGACATCCGGCCAACTCCTCCGCCGCCGACCTCCGGCCAAATCCTCCGCTGCCGACCTCCGACCAACTCCTCCGCCACCGACCTCCGGCCACCTACTCCGGCCGTCGACATCCGGCCAACTCCTCCGCCGCCGCCCTCCGGCCAACTCCTCTGCCGCCGACTTCCAGTCAACTCCTCTGCCTCCGACCTCCGGTCAACTCCTCCGCCTCCGACCTCCGGCCACCTCCTCCGCCTCCGACCTCCGGCCACCTACTCCGGCCGTCGACTTCCAACAAACTCCTCCGCCTCCGATCTCCGGCCACCTACTCCGACCGCCGACCTCCGGCCACCTACTCCAGCCGCCGGCCACCTCAATAGCCACCACTTTCTCCACCACATAAAACACTAAAGTGTTTTGCTCTATCCCTTTCCTGATTCCCATATTTTTTTGAATATAGTGTTATTTGCTTATATGATTTTTTTATTTTGGTTACTAAGCTAATTCACCCTAATATGTTTTGTCTGGCCAAATAAAGAAAGGAAAAAAAAATGATTGGAAGCCACTCTATATCAGAGCCAGGTTTCGATCCTGGGACCTGTGGGTTATGGGCCCACCACGCTTCCGCTGCGCCACTCTGATTTGTTGTAATATGGCTACCATTTACATATTTATTTAACACTGTTAGTCTTGGATTCACCTTCGTGATTAGTAGTTTCAAGCAAAACCTCTCTATATCCCATTCAGAGTGTTAACGTGATCACCGTAAGCCTATGTATCTTCGGAAGTTATACCAGAATCCATATTCGGCAACAGCCCCAAATATTCTAAAACCCAAAGAAAATCCGAGGCATCCTCGCATTAAATTCGCTATCGGTATAGAGAAGTGATGCATATTGACAAGACAATGCTGAATTTTATAGATGCAAATATAGTGAGAATGAAAAAAAAAAAAAAAAAAGAATGAATAATACGGTTGATTAAAAAAAAAATAGATAGTCAAGAGTTAGTACTAACCAAGAAATGAAAAAGAGTGTATTTGATTCTTCTTATTGCAATTGTGTCTTAATAACTAGCTTCCTTGTTCTCAGATTTCCTCCATTTAACCGGTGGTTCAAGCTCTTCCTCCTCCTCTTCTTCATGGAGATTCTCTTGTCCCATTGGTTGCATCAGAAACTGTCCTTCCTCTGTTTGCTCTTGACCTTCTTGTAATGGAGGCTGAAGCATGAGCTGTGTCTGAAGTTGATCATGGTTGATATGACCATGGTCTGCCTCTTGAACCATCTGATAAGGATCACCAAAGCTTCCTAAAGCAAGAGATGGTCCAGACAACGACCCACCAGCACCGTGATCATTCACATCCATTTGGTTATAACCCGTGGCTGTTACCGACCCATTGTTGTCAATTCCGTAGCCGTTGAACATCCCTTGTTGGTCTCCTCTCTCCATCATCATTGCAGCCATTCTCTGTGCATCAGAAGCCATGAAGTGCAACTGCTCATCTTGCGGTTGATGCTGCTGAGACAAGTTTGGTTCACGTATCATCAAGGGTTCTCCTTGAGGGATCACTCCAGGTGGCATTCCTTCCATAGACATCATGAAATTGGGTGGAGGATTATTACCTAAAGGAGGAAGGTAAGGCGGCGGAATCACAGCATCAGGTCCCATGTAACCAGAAAGCTCTTCTTTAGCAGTGACAAGATCCTGTTGGACTTTCTTGAGGTATTGTTGTAAGAAAGAGATGAGTCCAACGCATCCATAGATTGGGTCACGGATACGCGCCTCGGCTTCATAGAAGAGGGAATTAACAGTTTCTTCACGTTGGTCAGGGTGGAGATCGTTAAGGATCTTGGTTACATTGCTCGCTCCAAAGACTCGGTGAACACATATAAACTTTTGAGGATTAGTTGGTGGAAAATACGGCGCAAACACACATTCTTGAGTGCATTTGCGCCTCAAGAGCTTGCATGCCGCACAAGGTGTTGAAGCCATTCCCTCTCAAGAAACAACTATCAAAAATTCAAAAAAAAAAAAAAAAGAAACGGAATTAAGACATAGAAGACAAGGCAAATGACATATGTAATGTAAGACATGTCTATCCTTTGAAGCACAAGAAACACAACCACATACGTTTTAGCTTAAAAATACATGGAACCAAGAACAAATAAGAGCATTTGGATCATCCTTTAATTAAACATATCACATCAACTCTCACAACAATAAAAACAAAACATAACTATGAACATTTAATTATTTTTGATTACATCAGTTTTCAGCCAAAATCAATCTCATTATAGGACATAAAAAATCTGAAATCCACATAAAATGGATTAAATCATAATAAAATTAAGAAATCGTACCCGATCGTTGGAGAACTCCGATCCTGTTCTCATATGACCTTCAATGAGGTACCTGAAAAAAACTCCCAAAAAAAAAAAAAAAAAAAAGAAAGAAAGAAAAAAAGATAATACAAAAGCTAGATGACCTAAAATAATTACTGGATTTTTGAAAGAGTGAGAGAGGAAATGAAGGAGAAAGGAAAAGACAGAGATATTCCCAGTACAGTGCCTGAGGAGTCGTGAAGATTGATTACAAAACTAAGGAACAAATGACGGAGAGATGTTTCTGAGAAAATTTTGAGACAAAAAAGTTGAGATTAGAAACCTTAGATTATATATATCACAACAACGAGAGAAAAGAGAGAGAGATGAAAAACACCGTGTGATTGAAATATCTTAACCGCTCATGCAATATTTTTTTATTGTTTTTTGTAACTGATAGAGAATTTGAAAAGTGTCATTTGAAAAGTTAGTAGATGACTAATTCAATTTTGATGAGGAAAATAAAATCAAATACAGTTACATTGGTAGGAAAAATTGAGTTATTTTTAGATATTGGTTATATATTTTTAACTGAAAATTACTAGGTCTTGATTAATTTAACTTGCACATTTAGAATCTAAAAAAAGAAAAAACTATAGCATAATGAGAAATTAGCATTTGACATTTGTGAAGTTTATATACATTGAGCGTTCATTTTTAACTTCATTGTTTCAAATATGATACATTGTAATTATAGTGACCATTTAAGTGATAATAACAAAGGTATATTGTCTTTAAATATTTCATTGATTTGAACTTCATACAATGTAATGAGTGAAGATTTTTAGTTGATAATAACAAATTCAAATTATGTCTTGAATTTAACTTGAATGGCTGACAAAATACTAAAATCTGTTGAACACTTATTAACTATATTAGTATTTAGTATTTTACTTTATTTTCAAATAAATAGAGGGAAATGAGCTTCTTCTTTTAGTTTATCCCAAAAGAATAGGAATGGAAGTGTATGATATCAAGAAGAAGCAAAAAAAAAAAAGATAAGCGAACGGTTACTTATTGGCTCTAAACACTTTAAAGTCTCTAAATACTTCACTGATTTAAACTTGATACGATGTAATCAGTGAACAAGTAACTAATAATAACGTAAGTAGGTAGATTAGGTCTTGAAATTTTATCCTTCTAACTTGAATAACATTGATTTGAAAGTATACTCTTAGTACTTTAATTTCACATTTGTAATTCAAGTTAAAAGTTCAAATCAATGTATACTACTACTGCATATGAGTATTTTAAATATGAATAAATATTAACTTATCAAAAATCTACATTTTAAATAAACTTTGATTTGAACTTTGACACTTTGTACAGTGAATGTTTAACTGATAATCAGAGAGGACTTGAGTTTAAGCTTGAGCTTATCAAAAATCTCAACTTCTAATAGTCTAGTGATAATACATTAATATTATACCCAATGTATTCTTTTAAATTAAAAGAAAAATCTACAAATATTTTTTTTTAGTAAAATTTTCACTAGCTAGTATATTACATTAACTACTCATAAAAACAAAGAGAAAATAGCATTGAATTTTATGAAAGTAAAAAGAAAAAGAAAAAACAAAAAGAATAGAAAAGCATTTAAACGTAGGTTTTAATTAACCACTTTCTTTATACTATGTGGAATTTTCACTATCAATATGCCTCTCCGTTGTTCTTTCCTTAAAACAATATAGAACACAAAAAGCTAATGTATCATTAATCATATGCGAGAGATGGACTTCAGAGACTACCATGATTATGATAGTGATATATTTTTTGAATAAAAATGATAGTGATATTGTTTTATTTATAACCTTGTGACAAGCAAGAGGAACTTTTTCTTCAATCACTATCCCTGACTTCTAGGATCAACAAGAAGATGATATTTTCATGAACTGGCCCTTGAGTACTGTACAATGACATATTTGAGTACTCCGCGCATTCTCTCGATAAACCTCTTCTTCTTTCTTTTCATTTGCGTTGGAAAAATAACATTTTAATTTTTAATTGTATACTATAAGCTAAAAACCAAAGTAATGATTGACTAAGGGATAATTAATGTTTTTACGCCGGAAGATCTAGCCATCTGGGTCAAATCTTAGTTAATGCAATTTATTAACAATAATGTAGATTAATAGAGATAAATTTACAACAAAATCTTTAGTTGCGTACAATTATAGTCGTTTACCGTAATTCTACGTACATCATCGGTCGTACATCATTCAAAGTATCCATCATAAACAAAGTAAAGAAAATGTTGTCAATCAAAAATTTAATATGGTCGAAAAGAATTATCTATGGTAAAATCGTCTATGTAAACAGTTTTCATAATTTGTAATAAATATATGCAAACATTATGAAAACAAAAAAATCAATATAAAATATTTTATTGTAGAATATTATTTTTTTATTTTGTAAAATATTTTTTTTTGTAAAACAAAATTTGAAAATTCTCATAATTTATTAGGTTTTTTTGGTGATTCTAAAAAAAATATTTGATCTAATCCTATTATAACAATATTTAATTACTTATAATTTTAGATGATTACAATAAACAACTTTTACAAACAGTGATTAATCTACGACATTTTTCTCTTCTCTCCAACTCTTGGATTCACGACAAACAATTATACGCATATAAATATCCGCGATAATTAATCTTATAGAATTTATTTTTATTTAAAACTCTATAACTACTAGTATATTAGATCTAAGATTGTAATTAACTTAGAATAGTTAGATAGATATAATTTTTTATTAAAAACGAAATATATTTTTTATTTTAATGTTTCTTATTTTTTTATTAATTTAACTTCAAAATATTTTAATTTTTATATTAGTTAAAATTTAAATCAGTCAACAAATTTTCCTTCAAATTTTCAGATGATATTATTTGTTGGAAATTTTCAGATCGACTTTTCTCGAATGACATGTTCAACTAGAGTTTTCTAAAGGATTTTATTCACAAAACTCTAGTTGTGAACAATACTATTTTTTAGCATGGTTGTTTTTTAAACTACTGTTCACAAAAGTAAAGAGAAATTAGCATTTAAAATTCTGTAAACGTGGGTTTTCAGCCTTTGTTATGTATTTCGTTATCAATATGCGTCTCCATTTCGCTTTCTTTTCCAATGTATTGTCTGAAAAATATAGAACAAACAAAGAAAAACTAAGTCTCATGTAGTAAAAAAACCATGCGAGAGATGGACTTCAGAAGCAAGCATGGTCAAAGATTATATTTTATTAATAACCTTGCGACAGGCAACAACCAACAAGGTCCTTTTCTTTGATCCTTTATCTGTGAGTCCGTGACTCGATTCTTGAGTACTCTACAATGACATATGCTCAAGTACTCCAAGCATTTCCGTCAAGATTCAGGAGAGCCTCCCGACTACATTTTTTTTTTCTTTCAAATATCTAAATTTTTTTTTTTTTTCCACTAAAAATAATTTTCTTTTTAAGAAGAGTCATTATAAATGGTGGCTTAGCCAGACTGGTAGAACACCAGAATAAAAAAACATTAGTTAAACAACCAAATTTTGCTAAAAGAATGCAGCATATCCAAGTATAGAAGATCCCTAGGTGAGAGGCTGGCCGAGATGATTGCGAATAATCCATCTTCCAATGGTTTGGGATGTGTTTCTGTTAAAAGCTGCATCGAAATTACATTTCACCGAAGTTTGTGGTGGGGGCTTCCATTTGGTTTGGATTTGAGGTAGGTCCTGAAAATTATCTCTGAGATGCTTTATTTATCCATTCATTTGTCTCTGCTCGGGCCTGTAGAACAGTTGGAGTTGCACTTTCACAAAAATTGTTAAAGACAATGTTATTTCGTGCTTTCCAAATTCTCCACATGAGCCATAATGGTTGTAAAGCAGTTTGGGGAGAGATATCTTGGCGCCTTGAATATTCAATCACAGATGAGAGATTTTCCTCTGCATTATCGGATAATTGTTCTAAATTTAAAGCAGAGGTGTTTGAGAAACGCCATGTTGATATAGCAAAAGGGCATGTGAACAGGGCATGATTTATAGTTTCATCTTCCAGTCTGCATCTGCTACATTTTGGATTAATATCCATACCTCTCGATTGCAGTCTGGTTGTTGTAGGTAAAGCTCGTTAGATGGTCCTCCATATGAAATGCTTTATTTTAGGCATAATGTTTAAGCCCCATAGTTTGTTCTTTAGTTCAATAGATCTGTATGGAACACCATAAGGAGGATAAGGGTCATGAGGATCATGTGTAAGTAGCCAGTACCCTGATCTAACAGTATAGTCTCCAGAAACAGAGTAGTTCCAAATCAACTGATCAGGTCTATCATGCTTTGACAAGTAGGTGTTTTTGACAAAGTCTTGATCCTCATTTGCAATCATATCTTCAATTTTTTGGTCATCCCATGATCGAGAATCCTCTTCTCGGATGATCAGATCTTTGAGTAGAATTTGCTCTTGTGGTAAACGTGAAATCAATGGACGAGGAGGATGAGTGTTAACAAAATTATCAATCCCAATTCGTATTGAAAGACCATCACCAATCACAAACCGAAAGCATTTTTTAAGTAGGTCAAGGCCAGTTAGTAAAGATGACCATCCATATGATTGTGATCGTTTTGGTGCTGCATCAAGAAGGGAAAAATCGGGATAGTATCTTGCTTTCATCACACAAGCAAAGAGAGAGTCTGGGAACTGTATCAGGCGCCATGCTTGTTTCGCAAGAAGGGCATCATTAAATTTCTCCAAGTCTCGAAAGCCTAGTCCACCCTCTTTCTTTGAAATCTGTAACTTCTTCCAAGATATCCATGGGATTTTCTGGTGTTGAGTGCTTCTATCCCACCAAAATTTCATTAATAAAGACTCAATTTCAGATGTGACTCCTTTTGGTAGCTTGAAACAGGACATGGCATAGACAGGCATGGAGACTGCAACTGATTTTAGCATGACCTCTTTACCTGCATGTGAGAGCTTCTTCGTTGTCCAGTGTGAAGTTCTTTTTCTGACTCTGTCAATTATATTCTCAAACATTTCATTCTTCTTCCTACCTAACTGTCCAGGTAGACCAAGATATTTACCCCCTCCTCCATGGTGTAGTATATTTAAGATTGTCTTAAATCTATTTTGTGTTGTGCCAAAGACTCTCGATCCAAAAGTAATCATAGATTTATTTGTGTTAATCTTTTGTCCTGAATAGTGTTCATAAACATCAAAAACATCTCACAAGGCTTGACAATTTTTCTTATTGGCTTGGCAGAAGAAGAGTGAGTCATCAGCAAATTATAGATGGGTGATGCGTGGTACACCATTGCCAATCTTTACTCCCTTAATGTCTCCATATTTAGCATAGGAGGTAATGAGATGGCTTAACATATCAGAACATAGAATAAAGAGATAAGGAGACAGGGGATCTCCTTGACGAATCCCCCTTTCTGGTCGAACAAGTCAATGAGGGGAGCCATTTATTAGGACCGAGTACGTGGTTGAACAGACAGCAGCCATAATCCAACTGATCCATCGATCACAGAAACCAAATAGCTTGAGAGTTGTTTCTAAAAAGTTCCATTCAACTCTGTCGTAGGCTTTGCTTACATCAGTTTTAACAGCCATGTAAGTTTGTGAGACACGCTTTCGAGATTTCAAAGAATGCATTACTTCATGTGCAATCATAACATTATCCTGAATAATTCTACCCGGAATGAATGCAGCTTGTGATTTAGAGACAATGCTATCAAGATGAGGCTTGAGGCGATTTACAAGACATTTAGAAATAATCTTGTATAAGATATTGCAAAGTGAAATTGGACGGTAATCAGAGAGCGTTGTGGGGTTGTCAACCTTTGGAATCAGACATATGTTTGTGTGGTTAATGCCTTGCGTCATTGTAGAGGTTCTGAAAAAGTTTTGCACTTCCCTAATCACATCCTTTCCGACTACTAACCAGCAACGTTTATAAAATCTTGTAGTTAGCCCGTATGGTCCCAGAGCACGATCATCCCCAATTAAGCTTACTCCTTCGTAGATTTCTTGGTCAGTAAATTCTCTTGTGAGAGAATTATTGATCTCATTCGTAACTTTCCGTCCAAAGTCCGCAAAGTCGTTTGGTGAAACAGAGTAACCGTTTGTGGAAAACAGTTTTGTGAAAAAACCTTGCGCGTGTTCACCTATCTTTTTATCCCCATGTATAAGAATTTCTTGATCATTATAGATTGAGATTAATCTGTTCTTTGAGGATCTAGTCTTTGCACATGCGTGAAAATAGCTTGTATTTTGATCACCTTCTTCAATGGTTTGGTTTCTACTCTTTTGCTTCCAGTGCTTTTCCTCATCATTGTATGTTTTGGTAAGAGCAGTTTGAATGTGCGGCACTCGTTGTCTTTCAGCCCGCACGGTACTTTCCATGGCCGTATTCAATTGAGTGTAATGCTCGTATTCATGTATCCGCATTTAATTGTGATGTATGTTTCAGTTTTGCCATGTTTTTTCGACAGTTTGAAATTCTAGACATGATAGTTGTCGCTGGAATATCAGAATCTTTTTGCCACCCTTCATGAACTGTTTCTGTAAATGTAGGCAGCTCACATAATCTTTTATCAAAGAAAAAGACCTTTTTACGTTTTTCTTTCCTCATATTTAATTGGAGGGATATAGGGCGATGATCAGAGCCTGAGAAATCCATGAAGTCAAGAATCGCATTTGGGAAAGTAGCTGCGCCATTACTGTTGATAAACAGCAATCCAAACAACATCTGATAGTATGAGTATACCGTTCACCAACCCATGTAAATTTATCTCCTCTTGAATTAAGGTCATCCAAATCACAGGCTGAGATCATACTTCTAAAGTTCCTGAATTTCCACTCATCTCTGTTAGGACCACCCATTTTTTTCTTGGTTGGAGATAATTTCATTAAAATCTCCAATCAGAATCCAAGGCTCAGATCGGTGAGGAGAGATAAATTTGATATAGTCCCATAAGTGATGTCTTTCACTCTGGGTTGGATGACCATACAAACAAGACAAATATAAATTAATATTATTATAGGTTGCTGATACATCAATGAGCCTCTCATCCTTTGAGATTACGGAGAGAGTCACATTGTTATTCCACATAAGAGTTAAGCCACCACTCCTGTCTAGAGGGGGCTGAGTTATGATGTTAGAAAATCCTAAATCATCCTTTAGTTTACATACCATATCACACTTATTTAAAGTTTCAATAAGAAATAAAACATCACACTTAGATCATTTACATAATCTTTTTATAGTAGCAGATTTTAAAGGCGATGCAAGGCCTTGGCAATTCGAGGAAATCATCTTCATGGGGGATCCTCTAGGGGTACCGGGCCTCCCGCGCTTCCGTCGAATCCAACATTAACCGAACATGAATCAACCGAACTGTCAATCTTTCCCTGCTTTCGGAGATGGCTCATGACCGCCCTCTCTTCCGCAACATTAGCTTTGTTGAAAGCTGTTTCGAAACTCACCCGTTTGCGTTTGTGAAAACCAAAGTCAGGGATCGCATTGTTTGTACTGTCTTCAAAGAAGTCATTTGGCATGTACTTAGCATGATGGTATCTTAGTCGTTCTGCTATGAGTTCTGTATCCTCAAAAACACTGGGAATATCCGATGAGTGAGTGGTAATGGGACCGTGGTCACAAACAGGACCATGAGGAGGGCCATATGAATACCCGGGATATCCACTGCAGGAGACATGGTAGAGGCATTGTTTACATCATCCATATTGTTGTCGCCATCCGGATGTTCATCACCATCATTATCGTCACCAGGCACATATGGATCTTCATTATCAAAAGTACGAGGACATTCCTTGATATCGTGTTTCAAGCTACCACATTGGTTACAGAAATTACGGAGGCGTTCAAAACGAAATTTAACAATGGTATTCTCTCCTGGCATGAACTGAACATTTTTTTTTAAACGAAGGGGATTGTCTATATTCCAATCTATCTTAACCCTTACTGAACCTACTTGCTTAACATTCTCATCGTAGTCTACTTCTGTCACATACCCTAGACTGTTTCCAAGCCTTCTAGATATGACATTCGT